>CM039129.1:33534346-33983131 GCA_022036555.1 Microstegium vimineum | reverse complement strand
AAAAAGAGAGAAAGGTATTTGTTACGACTTCTTCACGATAGTATTGGTTTGGAAAAAAATTCTTGTGTTCAAATTTTACAGTTTTCCCATCCCAGCTTTTTGTTTGCTGTTATTTTGCGGTTATGTTTCTTTCATGAGCTTATTTCCACTTTCGAATTCTCTATGGACTCTTGTGTAAAGCGTTACTACAAACAATGTGAGTTAGTAACAGTGTAAAAATTGCACATTTTCTGATATAGATGCTGCAAGTTTGATCTCCATGGACCTGACACGGAATTCTGGGATGATTTTGACTCTAAAATGGTGGACTGCATCAGAAACACTTTGGATAGGCGGGTTCAGTTTTATGAAGAGGAAATACGGAGGTTAAGTGAGCAACGGTTCACTCCAATATGGAACTTCTGCAACTTCTTCATCCTGAAGGTACAATAATGCAACCACAGTGATGTTTGCCAGTTGTAACCACATTTTTCAGTGGCACTGTTACTCTATTTGACTTCTTTTCCTTAATGATGTTCAGGAAAGCTTGGCATTCATGTTTGAGATGAGTAATCTTCATGAAGATTCACTCCGAGAATACGATGAACTTGAACTATGCTATTCAGAATCAGGTTTATATCTAGTTTTATCTGACAATGACCTTGCTTAAGTTTTGAGCTTCATAGTAGATTTGCATAAAAAATACTTTGTTAGTTGGTTCCTATCAGGGTTTGAGTATAAGGCTATTTCAGGAGTGATAAAGTTTTCTTTATGAACTTACAGTAACTTCATGTATTCACATTATTGTAGTTGCCATGACCATGCAGTTCTTACATGCACCTTAAATTTCCTCATTTGTAATCCTCATTGAGTTCTATATGGACTTAAAACAAATTTGACCTGGATGAGGTTTATGTTAACAATAGACCTGAGTATCTATTTGTGAAAATTTCCCTTGTTCTTTCTGGAGATAGTTTACTATTTGTTTATTAAGTATTTTTTACTCTTCTCATTTGAAAACTATAATGTCATTATCAATGATTACGTCTCTTTTTTGTCTTAGAATTTCTAGTTCAATATCACTTACAGTTATTGTCAATTAATTTTTATTGCTTGTTTAGTGTATATATAACTTTGTTCCCATGAATGCAGTGAACTCTCCAGGGAAACATCGTGAATTTGGTGGACTAGATACTGGTGATGACCAGGCTGCACTGCTAAATCCAGGAGCCAAAGCACTTACCCAAATTGTTCAGGATGACGTATTCAGAGAATTTGAGTTTAGACAATACATATTTGCTTGCCAGGCTAAGGTTTGTACATAGTTGATTATGCAGTTGTTGCACCTTGCAAGCTATTATGGTGGAAAATGTCTTACATCTGGGTGTCTGCAAGCATCCTTTCTGTTTTGTTGATAATTTGCTACACTGGAATGGTTTCTGCTTTGTTACACTATTACTTACTCCGTTCCAAATTATAACTCATTCCAACTTTTTTGGAAAGTCAAAGTATCTCAAGTTTGACCAAAGTTATAAAGATGATTGCAAAGATTTACTGTATGACGCTAATTCTCTAAATAGGTATACTATGAAAGTAGAATTAACTGAGAATTTAATGATGCTTATTTGATATCATAAATGTTATTATTTTATTATATAAATTTGGTCAAACTTGAGATGCTTTGACTTTCCAAGAAAGTTGGAATGACTTATAATTTGGGACAAAGGGAGTATTATTTAGGTCCTGTTTAGTTCCCCATGGAATCCAAAATATTTTGGGTTTTGGCTCTTCATTTTGCAAAATGGAACTAAACACCACCCAAATTTTTTGACAAAAAGTGGTCCATTCTCCATTTTGGATTTTGGACTCAAGAGGCCAAAATAAGCCAAACTTTACATTGGTTTGTGTGCCATCCTCACAATCCCCATCATTGGAATCCAAAATAAGCCAAATTTTGGTTGGAACTAAACAGTCCACTGAAATATTTTGCATTCTGGATTTTGGAATCCAAAATAGTTGGGATTTTGGATTTTGGATTTCTGATGGAACTAAACAGGGCCTTACTACCTTTGTCCAGAAAAGGATGCAATTCTAGCTCTAGCTTTAGCCAAATTTTCTAAAGTTTGACCACGGTTATATAAAAGAAAAGGTGAAAAACTATCAATATTTACAGCACAAATATGTATACTATGATAATATATTTCATGACGAATCTAATGCCACTTATTCGTATTATAAATATTAATACCTTTTGTGTATAAACTTGGTCAAACTCAAAATGGTTTGACTGGGTACTATGCTCGAATTGCATTTTTTCCTGTACAGAGGGAGTAATATATGTTTGCAAGCATCTCGACCTATTGTATTGTTTTCTTTCAGTTACAAGTGGGCAGTCTTTAGAGCTAGTGGAATAAATATGAAAGAACTGATTTCTGTTTTTAAATGATCTATTTTCAAGCTTGTCACTTTTCATGTTAATGTCAAAAGGTTTGTCATTATGCTCAGATATATCGTGATATTTGCAAGTACCAATGTTATGCTAGACTTTGTTTTGCTTTATTGTTCCTATTGATGATTGTCACGCCAACTGAAAACCATGCATCACCTTTTATGCAGTTACTGTTTAAATTGTCTCGGCCAATTGAGGTTGCTGCCAGAGGATATGCTTTTGTTGTTGGCTTTTCCAAGACACTAGCCTTGCACGAAGTATGTAACTACTGCTTTACTGTTTCCTTCCTATATGAGTTATTTATGAGCTGGGAAGACTATTGTCATTGAAGTGCTTTCATATTTAATTCTGATTATGCTTACCCTTTCTCATTCAGAATGCTCTACCATTTTGCTTCCGTGAAGTATGGGTGATGACTGCATGCTTGGGTTTGATAAAGTCTAGTTCGCATTATGATGTTGGATCTGTTGCTATTGACTCAGAGAAAGAGTTCTATCGTCTTCAGGGTGATCTTTATTCCCTCTGCCGTGTCAAGGCAAGTTGTTCTTATGTTATGCCACTATTGATTGTCTGGTGTATTTTTATTCTGAATTCTGCTTTTATGCTTTCCTGTCTGTAGTTCAGTAGCTCTAACAAAACTTCAAATAGTGCTTGGTAGTTCTTTTTTCCTCTGGAAGGCTGGTCTTGTGCAGTGGTAGTCTTTCCACTTGTGGTGGTCTTGGGTTCGAAACAGCCTCCTTGCAAAATTAAGCAAGGGCAAGGTTGTCTAGAAATTTCCTTTCCAGGACCCACCTAATGTGGGAGCTTTTGGCCTCCTTTTTAATAGCTTGGTTTTTGGGCTTTAAGGAATGCGGTTTTAGTCATTCAGGCTTTAAGGAATGTTGTCAAGATTCCTGTACTTAACATAGCTTGGTAGCTGTGGCACAGGAAATTCAGAATGTAGATAAAGTGTAATATTAAATCAAATGTAAGGCCTCCAGAGCTAATAACCAAGGGCTGTACTTGAAAAAGAGTGTTTAATATTTCAAATTAATATTAAATCTAAGCTGCCAATTTAACATTTCAAGATTATTTTTATCCATGCAAATTCTCAAATACTGCAATTCACACACCTTGATGTGGTTTGTTTAAACAATAAAAGAAATCTGAATTGGTAATTTATTTCAAAAAAAAAATCTGAATCGGTAAGTATAGTATTCACCTAGCACCATGATCTCTTATACCCTTTTTGGGAATTACTTTGCACTATTGTCGTATATTGGCTCCTATTTCATTGGTTAAACCATTATTCTATCTGTCCTAAGTTACTAATGGACAACCATGTTACTATTACTTATATACCATTGTGGCTTTTAAGTTCAAGATAGAAATTGGCAAATGCTGTCCCATTGTATTTTTATTGTAGTTTATTAGCTTCTTCTACCCCAGAGTTCAAGTTTGCCATCATGATCTTTTACTTATCTTCTGGATTATGTTCCCCAAATTTGTATACAACAGAAAGCACTGTTTGTTTATATGTCACTCTTCATGAATATTGCAGTTTATGAGGCTTGCTTACTTGATTGGTTATGGGGTTGAGATAGAAAAGAGTCCAGTCAACAGGTACAAGATCAATGCTGCTATTTTATTTCCTGAATTCACCTTTTCCACCAGTTAGTTAAATTAATAGATAGATTGCATTCCTGTCCTTTAATTCCTAATGAAGCTTGCAGATGCAACATTTTAGTTACTCAATACCAAACTGATTGTTTTAATGTGCTTCCAGTGCATCTTTAAGCATGCTACCATGGCCAAAGCCAGCTACATGGCCTTCAATCCCTCCTGATTCATCAGCAGAAATAATGGAAAAGGAGAAGGCAAGTATTTTTTCCAGCTTTGCTTCATTGCTTCTAATTGCATTTTGTGTGGATAGTTCTTACACCAAAAGTCACATTCCCCCCCTGTTCAGTCTAACTGGCCCATATCCTCCCAACCGATAACATTAACGTATTGGAAATTGGCCCGTCTCTGTAATTTGGTATGCTTAAAAAATGAATCTACAGAAAATGCTGCCGAATGGACCTACGAAATATGGAAACTGAATATGCTAAATTGATATTCCATGTTTTCATGGTTCCATTACAGCTTCTCTAGCATGTAGGGCCTGGCCCCCTCACTGTCAGTAAAAATGCCTTTTGCCACACGTGTGAAATCATCTGGTACATCATAAATCACAAATGGTAAAAATATAACTAAACATTTGATGGAAAATAGGATGCAGTGGATTTAATAATTTTAATGCTAAACACTGGAATTTTATAGTGTAATGTCCTATACTGATTCATATTTGCTAATCTGTTCTTTGTTATACAAAATCCATTTCTATCACACCTGTTGCAATCTGTAAAGTTGTGGATCCTTTTCCTTCGCAGATGGTTCTTCAAGTTAAATCAAGAGAAAAGCTCTTCAGCATTCACAGGAAACCTCTGCCATTAGAACCTTCTTTACTTCTACGTGAGGCTAATAGGCGCAGGGCTTTTCTCTCTGTTGGAAATCTATCCGAGCTGTATGATTCATCTGATGGGTAAGGACTATCATTCCCTCCTATTGCTATGCACTTATCTTTCCAGTACAAGACTTTAGGTTGCAATTTCTATTTACTTACATACTTGTGTTTGTTTGTATGGGCAGTTCAGGTTTAGATGCAAATTCAAAACTTTCTCCCAACAGATCTGCTTCTAACTTAATGACAAGAACAATGTCAGGTCCAGCAACGTCTGAGACTTCACTGCCAGTTGATCGTCCCATGAGGTTGTCAGAAATTCATGTTGCAGCTGAGCATGCACTGAAACAAACGATATCAGATCCTGATTTTATGACATCATTTTCATCACTAGAAGAATTTGAGGTAGTGTATTCATGCTCATCAGAATAGATACACATTATGAACTTCAAGTTTCCTAATAATGCTTCTGTGTTTTCCTTGAACTAATTGATCTAGACTCTAGAGACAATGACTGGACCACAAATTCTAATGAATATGAAGTGTAACAGTAATTATTTTTGTGTTACAGAAAAGATATATGGAGCTTACTAAAGGTGCAGCTGACAATTACCACCGCTCTTGGTGGAAAAGACATGGAGTTGTTCTTGATGGAGAGATTGCAGCTCTGTTCTTTAAGCATGGAAAATATGACCTGGCTGTGAAATCCTATGAAAAAGTCTGCGCTCTCTATTCTGCAGAAGGCTGGGAAGAGCTGTTGGCAGATGTTCTTCCTGATCTTGCAGAATGCCAGAAGATTCTTAATGATGAAGCTGGTTATTTGGCTTCTTGTGTAAAGTTACTTTCTCTTGACAGTGGCCTGTTTTCATCTAAAGAGCGGCAAGCTTTCCAATCAGAAGTTGTTCGACTTGCTCATAGTGAAATGAAACATCTTGTGCCCTTGATGTCTCGTCCCTAATTACATTTGCTGGAAATGCTGGTCCACCACTAGAATTATGTGATGGAGATCCTGGTACACTATCTGTAGCAGTTTGGAGTGGCTTCCCAGATGACATCACACTGGAGTCTCTCAGTTTAAGATTGTCAGCTTTGTCTAGTGCAGATGAAGGTATCAAGGTACAAGTACTGCATTACTGATTGCTACCCTTTTCCTCTGTGGCATGTCTTATTCTGTTATTCATGGTTTGGATGCACTGCTATGTTTTCAAGTAAAATTCAATTTCATCCTTGTAGAACAGATTTCATAAATCAAAACTATTATGATGAAGTATATTCAAACTTTAGAAAGATGACCGTGAATATCTATTCTTCAGTCACCTAATGGTTTAATGTTGCCGTTCATGCAGGCAATTAAAAGTTTAGATTCTCATGTTCTCATACCAGGTAGAAATATCATCTCTTTTGACATTCCTCCTCAAAATCCTGGCTCCTATGTGTTGGGTGCTCTCACTGGACAGATTGGCAAGCTGTCATTCAGATCGCATGGATTTTCTCAAGATGGTCCAGTTGAAACTGACGAATTTATGAGCTTTGAGAAGCCAACAAGACCTGTTTTGAAGGTAATTTCTTACTTTCAAAATAAAAGTGGTGCATAATTTCTTGTAATTAGTGAACTTGGTTAGTTATATTGTTTAAGACAGCTATGTTCTCATTGCTTTTGTCTCTCTGTTGTAGGTGAGAAAACCAAGGGCTTTAGTTGATATTACGCCTGCTGTGTCCTCTGCATTGCTTATGAATGAGCTCCAATGGATTGGACTAATCGTTAAGCCAATAGACTATTCTTTAAAAGGTGGCATATTGCATATTGATGCTGGTGCTGAACTGAAAATTGAAGAGTCTCATATGATTGAAATAGAAATTTACGGAAGTGATATGGAATGTGCTAATTCTGCCAACGGCTCCATCGAAGCTGGAAAGGTTGAAAAGATCCCTATTGAAAATGGAAAGATAAAACTTCCAGATTGGGCTAGTGATGTGACTACTCTTGTTTGGTTTCCTGTTCGTGCTATTGATGATACAATTGCCAGAGGAGAATCCCCAGGTCTGTATGTAACAAGTGATAAATTCACTATGTTTGTTATGTTTCAATCAGTTAGTTGACCTTTCAGTGTCTCCTTGTTTCAGTGTCTCCTCAGAAACAGAGCGTTGTAGATGGGATGAGAATGATTGCTCTCAAGCTTGAGTTTGGAGTTTTCCATAATCAAGTGTTTGAAAGGTATGTCTCTTTTTTTCCCTCGAACATGCAGAAGAGCTGTTTGTCATGTCTGTCATGAGAAAAGATGAGATACCTTTCAATACATTGACCTTTAGATGCAGATATTTAACAAGTTTACTATTGTGATTTCCAGGACCATTGCAGTCAATTTTACTAACCCATTCCATGTAAGCACACGCGTCGTGGACAAGTGCAATGATGCAGCTCTACTTTTACAGGTAGAGTTCTCTCCTGTCTGGCACATGGGCATGAGAGTCATTGTTTATGTGTGGCAATTGCTGCACTACAAGATTTGAAATCCAAACTAATATTTTTTAAAAAATAATACTATTGGGCCCCCTAGCAAAGAAAAAAAAATGAGTTTCTGCCTCCGCCACTGGTTCTGTGAAAGACACAAGTTTCCATGAATCAGTACAATTTTTACCTATTTGGGTGCTTCTGGTGCCCATGGGTCCATGTGTTTGACCAAACAATGGCAACACTAAATCGGTGACATGCAAATATATGCCCGCACACTTGTACTTTAGTTTGAAACATACAAGTAACAGTCTTTGTTGGCTTGCAAAAAAAAAAAAAGAGCATATAAACTTGATCTTTGCATGCACAAGGTGACTTCTACAACTTGGCCAATTTTCACATTTTAGGTGCTAAAAAGAGATTTTTCTCCTATCAAAATATTATGCATGTTTGAAGCTGAATCACAAGTTGGTTTCTCACATATGTGAATTCTATTATATGTTGCTGACCTTGTTGTCAAAGGTACCCATGATATGTTCTGATATTGTGTTAAGCGGCAGCATTAGCAAAAATTCTGGCAATGATAATGGTGTATTTATAGGTTCAAAAAAAAATGGTGTATTTCTGCAATTTGATATGATAACTGTTAGTTTTTTTATGGTCATGTTTAATCTCAATTAGTATTTTTCTGCCCATTTCAGGTGATATTGCGTTCTGAAGTGAAGGCCACACTGCATGTAAAGGATGTACGGTTAGATCTTCAATCTGGATTTGAGCACTTGGGCAAAGGAGATGGACGGCCAGCTTTGAGTTTATCCCCTCTGGTTATTGCTCCTTCTTCCAAAGCTGGAATTTTATTCATGATACGGTTAAGTGGTACAAAGGGTAAGTCTATCATATAGTCTCTCTTTTATTTTAGCTGTCCCTTACAGTTGTTTGCCGTTGCTACAATCCTCTTAGGGTTAAAAGTACTGTCTACTGACTTATGGATTTCATGGTATACTTCAGATGTGGATGAGACGGAAAATGCAGACAGCATGCTAAATATCACTTACGGGATATCTGGTGACAGAACAACTGGAGCACATTCTCCTGTACCTGTCAAACCTGGTGATTCTGAAGAGCTTCTGTTCAAGATCGCACTCAGACTGAAGCGACCTGTCCTGGATCCATGTGTAGCAGTTGGATTCCTTCCATTTTCTACTGACTGCCTTAGAGTTGGGCAGTTAGTTAATATGAGGTGGAGGGTCGAAAGGCTGAAAACCCCAGAGGATGCATCCATATCCGTCGTAAGTCCAGAATGTTCCTGCTCAACATTGCAACTCTTGTACTACCAGTCCTGTAAGGTCAATTATCCTGTCAGTACTCCCCTTGGTGTTTAACTGTTTATGCAGTCCATAAGTAAGCTTACAAAGGATAAAAACCACTGAACTTTTCTTTACAACTAAACTAGGACTTTGTGTTGCAGGATGAAATACTTTACCAGGTTGAGGCAAACCCGCAGAACTGGATGGTTGCTGGGAGGAAATGTGGTCATGTATCGTTGTCAAATGAGCAAGGTAAGAACCATGGTAATGTTTCAATCCATGTCCGTGGCATAGAATGACAACTTTCAATCCAATTTGAACCGAAAAGACTTGACAATTTTCACATCACACTGCACTTGCTCATAGGTTCAAGAATGGAGATCACGGTGACATGTGTGCCACTGGTGTCTGGGTACGTCCACCCACCGCAGCTGGGCCTGCCGGAGGTAGGTGAGGCAAACATTAGCTGCAACCCAGCAGGGCCGCACCTGGTGTGCGTCCTTCCTCCAGCACTCAGCACCTCCTACTGTATACCAGCGGCATGATTCTTCCTGGGCAGTCGGTTTGCTGCCATTTACACATAGATGAGCCGTAGAGTCTGTTTGCGAGACTGTTTTTTTTGTGTAGACATAGTTTCACTGGAATGTGTTTCTTGTAATTCTGTTGTGCTATGATCAGTGTACAATTGTTTGCCCAATGTTCCGTGAAACTGCAAGCCAGATTTCTTCTTCAGATTATGTTGTTACAGACATTTTGCCTTTTGTAAATCATCCGGACTCAAATGATACTTGTGCTTAGACAAATCCAAAATTCCAAGATGATTCTTATTAGGTCATTTACATATCTATAATGATTCTTGTTAGATCATTTACGTTTATCTACGAGGCTTACATAATTGACAACATCCAACATTGAAAAGGTTGCAGTTAAATCAAGATGGTTCATACTCAATATTCTCCAGCCCAGTCCTGTCATAGGATCATCTCCAACAGCATCGAAAATTTGGTTGTTGCTATTTACTTCCATAATAAATCCTTGGTTAACTGAAAGTAAAGAAAATAGGCCAGGTTTTCAAACTAACATTATTATGCTACTGCGAGCCTCATCAACATCTGGTTTGATTTTTATTTTATCGCCTGATTCATGCGTATCTGGCTCAATGATTTTTTCCAAAATTTCCTCTTTCTTGTGTCTAGATTTTTCTGAAAGTAGTTTCAGAATTTTCGATCTTTGGAACAGTTTTCAGCTGAGATGGATACTGCATAGGATTGTGAAGTCCCTCTCCAAAACCTGAATTTATTCGGAGTTGATTTGGTGTCGTATTTATTTTTTGGTGTCAGTCGGACTGCATACCTGTTCTGTTCTCCAAGCGTTTCTTCCGATGCTCTTCTGTTGCTGAACCAACGGAACATGGCTGTGTGCTGCTGTGTCCTACGAAGTTGTAGATCCCAACTCCCATCTAGGAGTATTTTGTTCGTGAGTGCTTTTTCATGGTTCTTTTTCTTTGATTGGTCCAGTGCTCTGTTCCAGCAACCGTGAAATACTACAAGCAATTATGAGCTCATCATTATAATATTAAATTTCTTTTCTTGTCTTGGATTAGTATTCTCGGTTGAGAGTTTAGGAGATCTTCTTTTTCTTACTACACAGCTCTCTAGGTTACCTGTGTTTGATCTTTCTCGAGTATTTCTAATTTGCTTCCGCGAGGCTTTGAAAATATTCTAATTGTTCCTAGGATCAACTCCACTTGTTGAAGTGTGTGACCCTAACAATTAGAAGAGAAGCATGTCGGATCGGAATTGAGATATATAGTCCACGTTTCTTAGAAGAAATTTAATTGGCTTTCATTCACTCCTTCTCTCTGGTCGTCTCTCGTATAGTACATCTCCAATAAGAAAGTTGGGTCTCATATCATCTATGTACTAGTACTTGTTTGTTACAGGGCATGTACAACTGGTCTTTTTGTCCGTCTGTATGAGGTCACTTTTCGCAAAAAAGCCCCTCGCGATCCGGGAGACGACCGAGCCCGTCGTCGAGACGACGAGGGCGGCTCGTGCTCCGAGGCCTGAAGCGACGGAAGGCGCCGCGTTGTACGGGCTCGTCGATGAGACGCGGATCCAGTGCGATGCGCGGCAAGGATCAATCTTGGCGCGAAAATCCCTCTCCCATCCTTCTTCACCTCGCGTGGATCCAAAACGTCGAGTGAGGCTGCGGCGGTGGCGACCGCGGAGCCCAAGGGCGCGGCGTCGACGAGAAAGGTCAGGTGCTCGGCGTCAGCAAGGAAGACCACCTTGTTTGGGCCTGGATCTGTCCCTGACGCTGCTTCAGTTGGCGGCGCACATCTGCGATGCTCTAACAGTGAATCTGGCCAAGTTGTTGCTCCGCCGTCCGAAAGGAAATGAGCGGCGACGGTGGAGAAGCCGAACGTCGGAGGTGGCCGCCATGGCGCCATCTGTGTTTTCATCGTCACAGCATGTTCTTGAGACCACCTCCGGCAGGTTCGCCCAAATCATCCCCTTCCTCCATCAATATCTGTAAATTCTAGTAGGCAAGATAAACAGAGAAGGGAGAAAGGCGCTTGGTTCGTGGTTGTATCTAGTTGGCACACTGAAAGCAAATGTGAAGCCCTACAGCGCATCACTCTGAATGTCTCTGAAATCTGAATCTTGTTGGCGTGAATAAGTCTCTAAAGTAGTGTATATTCTTAAATCTGAATATATGCTAGATGTTGATATCTGCACATATAAAGCTTATAGATTTGTTCAATGTCTGATAACAGTTTTGGTCGTTTTTCTTAGTGCAAGCAGAATATTGATATGAAAGTCAGGAAGATGTTAATCAGCCTGCATACTGTCATTTTTTCCTTTAGGTACAAGTGCAAGCAGAATATTTATGTTCATATATTCAGTGAACTATTATCTATCATCTCTGTGTGACGTTATTTTTACAAACTTGTGGTGAACTATTATTTGTGTTCATATATTTGGATTGTTGTTTATTTTCAGACTTGCAGTAATATTCTATGAAGTGGTATAGAATTGATAAGAACTTGTTGGAATCTGATAAGTTTCAGTTCGAACAAACTGATAACTGTAAACATGAACCTCGATACTGATCAATTGTGTCTGATGTTGGACTGTGATATGCAGGGATCTAGAAGAGTGGCCTCTCATTGCCCATTTGCCGATCTTTTGTCAAATTTATCTGAAAACTAAATGACAATTGCTTGTCAATCCTAAACTCTGCAAAATATAGATAACTGAGATGGTGTACATGCTTGTGGGTTGGCTATTATATATGTCAGCTTGATGTTATCAAGAGCTAGCTTCAGAGGGATCGGTTTCTTAGCTTTTGTTTAAGTTTTCAGTGAATTATTCATGATCACAACTGTTTCTTCCTGCTACTGACAGCGCATCCACTTACTGTAGATGAATCTCAAACTACATTGAAACAACACAACTAAGGAGCAAGCTGAATCCAGATTTCTAGTGAACTACTATCTCGTCCATGAATGTGAACAAATGGTCCACTAGTTGTATTTTGATTACTGCTCCACTAGCGTGTCAGTTAGCATGCGTAGTGAACAGAGATACTCCACCCAACAACAGAGGTGCTCCATTAGCCAATGTCAATTAGAATGTATGTAAACGCGTTATCTTTTCTTTCATACTATATTGATGGTTTTAAAAATATTGTAATCATGTTGCTCTTATTTATCCTTGATATATTTTCTATCAAATAGCCACACAATAGTATACAAAATTTATTTATCGTAGATCTTAGCTACATGCATAGCATTAAACAGGTTATAGACAAACCCCTGTCTGTGGGTTATATGACCTGTCTTTATACCTGTCTGTATAATAGAATCAAGACGCTTAGAGACGATCATCCGTCTCACTGTTGTACATGCCCTCAGGTTCGTCAGGCTCTCCAGGCACCGATCTTTGACGAGTACATGACAACATCCGCTTTAAGACACTTGAAACATAGCTACAACCGATTGCACGCCAATATTTCCAATATAGAAACAGGTAAGGGGTCCATGATGACCTCCTCACCCTCAGTACAGCAAAACCCAACACGGCTAGCTCATGAGCAGGCCTATTACACTCTAGGAATAAAAATAATCTCCAATTCAAAAAAGTTCAACACGTCTAGCTCATAAGCAGGACTATTACACTTTTTAGTTATAAAAATAATCTCCAATTCAAAAAAGTTCGACCGCGTCAGGGATTTAACTTCTTTGATAAAGTTGCCGCAAACCGAGTCATCATACAACCAGGAGTTAACTGCCAGTGCAACCTCCTTGGCATGAGTCTCTACGATGATTCGTCCTATGCTCAAACACCCCAGCTGCCCGTCCCAGCCTCTGAATGAAAAGAGGCATCACAGTTCAATTAAGAAGTGGCACCGCCGCTAAGGTGGTTGAAGTCACATTCTCTTTGGTATACATTTCCACACAACTGGCCAGTAGTTTAGGTCGCCTCCCTTCCTCCCTGATCAGATTTATTTCAAACCAGATAAACGACAGGGCAAAGATCATCAGCACCTTCTTGTGTTCACTGACTCTCAAGATCAGCTCCACAACTTCCATAGCCGATTGAATTGATCCCTGCTCATGAGTTACTAGACCTTAATTAATAGAGTGGCAAATTAAAGTATATACTACATATATAGTATATAGTAATAATAGGCCAACCTGCCTACAATGGTTACCACCCACTGCACCATGCTGAAATAATGCAAGCATCGTGCACCTGCAAGAACGCCGCACCATGTTTAGAAAAACAGGACACTAGATAATCCATCGTGAAGCTTCTCTCCCTCGGAGATGCTATATGTACTATGTCCTACAAAAGCGGTTGATCACTCACAAATCCACGGAAGAGAGACTCAATTGCCTTCTCAGCCGCTTCTTGTATGCTGCACTGCATTCTATAGGTTCTGAATAATGTCATATATGCAACGCCATCCTTCTGGCCTTCTTCCAACATGGTGTCGGCAGTTTTCCTGCCAGGTCCAGTTGTGGGGGTTCTAGGCAATGTTAACTCTAACCTTGAAATACAACAGCGAACTGAACTTCTAGAGAAATAGATTTTAAATCCATCATTCTTTGTCTGAATTTTTCTAGTTTCAGTTTTCATCCCAACTTTTACAGAGTATGCATTTGTTATGAATTATGAATATATCCAATTTTAAAGATTTTTGAATAATCAAGACACGCTTTTTTAATTTAATTTCCATGTTTTCAACCTCCCTATTTTCGTGAGTGAGCCATGTGTTGTGTATCGATCAATGTGTTGTCAATCAATTTCTTTCTGCTTGCTGTTATTATTTCACGATGGTTCTTATCAGGCCAGGGTGATCTCAGATGGTTTATCAACTGAATAACGAGTTCATTCGAGCTCATTATCAGCCTGTACCAATACTTCTCCAGTTATATGTGCTTCGAAATCACAGCACGTAGAATTTTCTCGACGAAATAAGCCATTATAAAAAGGTCTTTTGTTTTAAAAAGGAGGCAAGAGCTGACTGTGCTGAATGTAATTGTAATGTGCCAGGAGACAGGTAACACGGATGCAGTGAAACGAGCATCATGCTGTTTAATTCTGGCTACTTGTTCGATCTATGCTTCCCTCTACAGAATGACCAGACAATAGGTAAATCAGGCCATTCTTCCAGTCGGGAAGCAACAAAACAACACAAAAGCTATATTTATTAAAGTCGATTTTGCTAAGCTATATCTACAACTCAAGATGCAGCAGCAACAGTATTCAAGTCCCTTCAGTTCAGGTCTCAAGAGTTCCGCAGTGCGCAATGAGAAAGCGCATCGGAAGAACGAAAGTATGCATTTTGATCATCACCAGAGACAAAAAAACGATCTATAATTCAGAATTGATTTAGGAAGAGCAAACGGACACCCTCAGACATGGATGTGAAGAGTATCAACAGATTGATAGTTTTTCAGACAAGGCTGAAACTTAAATCATGTACATTCATCGGGTGACAAAGAAAAGAAGGAAGGAGAGGAATGCCAATAGAAGCTAAAGCAGAATAAATCAGACTCAGATCCCTCGGCGTGATAATAAAAAGGCTCATCAACGATGTAAATCAGGCCACTACTTTAACATCATAGGTCTTCACAGGGATCCCGCAAGAACTCTGATTCATCTGGATCAGCCCAGCGAAAACTAAAATTAAAGCAAAAATATGTCAAGGATAGATCGAGCATCCCCTCAGTTCAGGTCTCCAAATTGTTCTTCCACATTGAAACTTCAGAAGAACGAAAGTAATTTTTTAATCATCATCGGAGAGCAATGGATCCATCCATCATCAGAAAGCAAAACTATGATAAAAACTAAAAGCCAGACAAACAGAAAAGAGCGGAAGAATCGAAAAACCCAAGCTTGTAGAGGTAGGTGGGTGAAGAGATACAACCATCACGACGAGGAAGGAGGACGAGGAGAGCGTGCACCCGGCGGCTGCGTTGAGGATCCCACTCTTTGCTTTGCTATTTGTAGAGGGGATTCTCGGTCTAGGGTTTGGTACTGTCTGGGCCTGTCGTGTGAGGTCGGGCGCAGCTGGAAAGGTCGAAAATTTGGCCCATCCCAAATAAAGAGAGTCCCATCTTTTAATTTGGGCCAGACATTTTTTCTCTCTCTTCAGTAGAGCCACGGAGCTCCCAGGAAGGCAGATCTGGCCAAGGCATCAAATTTTGTTTGGCCGTTAGATCCTGATCCAATGTTTCTCAGTGTTTCGGCTCTCTCTTAAATAAAAATATCTCCTTTCTAGGAGTAGTCCGTTAGCATTCCTGCCTTCGTAAGCTCCATGCTAGGCGCTGGTCTCCTCATCATGAGCAACAATGTTGTGGCTACACTAGGGAAGTGTCAAGGCATGATGGGATAACTGATGGTGGTATTGGTGGAATCCTCCAAAACTAATCCTAGTTCTTCCTCCAATATGGTAGCAGGGAGTCCTCATCGAGCGGACGGATTTGCACCATGTTCATTGTTGGCGTGACCTGATCGGCCTTAGGCAAATCAGATCTGGGAAGGTCATAACCATGATTGATCTGGCCAACGAAACGAAACGATCTTGCCTGAAGTTTTGATAGTTGGAAGTCACATTAGTCAGCACGAAGGGGTGGGCTTTCATGACATCCTCTGCTGAGGCTTCCCGATCAGCCTTAGGCAGATCAGATCTAGGAGTGGTCGACGACGATCCGCGCACCCCTTTGGAGTAGCCGTGATCACCAAACTTGCCACCGTGGGCGGCTTAAACGGGAAGAGTGCTCAACGATGACCTTCTGGTGGTGTTGGAGTAGGGGACATTCATCGATTTTGATAGATCGATCTAAGATCAACTTTGCAAGAGACAAGCAATTAGCTAAGCCTTTGCCAACCCGATCGATGGAAATGATCAGATTGTCCGCTTTTATGGGTTTCCTCGGCTGACAAGGCATCGAGTGGCAAGCTCTCAACGAGGAAGATGACCCTAGAACGAGTTTCAGGATTAGATCTGTTAGAGCGGATATTGGCATGGTCGACACAAGATTATCCTACACCACCCCCACTTTTTCTTTCACTGTCGGCATTGATGACCCAGGAGATGGATCCAATCATGAAGGACTAGCCTAGCTGGGGGGAGAATGTAGAGCTTGAGACATGCACCATCTGGATCGCCATGGGAATCAACACGCATACCCCAACTTGATGTGTTAATTGTTGATGAGATATAGTCCATTGAGGGGGTATACCCATGATGGTAGATTGTATGGTTGAGGTATGGGTGATCAAGAACTAGATGACAATAGAAACACAAGATTTAGATAGGTTCAGAAGGCTAATACGATGTAAAACTCTATGTCATGTGTTTTGCTGGTTTGTATTTATTGTGTGTACGATGGAATAATAATGAGGTAATGAGATAATTTTGAGGGGTCCTGAACCTGGCTTATATAGTCCACGAGTAGGGTTACAGGTCGGTTAAATCTAAATCTAATCGGTTACATAATAAGCACATATGTAATCCAATCTGTAGCATATCAGATCATATCTTTCTTCATCTTCAAGATAGTGTCCCAACGCCGACCAATGCCATGTGCAGCGCTCCTTGATCTCATGGCTAGACCACCCCTGATGATGCAGCCCATGTACATTGCCATGGGTACCTGGGGTTATACTTATACCCCTAAATTCGGATAGACTCCGAACCAATGAGACCCACCGATGAGAGCACCAACCAAATCCCTCCAGAATCACTCGAGGGCATGGGGCAAAACTCATTGAGCGTACCCTCCGATCAAGGTCAATCGTCTACGCATGTCCTCAGCCTCTGCTTGGGGGCTTAGGGGCTTGACCAGGCACCTAGAGCTCCCGACCAATGACGCTCGGGCCATTGATCGAACCCTCGAGCATCGGTCAACTTTCTGGGCATCCACCGTCCTCCCAAACGCCCCGAACCCTCAGGGACACCATGACGCCAGCCCGGTCAACTAAAGAAACTCTAATAAATCAAGCCATAATTAAATTTCCGCCAGATCTTACTACATGGCTGAAGATAAAAAGAGGAAGGCAAAGGCATCAGTTTAAAATTGGACACTACCGTGAAACTTACATGCCCGGCAAAATATCATGAAACCAAGGCAAACCGAAAAAAACTGATGCCAACCTCATAGTGAAGAAAAACTAAAGTATTAGTAACCTGATCACTACAAGAAAACAATATGACAAACCATCTTAACATATCCCATATTATAAAACCAAAACAAATCCATGACAAAAAGCAATAAAACAGTTAAAATGAGAATGACAATAATGTTTCATAAACAGGACTACCCACTGATAACTGAGTCTAAACATTATTATTCTCTCGACAAATATAATCTCAAATGGTAGAAGCAATATTTTTCGGCATTGTGACTGGCTCTTCTGCCTCGCCTTTTGTATCAAGCTGGGATGACGATGTTGGCCTTGACAGCTTCCTTGATCTTCTGTAGTGCACGACAGAGCAACTTGCCAATGTCGTCGAAGGCCCCGGCGTGGTTGTCAGACGGGGATGAGCCGGGCAGCAGCACCTGACATGCCACAGTAAGAAGGGACCCAACGGTGTTGTCGCGGCTGACGACAACTTTGGAGGAGTTTGGAGCATCGCGAGCCCTGCCGTGGCCATCCGGAAGGACGGCAAACCCAGATGGCAGGAGGAAGACGGAGGCGTGGTCACCACCGTTCATGACCGCACGCATCGAATCCTCTTGGACGGGAGCGTAGACGACCATGGAGCATGACTCGTCGGTGCATGTCTGTTGCAGGATCAACACCTTTTTGCTGTCGGTTCCATTTGTCACCTGCAATAGAATTGAAAGAATTGAATTAGAGACATCCAGGTGACTCATTGTTGTGATAACATTGCTAGCTAGAACTTCAAATAATTAGTAAACTCACGTTGGATGAGTAGAGAACGGAGACAACATTGCCATGGAGAGGGCCAGTGGCCACAGAGCAAAGCTCAGTCACGGCTGCACCGTTGGTGAAGGCATCCCACTCGCCGCGGTGCTGGTCATCGCAGAGGTAGTGGAACACAAGCTGTGGAGGCGTGTTTGGCAGCCACACCGTGGTGGTGGCGCTGAGCACCAGGTCAGACACGACGCTGCCGGCTTTCTTCCAGGTCACCATGCGCACAGCTGCGTCGGTCCTCCTAGCGCCCGTGCCGACACTTCCATGCCACTCGTAGAGGTTGCTAGACTTCTGAGTGACGGGACCAGAGACAGCCGAGTAGAAAACCGCCATCATCCTCTGGGCCAGCTCCAGGACCCCTCTCTTTCCCATTGACGAAATGGCAGCTGCTGTGGAAATATTCAAGAACAAAGCTGATATGTATATGGCTCAACCGTTCCCAGCTGATTAATCCAACTAAGAGCTAAGATATATTGAAAATGAAATCAGAGGTTATATATGGTTGTTGTCCATGACTGTGACTGACCTGTGTTGTCGCCCCTTGGGACATGACTGGAATGCAGAATATCGAGGTATTCGCACTGCCTCTGTAGCGACGCGAGCCAGCGTTGCGCGCCGAGAGCCTTTCCAGAGCGGACCAATGGCCTAAACATTGTTGGCACGGTGGTCTCGTCGTACTCCGCGTGGACAACCCATGTGACCTGCAATGGCACGAGAGAAGAATTGGAGGTTGAAGGTCTGGATTTAGAAATTACTACTGTTTATGGAGGTATTGTAGCAAGTACTTACCTTACAGTAGCCATTGTCCGTGTCCTCAACGATGCAGCCGGACGGCAGCAGCCTGCAGCCAGTGTGACATGTCGGCATAACAGTGTTGTTTGCAGTGGCGGCATCAGCCATGATGCGGCTTCCTGGCGGTCCAAGGATGCCGTCCACGGACACGTCCATGACAGCCCACTGCCCATCTGCCACCCGCTTGGTATACCTCAGAAAGTTGATGCTGCGGTTGAGCAGACGTGGTGATTGTACCTGCAACTCTGCGTTCATCTGCAAGTGCTCCATCAGTGCTCGTCAGTTGAAACGAACAACACAGATGTACGAATGGAAATTTTTGGATGCTAACTCACCAGCTGGATAAGGGAACCGAAAACGCCACCGGAGATGGAAGCATCACTACTAGCGGTCACACCCGCCACGACGCTGGGGAACAACTCGGACCAGAGCTTCTGATCGACAAGCACAAGCACCAAATTGAAAGGCAATTTAGATGCATATGAATTTAGCATCGCGATTGCTGCAGAAATGGAACGGATATGGATCGGAGAGAAGATGTGTGTCCATGTGCACGTACCGCATCTGTAAGGGTGGTGACGAGGTAGGCGGCAGAGGCTCTGACCATGCCAGTCTTCCTAGTGGCCTCCATGACGAATTTGTCGTCCATGCAGAAGAACCCATGGTGTGCCGGGAGTGCTTTCTTTTGGTGCCCCAGGTAGCTCAGCACGTCTCCGTCAGGCGTGGGCAGCCACAACGGCTCCCCCTTGGTCGCGAGCAGCAGGAACTGGTCCATGGCAGCCTCCGCGTGCGCTCGGAGACGAGCGGCGCGATCTGCCCTGCTGGCCCCCTCGCCGACAGACAAGACGGTGGGGCTGCGGGCAATGGCTGCTGCTGCTGGGCGTTCCGCCGGGGGCGCCAAGAGCAAGATCTGGTTGAGCAGCGTGGTGGCGCGCATGTACTCGTCCCTGAGCCTCGCGTTCTCCATCACCAGGCGCCGGTTCTCGTCTGGCAGCTCGGCGGGCACCGTCGCGCCGCCGCATATGAAGCATGACTTGGTCGTTATGGCTTTACGGAGTGACACGTTTTCGGCCATCAGTGCAGCCTTCTCCTTCTGGAACACCTCGTTGTTCTGCAGCAGAGACTTCGCCTGCAACGAGTTTAAAAAGGAACTGTAACTGTCGATTCTTTCCATCACTAGCTTTACATATTTGATCATGCATGGAATGGATATGGAATGAAAACAAGATTTGTGTGACTGTGACCTGCATCTGGGAGCGCTGGTTTTGGAACCAGTACTTCACCTGCCTGGCATCCAGGCCAATCTTTGCGCCGAGCGCGCGCCGTGTCGGCTCATCTGGGTGGTCAAACTGTTGGTATGCACTGCACAACACAAGACATGCAGATATAAAGGGTCACTCAAGCAATTTTGAACTCCAACGTAATAAACCAAGCAAAAATTGATTAATATATTCTTTCTCATTTGATTTAATCGGTTCTACTGTATTACGCTGTGAGTTCTTGAATTTGTTGCGCGGTGTGGCGCTTCTGGCGTTTGGTCGCCGTATGAGTCTCTGGAGTGTAGTCCTCGTTGCTGTGGTCTTCGTCGTCACTGTAATCTGTGTCCTTATTATCACTATAAGCATTGACCTGCTGCCGTTCCTTCACCATGACTCACCTTGTACTAGAAAAAAAAGGTATAATCAGTGTTCTCATCACTATAGTAACTTTTAAAGGGTAATGTTACTGTACTTCCGGTTACCAACTACGAGGTGATACTTCAATAAATTTGAAAGTATTATTTTTTAAAATATATATAAATTAGTTAGTTAAATAAATAAATACTATATAGTCTAAGATATGATATTCGTGTCAGTATCCTCTATTCCTACTCAAACTAAAATATGTTAAATAGTGCTATCCAAATTTGATTTCACATGTATTTCAAACCGAAATCCATCTATAGTGTGGGTACATCTTGTATTGTATTCTATCTTAGAGAATAATTTCCTATAGTATTCATAAAACAATACTAGTCATATATATGATGTTTTTATAATACATATATAAATATTTATGTGGTATCTTTAACGACCGATATCGAGTCAAATCTGGTTCTTGTTCTTTTCCCATCTATATCAAATGATATGTTATGTATGAATGATACAACTGTCAATCCTATATCATGGTGCAGGTGAATCTATCATATTATTACAAGGTTAAAGTTGCACACTGGCCATGATAGAGTCCCATAAAAGGTTTTTTAGCAGGTTTATAACGCTAACATACAAATTTCTATCTTAAAAATGGTAAAAAAAGTATGTAAAAGTCATGTCGAGGAATACGTCACACTAACCAAGAAAAATCATTAATTAAACATGTCATGTTAACTTTGACTTTGAGTTATACATGTTCCACGACAATTGGCTAACATTGCCAATTGCGGCCGGTGGATTACATCTATGTACATGACATGTTACCAAGATACATGTTTTGTTATAATATTAACTAGCACAACTATAGGGACATAACATGTTACATGCACAATTAGATAAACATGTTATATATATGGAAAAGAACGATAACTAATGGAAGTCAGGGAAAACGTATACATGAAAAAAAAACCCGCCTAAGCCTAACATGCCAGCTAACACAGAAGGTACATGTGACACTCCTAAGATAGAGGCGTTACATGCCTAAAAATCATGCCATGGTTTTGCCTTTCTCAACTTATTTCCCTCTTGCTATAGTAGATCAGGGCATCAATCTCGGTGGCTCCCCCCAGCTCGGATGGCCTCTTCGGCCCTAGAGGGTGGGGAACCTCGATTACATATATGCTACTAGACTTTATATTAGGTAGGTTAGGCTCAATTTATCTTGTATTAAATGAAGGTAATATATGATTATAACCATGAAATCTTATTAAACAAATGTCTCCCAATTACTTTAGACTACCATAGCAAAATTCAACTTAAACACAAAAATTAAAATGGGAAAATGGTCAATACATACCTTTGAGGTAAGCCTCTGTTTCCTTCGGCGACACCGAGAAGAGAAAACTAGTTCTTAGAAATTGGTAGTTGCGGTGCGGGAGATGCAAAATAATGAGCGGTCACAGGTATTTAACGACGTCTATGGCCATGTAAAATTACTAAACTGCCCATAAAAAGTTGAAGCACTAAATACATTTATATATTAATATAATATAATACAATATCTAGAAGCAAAGTTTTATTAATTGATATAGTATATTATATATATACTAAAACTATGATGCAGATAAACATACATACATTAATTTTATATAATAATGTAGATATCATCATCTTTGGCATCTAAATCTGTAGGTGCTTCATTATGGCATGCTTCATTCTTGGTTTTCATAACTAGCACCACTTCACAACTTATTATTTTCTTCACTATGAGTTATAATTTCTTTTGGCAATGCTTAACTATGTCCAAACTAATGATATCAATTTATCATAAGTACCACTGAGAAAAGATCTACAACATTAATATATTTGCTTTATTAAAACCACCCTCTATCTGCTCACTCAAGAGAATTCGGAGTATGGGTGGCTCTTGCGCATGGTGACACATCATAGTCTATTTTGTAAAAAAAGCCCTCTACATTTAGAAATTCAAATCGTCGTTTAACTTGTCCTTTCTAAATAGTAATCGTATTTGAGTATTTTGTTACTAGAACCGTGATGTGAGTTTTATTTCAACATGAAGAAGGCAAGATTCGATAACCTCATCATTTTGCAGAAACCACCCTAAAGTTTTGTGGAGAGCCCCTGCAGTGGAATAGCTATAGGATCTCTGGAAGGGAAAATAACCTATGGGGGGGGTGAATAGGCCTGTAAAAATTCAACTCAACCTGCAATTAAATGCTAGGGTGGCACTGCCGCTCTATGAGGGCGGCACTGCCGGCCTCTAGAAAATAATCAGAATGAAGTGAGCTTTCGCAGAGAGATACTAGATACCGCAGGAGTTGGTTGCCACAGTTTCAGATCCAGAACCAGCTCGAAGACTGGCTACCACAGAAAAGCACCTTTTGCTCAAATAAAAAACTACAAACCCAAGCACAAGATAAAATGCAGGAATGTAAAGACTAGGGGACCAACACACAAGACATAAGAGTTATCCCGTGGTTCAGCTTGCCACCAAGGCTTGCCTATGTCCACGTTGTTGAGGTGCCACAAAGTCAAGGAGCTTTGCAACTCCTCCTCGGTCTCAAGTCAAGGAAATGAATCCTTCAGATGAGGGGTAATCTCTTAGCTTCTCACAGGTGCTACAAATCTCCCTAGGCTGCCACAAGAGGAGGGCAAGCTCTAGGGCGACGCCTAGCCGGCTAGGAGCAAGCTCCAAGGGTAACAAACCCTAGAACCATTGGCCAAATGTGAACCACTTGCTCTTGAACTGTGGGAAGTAGTAGATCCACTCTCTAGGAGTGTTTTGCTGTCTTTTCCCTCAAGAATCTATGGTTGGAAGTGTGAGATTGCTTGGAGGGTGAAGGAGCAACAATGGAGGGTGAGAGAGAGAGAGAGAGTGGTCCGTTTTGCAACGGTCATAAACCGAGGTTGACAAAGGGGTACAAGCCTGGTGAGGTGGAGAGCTTTCCAACGTGTATTTATAGTCAGGCAAAGCTGCTGGAAAGAGAGGGCGGCACTGCCACCCCAGGTGATCTACTGGATATGAGATTTGAACTGGACCCTGAGCTAGCTGAGTGTATGTCAAGGATAGAATATGAGCATGTGATTCAACATTTGACCATACAACACTAGAATCCCCCTTAATAGTACAGCTTTCCTAAACTCAATTTCAAACCAAAAATGAATTTAAACCTTTGATGAGTAGGACAACCACCATAAGAATTGGGGTACCTCCACCTTCTCTATATCTTTTTCTTTTCATCATTACCTGCTTGTCAACTCAATAGATCTCATTAGTTCTTGAATTAAGCAGTCATCAACACCAAAACCCACAATAGGACTTGATTGCACTTTCAATAGCCCAACCCTATGAGAGTTCCTATGTGATTTTGGTAATTGAGTGACAACTTAGGTGAACTAATATGTGTTTGAGTGATATATACATAGGAGATTAGTTCACATATGATTGTGTGATGAAGGATCTTATTGCACATGAGACATGACATGGAGTCATGTGATCAAGGTGGAGAAGATCAAGATGAGGCTTGACTTGATGGACTGGTTGCAAGTGTGAAGGGAAAGCGGGTGATGCTTGGCGCCGATGGACCGACACATGGTGAAGAGAAAATGAGGTCAAGATCGATGAACCAATACGGTCACGTGATGATATGAAGTGGATCATATCATTTGGTGATAGGTTGGTGCATGTGTTGCATCAATATTGGAGAAGGAGATGAAATGGAATGCACAATGCAAAGGTATAACCATAGGGCATTTCATTTCACCGGTCATAGGTGTGTAGAGAAGATTATGACTGGGTTTAGGATAGATAGCCGTACTATCAAGAAGAGCAAACTTGTTTGCATATCGGTTATCTAGTGCCACTTGAGCGATCTAACATTGCGATGCATTAGGATCGAGTGGCGTGGTGAGAGCAAGTGAAAACCCTTTGAAAATGATTGTGAAAATGCTAACACACATGCACAAGGTGGTGAAAACATTTGTGTTAGCACATGAGAAGCAAAGGAAGAAGTGCGGAGGAGTCTCGGCCCAAAACCGAGCTCCAGACGCTAGGGTGCCTGAGGTCCGGACCATTAGAAAATGCGTCCGGAGGCAAACCCTAGGTCTCGGCCTAGCTGTGAGCTCCGGACGCTGAGTCCGGATGCTGGGGCTTGGGCGGCCCGGACCATTCGGTATGTGTCCGGTCGCCTATCCCCTTGACTGAGCAGAGCTGACAGAGTGGGTCCGGACGCTGTTCGTCATCCGGACGGTAAACTCCGGACGCGCGCCCGGAGGAAATGGGCTTTCAGGTGCTCTCTGCGTAGCGTCCGGAGACGCGTGGCGGCGATCGGGCAGCGCGCCAACGACTCTTTCAAACGGGAAGAAGGGTCTGGACGCGCACGGTATGGTCCGGACCCCCGTGAGGTAGCATCCCGAGGTTGCGCAGGAAGCCCAGTGATGGGGAAAAATGACTAGTTTCGTTTGGGTGGCTATTTATAGCCCTTGGCCGGCCCTTGGGGATGGCAGAGCACCTTGGGGTTGTGTTACCCTTAGTTGTGCTTGGTTGGGAGCCCTCTAACTCACACACACTTGATAGCGTTCATCCGATTGTGTGAGAGAGCGATTACTAGTGAGTTGCTTTGAGAGATAGCTCCGTGTGGCACTAGGTGACCGTGTTGCAAGCCGGTGGTGCTTGTTACTCTTGGAGGTTGCCACCTCCTAGACGGTTTGGTGGTTGTGGCTCTGTCGAAGCACGCAAGAAGATTGTGCGTGGCTCCGGAGAAGTGCTTTGTGAGAGGCATTGTGCTCGCCCCGCGGGAGATCGCGAAGAGCAACTCTAGTTGAAGGTATCGTTGAGTGCCCTCATCTTGTGTTGGTTAGGCGGCAACCCTTGACGGGGTTAGGCGAGTGAGGCCTGTAAAAAGTCGTAAACCTCCAAGTGAGTGAGCCGATACAACGGGGACTAGCTTGGTGGCGACCAAGTGAACCTCGGGAGAAAAATCACCGTGTCAACCATGTGTACATCTTCTCGGTGGTTTGCATTCTCCAAACCACTAGCTTGTATTTACTTATTCATACTTGTGCTAGTAATTAGTTGTTGCTCTTGTAACTAGTTTAGCTTGTGTAGCTAGCTTAGTTACCTTCTAGCTTGTGTAGCATAGAAGTAGCTCTTGTGTGGCTAATTGGCTCGAGTAGCCTTGTTAGTCACATTGCTTAGTTTGTGTAGCTAAGTAAGTTGAGCTCTCTAGTTGACTTGTGTAGTCTTTCTAGAGAGCATTGCTAGTGAGCTTATGTGCTTTGCTTACTAGTATGTGTAGGAGCTCCCGGTTTGCTTAGAGTATTAGTTGCTTAGGTTTGTGTGACCTTGCAACCTAGACTTATTTAGGTGAGCTTCCTTTCTTGGCACCTTAGTTAGCATAATAGACATACTTTGCTAGATGCTAAAGTTATAGATAGAGGGGTGTAGTCTTGGCTAGACCGATAGTTTTAATTGAAGGACCGGAAACGGCGACCAAAGTGGGGGGGGGGGGTGAATGGGAGCCTTACTCCACCAGCAAGATCACGACCCTAGAGAGGGTGGATACCTATGGTGATGACCAAGAGGTAGAACGGATCTTCCGGAAAACAAAAACTCAAATCGAGACACCGATAGTGTGGCTCTCAAACCCTAGAGAGAAGAGAAGAGAGATCACCCAAAAATACTTATGAGAACTGGCCTCACAAGTACTTCATCAAGTTCCCTGCATGATTACGAAACCAAAGCAACAAACGGAACTCAATTCGGAGTCCGGACGAGGGAGAAACAACCAAAACAGCGACGAAGAAAATCCTGAAAACCTTGCTGGAAGGCCGACGGACGCTGGCGATGGACGCTGACAGAGGGCGACGGACGCTTACCAAGAACTTGGTTCAAACGTATTTGCAAGAGCTACTCCCTACAAAGAGATTTCATCTTGGGAAAAAGAGAGAGCAAAAGCAAAAACGAAGAACACAAGCAAAAACGCGAGACACAATCAAGTAATCAATGCCGCCATGGCTTACGGAGGTTACGACCTCCGATTCCTCGCAACAAAATCAAGTTCTTACAGAGGTTGGTGAAATCAACCTAGGGATCTCATGAACTAGAGAGAGAGGGTAGAGAGAGAGAGAGAGAGTTTGGGGCAAATGATTAGGGTTCAAGAGATAGGATGAGGATACCCCTTCATCCCCTATTTAACAGGGCTTTGGCTATTTCCCAAAGACCCCCCTAGATACATGAGTGAACTACGTAGCCTAAGCATTGCAGTCCAAGCTCCGGAAAATATCTTCCTCGATTTGAATGGATGGCCCCGCTTCCTGCCAGGAGTTGTCGTCGCCTCGACGCAACCTCCAGGATTCCGCCACGTGCCATCCCCGCTTCGTCGGAAGCTCCGCCTAGGTTTTGAGGCCCAAACCCAGGAAACCCACCACCGGTAGCTTTTGGCTCAACTACCGAACCCCGAGTTTTGAGGCCCAAACTCGAAAACCGTCCTCGGATGGTTTTGAGGCCCAAACCACCAAACCGCTCGACTCGAGCCACCTTGTCTTCGCCCAGTCGGACTCTGAGTCCCATGAGCCTCCGCTCGACCCGCTCGTCCACCGTCTTGACTCGGTCGACTCAGTCTACCTCCATGTCTTCTCGCACTCGCCGGTTCCAAGTACTAGCCACCATAGCTAGTCCGCCGACGCCCATGGTCCCTCAGTCCGAGCCCCGCTTCCGCCCTTCACTGCTCTCAGTCCATCGGCACGGCAAGCCTCTACTCGACCTTCTCCACGCCATTGACCACTGTCACTAGGCATAGCACCTGCACACCACAAGCCGATAGACATGCACAGACTTGCTTTCGCAAGGGGTTAGGGTAAGCCACTCAAACTGAAACACTCACGTGTTGGACGATCACTCATCATAAAGCTGAACATACATGAGTACTTATCCACCATATGTTCGCAATCTCCCCCTTGATGAGTGCATTGTCAACACAAGTGCATTTCAGATTTGAGCCACAAGGTAAAGCTCTCCAAATGACCAAAAAGCTATGAAAGCCAAAACGGGGTCACTTGAGAGAAGAAAAACGAGTCCAAAACTTGGTTCCCAAAGACATGGGCAACGGCTCGACGCAACCAAGCAAAACAAAGCTAGCCCTCAAGAAGAGGTAGAAAACGGGCTCAACACCGCTAGCAAGTCCAATAAACCAATCACAGCTCTCAAAGCTCAGAGCACCAATTGAAACACTAAGGGAGCTCAAAAGATACCAATTAAAACACCTCAATGCTCAAGAAGCCATCGAAAACTGTCAAAGCCAACAAAGCAAGCTAGACCCTCTAGAAGAGGCAAAGGCTCAACACATCTAGCAAAAACTCCCCCTGGGCAAAAGCACACTCAAGATACCAAATGAGCTCCTTAGGGCAAAAGAAGCACACAAAACTCCCCCTTGACCAAAGAAGCTCTAAACCAATGAAACCAATGAGATGCACTCTTTCTCCCCCTTGGAAGTAGATGGCTGAAAATGGAATGAAATGCACATCTCTCCCCCCTTGTTGACACATGTAGCTCATCAAACATCAACAACTCAAGATCCGGCTACAAATGCCATAAAATGCAAAACGAGTGCAAAAGCTTCATACTTAGAGCTAAGACAATGAATAGATGCTCTAAGTGGTGTGATCCTGTGAGAATAGGAAAAGCTCTACGTGCCCAACAAAGACTCAAGTTGAGCTTAAGATCACTTTAGAAGCTATTTTAGAGAGCATATCATGTGAGAGCAGAGAAAGGGTATCACCTCCTAGAGACATCTAGACATGGCAAACAAGATAGGATCTATCTCAAAGCAGTCTCATGTATAGCAAGTAAAACTATCCCTTAGCAAAGTTCATACAACAAGCCAATGACCCAACTGAATGAATTTTCCAAATTTCAGAGTTTTGCAGCCAACTTTCAGTTTTAGGCACATTTAAGTTGTATGCGAGTGGTTGTAAGCAAAGTGATGCCACTGCTTACCAACCGGGCGAAGTCAAAGGACTTGACACACCGGTTTTGATCATACATGACACCGCTCAAGTATCGACCCATATGGGAAGGAGTCTTGAACACACGGTGAAGTGCTCACAATGCAGAGCCAACTCAATCTTTCCAATTCACAAAATAGAGAGCAATTTCATTTTATTATTTTTAATCATGGTGCTCAAAGGTAGTGAATGAAACAATGAAGAGCCATAATTACAAGCTATATACAAGACAACCAAGAAGGATCTTCAAAAGCCTACACATGCTAGTGCCATTTCAGAGGTGACATGAGGAATTAAATTCAGTTTTAAAGCTTTTCTAACTTAGCTCTATTGCATATCATGAGATCAAAGAGAGTATAAGTTAGGCAACACCATAGACACATAAAGCACCTCAAACAGAGCATAGATTCATTATATCGGCTATAGGTATGAAGCTTAAAATGAACTATGTCACAAATGCAAATGAGATGCAAAATGCAAACTGACACCAATTAACAACTAAAAAGACACCAAAGAAAGAGAGTCAAAGAAAAGACAAATAATAACCAAAAAGAACTATAATACACAAATGGTTTCCCTTAACTAAAAAGGGAAACACACACCCAACTCGCCTCGAAGGCGAGAAAATGCAGCTTGATCCAAAGGTTTTATAAGAATATCCGCAAGCTGGTTGTGTGTCTCGACATGCCGGAGGTCAATGTCGCCCTTCTCGTAGTGATCTCGCAAAAAGTGAAAGCGAACATCAATGTGCTTGGTCTTAGAATGATGCATGGGATTTTTGGCCACACCAATTGCACTCGTGCTATCGCAAAGCAGAGGCACCTTAGTAAGCACAAGACTAAAACCTTTCAAAGTTGCAATCATCCAAAGCAACTGCGAGCAACAGCTAGCCGTAGCAACGTACTCAGCTTCGCACGTCGGCTGTGCCACGCTAGACTATTTGCGAGAAGACCAAGACACAAGGGAAGACCCGAGAAACTGGCAAGTCCCAGAAGTGGACTTTCGATCAGGACGACAACCGGCAAAGTCGACATCAGAATAACCACAAAGCACAAGAGAGGAAGCGGTGGAAAACCAAAGACCAAATTCGGGAGTGAAACGCAAGTACCTCATGATGCGTTTCACTGCCTGCTTGTGCGATGTCCGTGGGGACGCCTAAAAGCGTGCACACAAGCAGACGACGAACTGAATGTCTGGCCGGGTCGCCGTTATGTACATAATCGACCCGATCATGCTGCGGTACTCCGTCTGGTCCACCGCCTCTCCTTCCTCGTCCGCATCCAAGGCAGCCGTAGTCGACATGGGCGTAGAAAGAGGCTTTTCCTCACCCATGTCAAACTTCTTCAAGATATCCTTCATGTACTTGCCTTGGTGCACAAACTTCCCTTCTCGGGTTTGCTTGATTTGCAATCCGAGAAAGAAAGTCAACTCTCCCATCATGCTCATCTCAAATTCCCTGCTCATAAGATTTGCAAACTTGGCAACAAGAGCATGAGAAGAACCACCAAAGATGATATCATCCACGTATATTTTGACAAGGAGAGTGTCTTTGCCTTGCTTGAGGAGAAACAACGTCTTATCTACCGATCCCATTTTAATGCCCTTAGCAAGCAAAAAGGTTTTTAGCCTATCATACCATGCTCTAGGTGCTTGTTTCAAACCACACAAAGCTTTGTGAAGTTTATAAACATGGTTTGGAAACTTGGGATTTTCAAAACCGGGAGGTTGTTTAACATACACTTCCTCCTCTATGTAGCCGTTTAAGAAAGCACTTTTAACGTCCATTTGAAAAAGTTTAAAAACCCTTAGAAGCCGCAAAAGCTAGAAGGATTCTAATGGCTTCTAAACGAGCTATGGGAGCAAAGGTTTCCTCATAGTCTATTCCCTCCTTTTTACAAAAGCCTTGAGCTACCAACCTAGCCTTGTTGCGCACTACCACCCCATCCTCACTTTGTTTATTTTTGAAAACCCATTTGGTACCTATGGGGTGGCAACTAGGTGGTGGAGGAACTAAGACCCAAACACGGTTTCGCTCAAAGTTTTCTAACTCCTCATGCATGGCATTAACCCAATCCAGATCCATCAAAGCGTGTCCAACATCTCGGGGCTCAAAAGAAGCGACAAAAGCCGAATGTGCAAAGTGAGAGAGATAGGACCTAGACCACGTGACTCGACGATCAATGTCGCCGATGATGTTCTCCGGCGGGTGCTGCCGCTGGATGTGCCGGGGAGCCTGCCTGGACGAAGTGGCCTCCCTCTCAACAGCAGCTGGAGCTCCCTCAGGTGCAACGGGCATGGACTGAGGAAGCTGCTTGAACGGCCCCCATGTAGAGGAAGTAGTAGGGTCGGGGCCATGAGCCGAAGTAGACGTCGCAGGGTCGACGGGGGCAGCCGGTGGAGTCGGCTCGAGATCACCCCAATCAGCATCGTCCTGCTCCTCCTCCACAAAGATGCTGGTGTTCACCTCATCATCACCTGCAAGCTCAAAAGCAGTGGAAACATAGGGCATAGTTTCATCGAAAGTAATCTCACAAGTCTCCATCACTCGGTTAGTCTCAAGGTTAAGTGCATGATAAGCACGAGAGTAAGTAGAATAACCAAGAAAGATACCGTCAGAAGACCGAGAATCAAATTTGTCCAACTTACCGCCCTTCTTGAGGATGAAACACTTGCACCCAAACACCCGTAGGTGACTTACCTTGGGTGGTCTCCCAAATCGCAACTCATAAGAGGTCTTTTTCTTGAAAGCTCGGAGAAAAATGCGATTGGAGACATAGCAAGCAGAACTGAGTGCTTCGGCCCAATAACGCCTAGGAGTCCTATGCTCATCGAGCATCGTCCTGACCATCTCAACAAGGGTCCGATTCTTGCGCTCAACAACACCGTTTTGTTGGGGAGTGTGAGGTGAGGAAAACTAGTGATCGAGACCCAAAGAAGAGCAAAGAGTTGCAAAGTGAGCATTCTTGAATTCTGTGTCATTGTCACTACAGATATCTCTCATGGCATTCTTAGGTAGCTCATTTTGCAATCTCAAAATCAGATCTCGAACAAGTGGAAAAGCCTCATCCTTACTCTCCAAAAAGAACACCCAAGAGTATCTCGAATAGTCATCAACGACTACAACAACATACCACTTCCCTCCCTCCGACCTGACCCGAGCTGGACCAACTGTGTCCATGTGTAAGAGCTCGTCGGGTCGAGTGGTCATGACCTCAGTCACAGGAGGATGAGAAGCGGCAACCATCTTGCCATGCCTGCAAGGATGACAAACCAAATCCTTCTCAAACTTTAGCTTTGGCAATCCTTGGATAAGGTCCATTGAGCTAAGCCTTGCAAGCAAGTCAAAACTCAAATGTCCCAATCTCCTATGCCACTTCCAAAGCTCGGAAGAAGAACCGGGAAGAAGACAACGAGAAGGTCCGGAAGAGATAGTAAAATCCACACGAAAAACCTTCCCGAAGGGTATAATCCGGCAAACAAGCTCACCACAAGAGTCCAAAATCCAAGAGAGATTAGGCTTGAAACTCACTTCAAAACCGTCATCAAGGAGTTGTGAAACTAAAAGAAGGTTAAAATGCAAATTCGCAACCAAAGCAACATCCTTGAGGACAAAAGAAGAGTTCACTCGAATGGATCCTCGGGAGACAACCTTACCTTTGCTCTTGTCCCCGAATGTGATATACTCGATGTGGCGCACGGGGTTGAGGCTGGAGAACCACTTGGCACTTCCGGTCATATGGCGTGAGTATCCGGAATCCACAAGCCAAGTCTCCTCCAGTCCTCCTTCCTATATCAATAAAAAGACATAGGGTGAGCAAACGGTGCAACACTAGGGTTAGTAAACTGTGAAGGATACCAGTGTTATCCCATTTGCCCAAAGAACGGGTTAGGAGAAAAACCAAACATCTCCTGGCCCACAGAGGGATAGAGATCACCACGATAGGGAAAACGTGGTCCGCTAGAGAAGGGTGGAGTGAAGCCACCGCCACGAGGCCCGTAGTCGTATGGGTCATGACCGGTACCCCGCCGGGCACGACCACCACGTGGTCTCGCCTCCTGAGGCCTAGCACCTTGAGGCATTGTACCTCTTGGTCTAGAAGTGCGCCTCTGAACTTCCGGTTCACGCACCCCAACTCGTGGGTGGTACATGTCCCGGTTGTTCAACTCAAACTGTCTCCGATCATCTCTGTTCCTCCTAAAGCAAAACTCAGCCAAGTGCCCATCTCGCTCACAATACTCACAATGGTACCTCACCACACTCTTGGTAGGCACTCTCTTGTTGGGTTGGGTGGCTCTAGCTCTCTTAGGAAGGGGATCACTAGAGATGTCGGGCTTTGTGTCAAGTGGGCTGCGAAGATGGTTCGGTTTTGCAATCCACACTTGCTTCTGTGGAGTGGTTTTGGGTGGCTCTTCAAACACACCATCTCTCACAAGAAACTCAGAGGGGTTGGTAGGCTTAGGTGGAGTGATCTTGGTAAGCTTGGGAGTTGTGGTGGGTTTCTCACTCTCGCTCAAACCACTGCACTCACCGATCTTACCGAACAAGCTATCGTCCTTCCCACCTATAGCAAAGCCTACTCCCGTGCTGCCATCCCTTTTTCATTGGCTAAGCATCATCCCCAACTGCGGCTCTCGGTAAGACACCTAGATCAATATGGACCGAAGACGCGATCTCAAGCTCCAAAGCCTCAAAGCGATCCGACTCTCTAGTGCTATCTGAGCTGACCTTCTCTAACACAGTGATCCTAGCATCCTTCTGTGCCAGCTCAAAACGCAAGACTAAGCAAGACTTGCACGCACCAAGTAAGCTAGACCTAGCCTTCATCTCACTGACCTCCTCAAGTAGAGTGCCATACTTGTCCTGGAGAGTGACAAGATCAGACATGTGAATATCGTAAGCATCACACTCTACCTCCTCGGTAACCACCACTGACGCCTTAGCAAAATCTAGCTCATGAAGCGCGCTAAGGTACTTCGCCTTAAAGTTATTCCTCTCACAAGCGGCACGCTTGAGCAACACATCTTGACTCATCAAGGTGTCGTTCAGAGACTCAATCTTGAGAGAGAGGGATTCGACGGTGGGTGGTACCTCGGGTGTGTCGGAGTCGTAGTCGTAGTCGAGGCCATCCTTGCGCTTCCCGACCTTGCCTTCTTCAATCGCCATGGTGCAAAAGCCACCGTGCTTGGCGTCGGCATAGAAGCATAGGCCGTTGAACTTGTCCTCAACCTTTCCCTTCGACTCATCATCACTTGAAGAAGCACCTTCGTCGGAGGAGGCATCGATGTCGCTGCGGGAGGCAAGGAAGGCTCGGTGCTTGGCCTTCACCTTGTCGATCACCTTCTTGGAGGACCTTCTGTGGTAGCCACCCTTGGGATTGTGCTTGTCCTCAAAGTGGTGGTCGCGTTTGTCCTTGCGCTTGGTGAAGTCGCCCGCAGCTTTCTTGGGGCAGTTTGCGATGAAGTGATCCTCATCACCGCAATGGTAGCACCCCTTGGCTGAGCCACCACGCTGATGGTTCAAACGGTTGTTGTGAAACCGTGAGAACTTGGTGATGACTAAAGCCAGCTCATCATCTCCAAGAGCCTCCACTTGATCCTCTATCACAGAAATCAAAGACAAAGCGAACAAGGAGTGTGAAGGGTCAGAGGAGGAAGAAGACGTACCGCCGGGGCCACAAACTAACGCCATAGATGGTTTCGACGGGTTTTCAAGCTTGGCTCGGGTCTGGTAGTCAATCTCCGAGGACTTGAGCTTGCTGAACAGCTCGTTCATAGTCAGGGCATCATAGCCCGGTGACTCCTGGATGGCAGCCACCTTCATCTCCCATACCTTCCGATCAAGAGCATGCAAAAGCTTGATAGCCATCTCATGATCATCATAAGGAAAGTTGGCTCGATTGACACACATCTTGTTGACGATAGATTGGAAGAGAGTGAACATCCCGTCAATAGATTCGTCGGCCAACTGAGAAAAGTTCTCGTACTCTCTATGGTACGTGTCGAAGAGTCTGGACTTGATCTGGGGGTTGCCCTCATGATATCTCACGAGTGTTTGCCAGATCTCCCATGCTGTAGTGAGACTCGAAACCCGCTCAAACTCCGGAAGGGACAAACAAGAGAAGAGTTCTTGAGAGAGGGGATCTCATGAACTAGAGAGAGGGTAGAGAGAGAGACAGTTGGGGCAAATGATTAGGGTTCAAGAGATGGGATGAGGGATACCCCTTCACCCCTACTTATCGGGCTTTGGCTATTTCCCAAAGACCCCCTAGATCCATTGAGTGAACTACCTAGCCTAAGCATTGCAGTCCAAGCTCCGGAAAATATCTCCCGTATTTTGAATGGACGACCCCGCTTCCTACCGGGAGTTGCCGTCGCCTCGACGCAACCTCCAGGATTCTACCACGTGCCATCCCCGCTGCCTCAGAAGCTCCACCTAGCTTTTGAGGCCCAAACCAAGGAAACCCGCCACCGGTAGCTTTGGGCTCAACTACCGAACCCCGAGTTTTGAGGCCCAAACTAGGAAACCGTCCTCGGATGGTTTTGAGGCCCAAACTACCAAACTGCTCAACTTGAGCCACCTTGTCCTTGCCCGGTCGGACTCCGAGTCCCATGAGCTTCCGCTCGAACCGCTCGTCCACCGTCTTGACTCGGTCGACTCGGTCTACCTCCATGTCTTCTCACACTTGCCGGTGCCAAGTACTGGCCACCACAGCTAGTCCGCCGACGCCCATGGTCCCTTAGTCCGAGCCCCACTTCCGCCCTTCACTGCTCTCAGTCCATCGGCACGACAAGCCTCTACTCGACCTTCTCCACGCCATTGACCACTGTCACTAGGCATAGCGCCTGCACACCACAAGCCGATAGACAGGCACACATTTGCTTTCGCAAAGGGTTAGAATCAAGTCACTCAAACTGAACCGCTCAAGTGTTGGGCAATCACTCATCACAAAACTGAACTACATGGGTACTTACCCACCATGTGTTTGCACCTTGTGTGCTTGGGCAAGGTCTTGGGAGGTGGAGTCTTGCATTGGAACTCAAAGTGACCAACTTGTCCACATCCAAAGCACTTCTTGGGCTTGGGCTTTGGCTTGTCATAGTTGTTGCTCATGGCCTTGTTCTTGTAGTAGTTCTTTGCTTCAATTTTGACCTTGGCCTCCATGATTTGGTTCTCCTTGAACCCAATATCGGTCTTGTCGGTATTCATGACAGTGTTCATCAAGAGCTCACTTTGGAGGTTGCGGCCCTTGGTGAACTTCTCCATTCCACTTGCAAGCTTGTGTCGATGGGATATCCTATAGGGTACCTAGAGACTGGCTTGCCTAAGCCTTGGGCTTCCTTCTCCCGGCCCACGAAAGAAGACGAATAAGAGAGACCGAATTCTACTCGGTAAGAATAGCAAGACCGAAGCACAACTTAGGACTCTAAGTTTGAAACCGAGTAGGATTAGAATAGCCTCAGACAGTTCCTGGACTATAAAGGGCTGGTGAGGGCATCACCCAAAAAACAGTTCCCTACATACTACACAACACCCGATAGGTTGAGCGACACACAACACCTTGTATTACGATCAAGAGCAATAACAGACGACTCAACTAGACATAGGGTTATTACTCGACCTTGTCGAGGGCCTGAACCAGTATAAACCGTGTGTCCCTGCGTGTCCAACCACTAAGGTTTCACTATTCGCTGAGGCACGAACTACTGTCTCGGGTAACCCCGTGGCAGGCTATCAGTGGTAAAACGTCGACAGCTGGCGCGCCAGGTAGGGGCTTTCAGCGATTTTTTCCTCGAAAGCTTGGTGGACCACGACCTCAAGATGATGAAATCGACGGAATCCACGTTTCTCTTCGGATCATGGATCTGCAAGATTGACGACGACGGAAAAATTCAAAGCCGACTCCGAGAAGAAGAAGGAGCGGATCAAGATCTTCAAGATCTGATTCAGGGAATTCAGAATCTGATGATTTCAAAACTAACCAGACTGGCAGACGAAGAAGGATATGAAACCGACTTGGAAAATGAGACACTACCGCACGCCAACCCCGAGTCCAACACGACAAAAGTAAACACAAATCAAGTCGGAGTATACAAGCAGACTTCAGTCAGAAGCGAAAACAACTCGGAAACCATCAAGAACTCACGTTTATATGGACTTCATAATTCGGCATACACTTATGGAAGTTTCCTTCGGAGGAAGATGACAAGAAGCAAAGCCCTGAAAGGTGCCCAAGAAGGGTTGATCATGTCAACGACTCCAGAAGGATGCATTGTGCACTGGCCAAACTACCCCTCAAAGACACAAGGCCAGGCTACTGAGCTACCATTCCAGGTGGGAAAAGAACTCGGACTACAGCGAGAGTTGTCCTACAAAACAAAGAAAAGATGCCAAGAAGCAAGAAGAACTCGGAGAATGCATACAGTATACATGGCAGAGTTGGATTCTTATTTAGATCCACCACAAATACCCGACTTGAACTCATCAGATGAATTAGAAAAAGATATATCCGATGATGAAGAAGGAGAAGACAACGAAACAAACGATCACAAAGCCGCGAGGTTAAAAAAGAACAAGGCTAGAGCGGGAAGAAGAAATCGAGCCATTCAGAGAAGGCAAACCTGGAAAAAGTATAAAGCAGAGTTGACATAATATAATAAGAAGGCAGAGAGAGAATCTATGAAGAACACAAAGAGAGAAAATATTGAAGAATTAACAAAAGAACTAAACATCCTCACTAAAGAAGAAAGAGTTACAGATGAGCCGATAAAAGAAGGTGGAGACCCAAACAAACAACCCGAAGACAATATACCTCAAGAAGGACAAGGAGATAAGCAAGAAGAACAACCACCCAAGAAGTCGATATTCCACAGACTAGGGAAGACAGGAATACCACAACTATCAGAAAGACAAGAACAACACTTCGAACTAATAAAACAAAACAACCCAGATTGGGATCAACGCTACCCAGAAGACTATGGTGAATCCGAATATAGAGGGGACAAAGATTATTATTGAAGAGATGAATCACCAGACTTCAACAGGATAGAACAATACGACAGATTTTCATGCTTTGCAGGAAGGCTACAAACATTGAAGCTACCACACAAATTCAAACCGGCAAATCACTCCAAGTATAACGGAAAAGTAGAACCCAGGCAACGGATAAGAGTATATTCTCAATCCATAGAACTCGCAGGAGGAAACAACGACATCAAAGCCCTATACTTTCCAATGGCACTTGAAGCCATGCCATTACAATGGTTTGATAAGCTGAAGCCAAGATCAATTAAATATTGGGAAGATTTGCAAGAGACATTCTGCAACAACTTTACAGGAATAATAACACACCCCATGATAGCGGCAGAATTAAAGAATGTAAAACAAAGAAGGGGAGAAACCCTAAGGGAGTATTACAGAAGATTTGGAGAACTCAGAGCTAAGATATATGACATCACCGATAGGGAAGTAATAGAAACATTTGCGGATGGGATAGTAGCAAATTGGCAGTTGAAAGACTACTTCAATGAAAACCCAAGATCCAACGAGGACTTCAAGAGGGCTGTTGAGAAAATGATATCATCAGAAGAAAGAACCAGACACAGGTTCGCCCGCGATTTCCATGAAAATAAAAGACCAGATTACAAGCCACATGACAAGAGGCCAAGACAAGACAATATGGTAGCGGCAACAGACAACAAAAGAAGATACAACGATAACGACAAAGGAGGGTACAACAACGATAGCAACGACTACAACAACAATAGAAACACAAACAACAAATATTCGAACAACAATTACCAAGGCAACAATTACACAAAGAGACCAGCAGAAAGAATAGAAGACCTACCCTGCTACATACATCCTAGTTCAATACATAGGCTAATCGAATGTGATGTTTTCCAACGAAGATTTATAAAGAAGGAAGACACACGATCAAACAACTCGAAACAAAGAATAGATGAACCAGGGAAGGACACAAAGAAAGCAGAAGGGAATTATCAAGAACCCCAACGACAAATAGCAGTAATCTTTTTGGTAGCATCATATACAAGAAATAAAAGATAGGAAAAGCTGGCACACAGAACCATCATGGAAGCAGAGCTGACCACCCCAAGATACATAGATTGGTCAGAATATCCAATTCAATTCACAAGGGAGGATCAATGGACAAGTGCAGCAAACGCTAGCTATTACCCGCTAGTAATGGGACCAACAATAGCAGGAGTAGTAGTTTCCAAAGTACTCATCGATGGATGAGCAAGACTAAACATAATCTTCACAGATACTCTAAGAAAGATGAATTTGGACTATGAAGGCATGATCACACCGACTAGTATTCCTTTTTACGGAATAGTATTAGGAAAAGCTTCCATACCTTTGGGACAAATCACCCTACCAGTCACCTTCGGGACACCCGACAAGTATCGAACTAAGTTCATCAAATTCGAAGTAGCCGACTTCGAATCATGTTATCATGCAATCCTTGGAAGACCAGCACTAACAAGATACATGGCAATTCCCCACTACCCATATCTACTACTCAAGATGCCAACAAAAAAGGTGTTCTTTCACTAAAGGGAGACCTAAAGAAAGCATACAATTGTGATGTACAAGCCATACAAATATCAGAAAAGCTGCAAGACTACAAGGAAAAAGAAGATATCACGAGGAAAGTTGAGAAAATAAACCCGGATGAAATCCAAATACCGGCAAAGAAGCCAAGCACCTTCACACCTCCTAAAGAAGTAGCCACAAAGACAATCAACCTACTAACTGGAGACCTAGAGAAGACGACGATAATCAGTGCAAACCTGGATCCTAAATAGGAACTCACGCTCACCAACTTCCTAAGGGATAACAAAGACATATTTGCATGGAAACCAGCAGATATGCCAGGAGTCTCAAAGGAGTTGGCTGAGCACAAAATTGATACAGACAAAGGATCAAGACTAGTAAAACAGAAGCTATGCAGATTTGCACCAGAGAGGAAAGCAGCAATTAAAAAGGAAATTACAAAACTACTAGCGGCTAGATTCATCAGAGAAATAATCAACACAGATTGGTTAGCAAACCCGGTGTTAGTAGAGAAAAAGAACTCGAAAGAATGGCGTATGTGCGTAGACTATACAGACCTCAACAAACACTACTCAAAGGACCCATATGGGCCACCCAGAATCGATCAAGTCATAGACTCAACAGCTGGATCATCACTGCTATCATTTCTTGATTGCTACTCGGGATATCACCAAATATCATTAAGAGAAGAAGACCAAAGCAAAACATCCTTCATAACACCTTTCGGAGCATACTGCTACAAATCAATGCCTTTTGGACTAAAGAACGCGGGAGCAACATATCAAAGAGCAATACAAACCTGCCTTGGAGATCAAATCGGAAGAAACGCCGAAGCCTACATTGATGACGTAGTAGTCAAAACAAAAGATCCAGAATCACTGTTAGAAGACCTAGAAGAGACCTTCAAGAACTTAAAAGAGTGGAAGTGGAAACTCAATCCCATAAAGTGTGTCTTTGGCGTACCATCAGGACAACTACTCGGTTTTTTGGTCAGCAATAGAAGGATCGAGGCTAGCACAAAACAAGTCAAAGCAATAATGGATATGAAGCCACCTAAAAAGGTCAAGGACATACAAAAACTGACATGATGTATGGCAGCTCTCAACAGATTTATATCAAAATTAGGAGAAAAGGGACTACCCTTCTTCAAACTCCTGAAGAGAAAAGAAAACTTTGAATGGACAAAGGAAGCAGATCAAGCTTTTATCAAATTGAAAGAATACTTGTCATCATCTCCAGTAATGACACCGCCAAGAAAAAGGAAGACATGATGCTATACATTACCGCAACAAAAAATGTGGTAAGTGCAGTAATCATTGTGGAAAGAGAGGAACCCGAGCACGTCTACAAAGTACAGATACCAGTATACTACATCAACGAAGTACTCACAGAATCAAAAGTCAGATACCCACACGTACAGAAATTACTATATGCAATACTTATATCATCAAGAAAGTTGAGGCATTATTTCCATGAACACAAAGTAACAGTAGCAACCAACTTTCCACTACAAGACATACTCAGAAACAAAGATGCTACAGGCCGAATATCAAAATGGGCAGTAGAACTCGGATCCCTGAATATAGACTTCAAACCAAGAACAGCAATCAAGTTATAGATACTACCAGACTTTATTGCAGAATGGACGGAAATCACACAAAAAGAACCTGAGCCAATACGAGATCATTGGAAGATGTACTTTGATGGGTCACTAAAACTTGGAGGAGCAGAGGCAGGCGTGTTACTAATTTCCCTAGAAGGAAGACAGTTAAAATACATACTACAGATATTATGGCAAGCAACAAATAATGAAGCCAAATATGAAGCACTTATACATGGCTTAAGAGTAGCAACTACACTCGGAATCAAAAGAATTCTAGCTTACGGAGATTCAGCAGTAGTGATCAACCAAGTAAACAAGGAGTGGGAATGCACAAAAAACAACATGGACGCATACTGTGCAGAAGTGCGGAAACTCGCGAAAAAATTTGAAGGACTAGAAATTCACCACGTCTTAAGAGATTCAAACGTGGCAGCAAATATCTTATCCAAACTGGGGTCAGACAGAGCAAAGGTACCACCTGGAGTATTTGTGGAAGAACTCGCAAAGCCATCAATCCAGTAGATTAATAAACCAAAAGAAGACCCAATGGATATAGACGAAGCAAAAGAACCCGACAACTCAAGACAAATCCTTAACATAGAAAGTGATTGGAGACAACCATACATTGATCATAAAATTGAAAACAAACTATCTGGAGACAAAGCAGAAGCAACAAGGATTATAAGGAAAAGCAAAGCCTATGTTCTCGTAAAGGATAAATTATACAAAAGAGCAGCATCCTCTGGAATATTATTGAAATGCGTATCTACACAAGAAGGAAAAGAGATATTGGAAGAAATCCACTCGGGATGCTGCGGAAATCACGCATCATCTAGAACACTAATTGGCAAAGCATTCAGAAGCGAATTTTATTGGCCAACAACACTCAAGGATGCAGAACAATTAGTCAAAACATGCAAGAATTGCCAGATGTTTGCAAGACAATCCCATGTTCCAGCACATAACCTAATCTGCATACCACCAGCCTGACCCTTCTCATGTTGGGGGCTAGATCAAGTCGGACCCCTCTAAAAGGAAAAAGGAGAATTCAAGTACATATTTGTGGCAGTAGACAAATTCACTAAATGGATTGAATATAAACCACTAGTCAAATACAGCGCAGAAAAGGCAACAGAGTTCATACAATAAATCATGCACAGATTTGGAATGCCCAACAGAATAATCACAGACCTTGGATCACCGTTTACAGCAAAGGAATTCCAATATTGGGCAAGAGACTGTGGAATAGAAATTAACTACGCATCGGTTGCTCACTCTCAAGCAAATGGACAGGTTGAAAGAGCAAACAGTCTACTATTACAAGGCCTGAAACCAAGATTATATGAAGACCTAAAAGATTATGGGGGTAAATGGATAGAAGAACTACCAAAAGTGGTATGGGGTTTAAGAACTCAAATCAACAGAGCAACAAGATATTCACCTTTCTTTTTGGTATACAGATTAGAAGCTGTATTACCAATCGACTTAATATGGCAATCACCAAGAATTGAGCAGTATGATGAAGGAGAAGCTGAAGAAACAAGACGACTAGAGATCGACTCAATCGAAGAAATAAGAGATAGTTCAGTAATACAAAATGCAAGATATTTATAAGGCTTGCGAAGACATTATGACATAAATATGCACCCAAGAACGTTAAAACTAGGAGATCTGGTACTACGACTAATCCAGAAAAAAGATGGAAGACACAAATTACTCAGCCCATGGGAGGGTCCTTTTATCATCAAGACAACAATACAACCTGAAACTTACGAGCTAATGACAGAAGGAGTTCAACTAAGTAATACTTGGCATATCAACCAACTCAAGAAACTCTACAACTAAAAGCACAAGATACAAAGACATCAAAGAACAAACCGGATTTGCACAATGAGAGGCACTGCCCGGAGTCAGTTGTTTCGTGAGGCAACTCGACTAACCGACTGCTTTGCACCATGAGCGGCACAGTCTAGTTCATATATTTGAAGATTACCGACTTTGCACAAAGAGAGGCACTGCCCGGAGTCAGTTGTTTCGTGAGGCAACTCGACTAACCGACTCCTTTGCACCATGAGCGGCACAGTCTGTTTCATATATTTGAATATTACCGACTTTGCACAAAGAGAGGCACTGCCCGGAGTCAGTTGTTTCGTGAGGCAACTTGACTAACCGACTGCTTTGCACCATGAGCGGCACAGTCTGGTTCATATATTTGAAGATTACCGACTTTGCACAAAGAGAGGCACTGCCCGGAGTCAGTTGTTTTGTGAGTTAACTTGACTAACTGACTGCTTTGCACCATGAGCGGCACAGTCTAGTTCATATATCTAAAATCTACCGGCTTTGCACAATGAGAGACACTGCCCGGAGTCAGTTGTTTCGTGAGGCAACTTGACTAACCGACTGCTTTGCACCATGAGCGGCCCAGTCTGGTTCATATATCTAAAATCTACCGGCTTTGCACAATGAGAGGCACTGCCCGGAGTCAGTTGTTTCGTGAGACAACTTGACTAACCGACTGCTTTGCACCATGAGCGGCACAGTCTAGTTCATATATCTAAAATTTACCGGCTTTGCACAATGAGAGGCACTGCTCGGAGTCAGTTGTTTCATGAGACAACTTGACTAACTGACTGCTTTGCACCATGAGCGGCATAGTATGGTTCATATAAAAAGTCTACCATTTCGTGAGACGGTATGACTAGCTGACAGATTTGCACCATGAGCAGCACTGTCTAACATCTTTAAGATGATTGTTTTGTGAAGCAACTCGACAAACCGACTGCTTTGCACCATGAGCGGTACGGTCTGGTATATATATATATATATATAAAGCCTATAAGCGACCGGACAACCTGACAAACAGACTGCTTTGCACCATGAGCGGCACAGTCGGGTCCTTATATCTACTAGTCTACCGTTTTGAGAGGCGACATGACATCAATCACTCATAAAAAGTGACACAACAATCGCTTGAAGAACAAAATGAACTCGGCGCAAAAAGAATGCAAGCCTAGTATTCTCACATCAAGGAGCAAAATATCAACAGAAAGAACTACTCGTCAAGAACTACTCATAAAATAACAACAACATCACCCCGAAACTACTCGGAGGTCTTTTACAATGCAAAGCCTAAACTAAGAGGCACAGGTCATTCCACATGCAACACTGTCAGTATAATCATCAAGGATCTAAGGCCAATAATACTACCCAAGAAAAACTCAGGATTTTCGGAAACATTTTCAATGGCTACTGCAGAGGCGCACAACTTCAAACAGTAATCAAGAGAACTCGGCAAAGGATTGGAAACCAAGGTATTCTTCAGAAAAGCAATACTATACAACACTGACAAACAAAAAGAGCATCACAATATCAGGACAAGGCCTGCCAATATATCATCAAGAGTATATTACAAAATCGTCACCAGAAACAAACAAATGTTATCAAGGACAAGACGACAGTACATTAAGCTGGCTAAATATTTGGCGACAAAGCTCTTTGACCTCGGGCTTCGATTGTTCCCACCTTGCCAAAAGATCAACATCCATTGGATCCTCGAGAATCCGGTCCAAAGGCACATCAGGAGCAAGGGCTCGAACAAAAGAAACAACATTGTTTATACAACGTTCAAAGCCATTTTCAACAAACTCTTTAAATCGAAGTGGTAGCACTGGAATCAGGGTTTTTAGGCCCTCTTTAGTATATTCTTGGAGACAAACAACAGCCACGACAGGTCTCACAGCAGCATACAAAGATTTATATCGCTCATGAACTTCCAAAAGCTGGGTCTTCAACACTTCCTCAGATTTCAGTGACTAAAAAGGGCAAAAGAAGTCAGAAAAACTACAAGAAAAACAACAAGGAAATCAAAAAACAATAAGTAGTTGACTTATAGCTTCAACTTTCTTCTCTGAATTCGCAAGACGAAGAGACAAATCTTGTTTCTCCTCATCCCAAGTAACTGAAGTTTGTTCAGCAGCTACAAGAAAGCAAGTACGTCAGATATTAAACAAGAAAAGTCACAACAGAGGAAAAAGAAGATAGTTACCAGCAATCTTTTCTTCCAAATCAGAAACAACAGCTACTCGGAGAGCCTTTTCTTGCTCCAAAGCAGCACGAGTCTGAGACAATTCAAGTTGAACTCTATCAAGTTCAGCTTGAATAGTAACAATCGACTAACTTTCTGAGGAAGAAGCAGTCAACTCCCGATAGACATCCTGAAAGAGACATAAGCCGAAATAAAACACAAATGAACAAGACCAAAAAGAGAGAGACACGAATAAATACCTTCAATTCAGCTCCAAAGGACAAGGATAGATCCGTCCAAGAAGAAACAAGTTTTTGAACCCGTTCAACTCGGCTAAGTTGAACCTCTGACCCTTGAATAAGCAAAGGCTTGACTGAGGAAGAAGTCGGAGCTATAGCTTGAAGGCTCAACTCAGGCACCTCAAGAAGAGGCACACCTTCAGGAGGATGTGCACCAACATATTGAGAAGTATCGGCAACCTTGGTAGCATCAGGAGTACAAAGTCCTATAAGAAATAAAACAAGAAAAGTTAAAATAGAGACAAAAAGCAAGAATCTTCATCAACAGAGACAAAAGCCTTACCATCGCGAGAAGAATCAGGACCTCCAGAAGAAGGCCTAAAAGTTTCAAAAATAAAATCAGGCAAAAATAAGATAAAAAGTACAAAAATATCACATAGCAAAGATAGCTTACTTGGCCAACTTGCTAAAGGTAGCAGCAACAGAAGCAAAGGAAAGATCAGGGATATCAAAAGAGAAATCTTCATCAAACAATGAAGGAGAAGAGATTGGAATAACCGAGGGAATAGGAGCAGCCTCAACAGAAGACTGGCCGACAGATGATCTACGACTAAACAAAAACAAGCAGCAAGAACGAGATCTCTGAACAGAAATAACAAAGACGTCAAGAAAAAACAACTCACGGAGGATGGGTAAGAGGAGGGTCATCATTCGAATACTCCTCATTCAGAAGGACGGACTGGCCATCTGAAAAAGAACAAAGCAAAAGAATAAAGAAGAGTTGCATGCAAAACAACTCAGATAACAAATACAAACGCTCATCTACAATAATGTTACCTGTGGGAGTGCGCGGCCGAGGAGAATGGCGGCGAGTAGCAGGAGGAGGTTGGATATGTTGAGTACAAGTTTCAGCTTTCCTTTTCCTAGAAACTAATAAGACTTGAGCAATCCGAGGATCGGGGGTATAAGGCACATACCCATCAGTAATACAAAATCCAGGGATAGACCTGGAAGAAGAAGTCGAAGCCACAGTGACTTCAGCAGTAGTCTTCTCAGGAGCAAAGGGGTCCGGCCCAAAAGGCAAATTCAACCTAAAATAATGACCATGATCCTAAAACACAAAGCAAGCCATCAATAAACAAAAATTCAGAGAAAAGAAATTAGAACAAGAGAATTAGATTACTAACCGGAGGAGGTGGATTTCCAGCATGGTACTCAGTAATCTGAGGGGGCATGACAGTCACACCACTCAGAACCCTCCCCAAACGATCAAACATATCATCTTTAGACAACTCGGACTCAGTGAGGATCCGAGAAGGATCAGAAGAGCCAGTATACTCAAAACCAAGATTTTCCCTCTGCATGAGAGGTTGAATCCGGCGGCGATTGTAACTGGCAACCAGTCCATTACCAGTCAACCCAGATTGTTTCAAGTAACTTATCCGGATCATTAGAGGCTTAATAGCTGAGGACTCAGAAGCAGATAGAGCGTCATTCCAACAAGAAAGAGGAGTTGGAAGAGCAGCAAGGTCAGAAGAGAAGTAGGCATCAGGCTTGGAAATATAGAACCATTTTTCCTCCCAATCCTGACAGATTCATAAAGGGTGAAAGCAAAGTAAATGGCCTTCATACCCTGACGAAATTGAATAGCGCAGCATCCAAAAGAACGGCTGGGCTTGCTCTCGTGGAATCGAACACAAAAGAAATAGAGGAAAAGAAGAAGACAAGGAGGGATACCAATAAACGCTTCGCACAAATGTGCGAAAGAAGCAAGGAAAAGAACCCCGTTAGGGGTCAGATGATGAAGTTGGATGCCGTAGAAATATAGGAACTCCATCAAGAAAGCTGATGGAGGGAAGCAGAGTCTGACACGGACAAAGGAAACAAAAAGAATGTATTGGTCAAGAGAAGGACTGGGAATCATATGCTCACCGGGAACAGAATAGCCAGAATACACCTGCCCTTGAAGCAGCCCATGCGCAACAAGCAGATCTAAATCCGCATCCTGAGTAGATGGTTTGGGGGAATGCTTCATCTGACGCGACATCTCAACGAACTCGGGATTCTCTATGCGCTCCAAGACAGTATCTTCGTCAATGAATTCAGCTTTGCCCTTGCCCTTGCTCTTAATCTTGTTCTTCTTCACCATTCGAGGCGACGCAAAGATGATCAGAGCAGCGGTGACACTTAGGGTTTGTGAAAAGAAAGGGAAAACGTTTTTTACTGCAAGGTAAAAGAGAGGGGATAACAGAGGGGCAGACTTATAAGGAAATTTACCCGTAGCGGAAAATACAGAAGGTGAAAAGTTCCACCAATCACAGAACACAACATAAAGCAGTTAGACCACATCTTTTTTCAAAGAATACAGACAACTCACGGAACAAAAAGAACTCAACAGTACAAACAAGACATGTACAAGAACTCGAAAAATACAGACAACAAGTCCTTGATGCTTCATCATACACATTCTTTGAAAGTACAAACCAGATACAAAGTTAAATAGCCAAAAGGAACTAGTACAAGTCAGTAATGAGGAACCCAATCGAATTCGAGGCTAGTCAAGATACAAACAGAACCAAACAACTCACACGTGCTAGACGCCCAACAAAGACAAGGCACCCCTGTTTACCAAAGGTAGTAGAAGCAGAGCCCAGAAGACATTCAAGATTCACAGTTCCGCCAGGTCCTTGATAGAGAGAAGGCGGATCAACACCAGCATGCGCCAAAATGACATCGCACAGGACCGGCCAAGGAATACTTCTTCAACCAAGGCCATGAAATCAGCCAGAGGCATGGAACTAGAACACTGGAAGATCAAGCAGCGTAACGTGCGATAGCCTCATCACAAGAACTAGACCATTTGCCTCAAAGCCGCCCACAGCATGGTACTACCTTGAAACTAGTCACCTACTATTTTCTATCACAAGAACTACACCATTCACTGTATTACAACCAAGAAAGAGAAGAAGCCCGGGGGCTCGTCAAGTTCGCCAACTACAATATCCATGGTACAACAAAGGTCTTGTGCGAGAGAAGGAAGAGGACATAGGACAAGACAACCACACTACAGTTATTTATAGAAGAATAACGGGTGCACATACACCAAGTCCATGAATAAAAGATTACAACAACAACAGTACATAAAGAAAGAAGTAAAAGCAAAAGATTCTACAAGGACCACACGGATGAAGGAAAAACGGCTACAATAAGGACAATACTTCAAAGTACCATACAGAATATCCAGAAGAATATTCCAAGGACAACCATACAACCAGTCACAACTCTGTAAACTATGAAAAACAACTCGACTGATAACTTTACAACAACCAGACAAGATCAAGCTAAGCTACATCTACAACAAAAGACCACAAGTGACAAAATATAAAGGCCTTAGCCATAGGGATATCAGATCTACCACCAAAGAAGGCCTGGTACCCAAGCGGAAACCTTATAAGTCAAAACAAACCAGAATCCTCACAAAGCATGAAGAAGTGCCGGATCATAGGCAGAAAACCACTCCCAACAAATGAGATTGGACAACTCCAACTCTAGGCTTTCCAGCAGGAGTTCGATACAAGCATGCACAACCAGGATCAACTCGGGAGCGGCAACGGTGACAGCCCGGAGTTTAGCAGTTAGACAGAGAAGGCATGGAAGCCACTTCACAATACTTCTTCTGCCTACCACACCAAACTTCCCAGGAAAATCTAACCGAAGAGTTAGTCTACCTCTAACTCCATTCACAAGAATTCTTCTACCCACTCAACTACCAGAAGTAGGGCTTAAGCCCGGGGCTGCTCAGTTTCACTCAGCAGCATATTCATCAGACGAAAGAAGAGTACCCTAAGGATCAAGGCATCAGTGCAAGCACAACAGAATTTATAGCAAAAAAGGACCACCAAAAGACAGAAGTCACGAGAAAGGAGGAGAAAGAAAAAGACAAAAAACCTGACAAAAGCAAACAGTGAAAGCAAGATTCTACACACCCGTGAAGACACAATACCTACCCGTGAATAAAAAGAAGACAAGAGCACGCTATTTCAGATCCTTCCACCAAGCTCTTTTTCCGATAAAAAGAACTCGGAGAAAGGCTCGGGGGCTGGAAATACCTACCTTACAAGACTTTTTTCTCAGATCCTCCGAATACTTGTACCAAGTATCCAGAGGCTCCGGGGCTACACTCAATGAGTGCACCAGAGGTGCACTACAAGATGAAGAACACGGAAGGCTAAGACATTTTTTAGATCCTCCGAATACTTGTACCAAGTATCCAGAGGCTCAGGGGCTACACTCAATGAGTGCACCAAAGGTGCACAAAAAACTACAAGACGAAGAACACAGAAGATCATTTCATGATTTTGCTTAAAAAAAAAGAACTCGGCTCGCTTTTAAAGCAACCCGGTATATTGAAGAAAAATCATGAGATGCTCGGGGGCTTGTCGATGGGATATCCTATAGGGTACCTAGAGACTGGCTTGCCTGAGCCTTGAGCCTCCTTCTCCTGGCCCACGAAAGAAGACGAATAAGAGAGACCGAATTCTACTCGGTAAGAACAGCAAGACCGAAGCACAGCTTAGGACTCTAAGTTTGAAACCGAGTAGGATTAGAATAGCCTCAGCTAGTTCCTGGACTATAAAGGGCTGGTGAGGGCATCACCCAAAAAACAATTCCCTACATACTACACAACACCCGATACGTAGAGCGACACACAACACCTTGTATTACGATCAAGAGCAATAACAAACGACTCAACTGGACGTAGGGTTATTACTCGACCTTGTCGAGGGCCTGAACTAGTATAAACCGTGTGTCCCTGCGTGTCCAACCACCAAGGTTTCACTATTCGCCGAGGCACGAACTACTGTCTCGGGTAACCCCGTGGCAGGCTATCGGTGGCAAAACATCGACAGCTTGATCTTCTCAACTTTGAGCTTTGCATTTTCTTCTTTGAGAGAGTTGATCAAGGTGATTGCATCCTTTTCATCTTGCTTGACCGACTTGATAGTGAAGGGCTTGTTAGCCTTGAGAGTGATTAGCTCTTCCTTGAGCTTGAAGTTCTCTTGTCTCATCTTCACATAGTCTTTATACTTATCGGCCTCAACTACCTTCTTGACCTTGCACTTAGAATTTTGCTCACTAGCAACTTCATCAAGCAAGTCCTCACAAGAAGTAGCTATATGACACTTAACTACCGGGTTAATAGCAACATGTGTAGCAAGATCATTTGTAAGCAATTCATTAGCTACCACAAGTGTGCCATGTTCATTTCTCACTTGGTTGTAGTAATCTTTTAGCAAGTTGTACCTTGTATGGAGCTCTTGTGTTGACCTCTCAAGCTTATCATGTTTCTCATTAGCTTGCTTGAGTGAGGCTTTGAGCTCCCTAGTGCTAGATGTGAGAGATTTATTCTCAAGCTTCAAATCATCATTAGCACTAGACAAGTCATCAAGTTTATCATGCAAGTTTACATTAGTTTTCTCTAGTGATTCACTTTTAGTTTTATACTTCCTAATGAGCTTGGTGTATTTGTTGCAAATTTCAATTAGCTCATCATAGGAAGGTGCTTCAAACTCATCATCACTATCATCACTAGAGCTAGCCTCATCCTCTATTTCCTCTTTTTGTACCTTCTTATCACCTTTGGCCATGAGGCATAGGTGTGTAGAGGATGAGGCCGGAGATGATGGAGGAGGTGGCGGTGGAGTAGAAGACCCAATCACCAAAGTGGCCACCTTCTCATCTTCACTCTCATCATCGGATGAGTCACTTGTGTCTTCAATGTCGGTGAGCCAATCACCAACAATGTAAGCCTTGCCATCCTTCTTTTTCTTGTGGAAGTTGAAGTTTTTCTTCTTCTTGAATGGCTTGTCATCTTTCTTCTCCTCATCACTTGACTCATCTTTGTTGTCCTTGTTGTACTTGAACTTGTTGTTGAATTTCTTGTTCTTGTACTTTTCTTTCTTCTCTTCGGGGCAAGCATGAGCCAAGTGTCCAAGCTTGCAACAATTGTAGAAATCCATCTTGGAGAGGGGCTTCCTTGAAGAGCTTGTGAAGAACTTCTTCTTATTTGAGTCAAACTTGACTCCATTCTTGTTTAGCCTCTTCAACATCTTGATGGTCTTCTTCACCATGAGGGCAAGGTTGTCATCATCTTCATCATCACTTGCGCTCTCATACACAAATTGCATCTTGCACTTCTCCGAAGAGGATGCCTTGAGAGCCAAGTCCTTCTTCTCCTCCTTCTCTTTTTCTTTCTTCTTGGAGGAGGATGAAGAGACACCATCACCAATCTTCATGTACATCTCATGAGCATTGATCTTTCCCAAGACTTGTGTTGGTGTAGCGGCGGGGAGATCCCTTGGTGAAGAACCATGACGATGTGGCTATACTTGTCAATTGGTAAGACACAAAGTATCTTGCGCACCACATCGGTCGACGCCATTTGGTTGAGCCCAAGTCCATTCAAATCCTCTACAAGAATGTTAAGACGTGAATACATCTCATTTGCATTTTCATTAGCAAGCATAGTAAAGGAATTGAGCTTTGCCATGACCAAGTGATAGCGTTCCTCACGCTCACTCTTTGTGCCTTCGTGAAGAGCACAAATAGTGGCCCACAACTCAAATGCGTCTTTGGCATTACACACCTGGTTGAAGACATCCTTGCAAATGCCACGAAAAAGAATGTTCTTCGCCTTGGCATTGTGCTTCTCAAAGTAAGGGTCCTCCGCAAAGTAGGAACCCCCCTTTGTGTCGGCCTTGAGCACGCCAACGTCCACGGCCTCTAGATAGGCCTCCATACGAACTTTCCAATAAGGAAAGTCGTCTCCATCGAACATGGGAGGTGGTCCATCCCATGGGACATCTTGCTCTAGGCGGTGAAACCTAATTTAGAGCAAACCTTGCTCTGATACCAATTAAAAGGATCAAGATGCCCAAGAGGGGGGTGTGAATTGGGCTTATTTCAAATTTCTAAAGCAATATGAAATCCTAGCAATGCTAATCACCCCTAGTGCCTACTGGTAGTGTGTCCTAACTAGAAAGCGGTAGCAAATCAATGAAAGTAAGGATGATACGGTAAGTAATGCAGTATGAAAGAGCTAGGGATAGAAAGTGACACGACGACGTTTTGCCGAGGTATCGAGGAGTCGACACTCCCCCGTAGTCCTCGTTGCAGCACCCGCGCAAGGCTGTTGCTCCCCCTCTACCCGCACAAGGGTAGAGTGCTCTCTATGGGCTGGTTCTTCGCCACTCCGGCTTGGTGAACCACCCACAACCGATCACAAGTCGATGGAGAAGGGACGCAACTTCTGGCGATCACCTTCCTCCAAGCACCACCGGACCGTCTAGGTGATGTCGATCACCAAGAGTAACAAGCTTCGATCTTCGCTTGACTCACTCAAGCTTCACAACTAGAGGATGCACACTTGAACTCTTGGATGAACTAGAGAAGAGGATGGATGGATTCACGAATCACTCTCTCTCTCTCTAGGGATCTTGCTCTCTTCCCATCCTTCTCAAGCAACTCAGCAACTGGAATGAGCAAAGGCAATGTGGGAGAGAAGTGGTGGAGCTATTTATAGCCCACACACAAAACTGTCTCGAGCTGAAAAACACTTTGCGTTTAAGTTGGCAACGGACGCTCCGTCGCTAGGCGACGGACGCTCCGTCGCTTGCCCCAATGGCTAGTTACTGTATACGTCAGCAGGCGACGGACGCTCTGACGCTTGGCGACGGACGCTGCGCCTCTGCGTCCGGCGCCAACTGGCTGCTCTCGGGTTTCTGGGAAAATATTCCCGGACGCTCGCTAGCGTCCGACGCCCATGCGACAGACGTGTCCGTCGCAAAAAGGACGTCTCTGGAGCTCTCTGTTAGCACGCCGGACGCTACCCTAGCGTCCGACGCCAGCGTCTGGCACGTCGGACAACGTCCGAGGCCTCTGCACTTAGCGTCCGACGCCCAAAGATCACTTCTCTCAACTTCATTTTTCGTCGCAATGAATATGGAAGTTGTTCTAGGCTATCTTACGGTCACCATAGGCTTGCTTAGAGCTAAGGAAGTCAAGTGTGCACCACACCTAAGTCATGAAGCTCTCCTAAGTCAAGCTACTAGTCTCAACCCCTCTTTATAGTACGACCAAATATTAAATAAAGACCTATCTATACTAAGTGTCCTTCATTTCCTTATGACACTTAGCCTATCACTCTAGGGTCTTCATCATATCTCTTTGAAATCCAAAACGATATCCATCTTGGGGGCTAAGTGATAACCATTGATGCCCATTCATTGATCACTATGGCTAAGCTACGCATAACCTCTGCAAAACACACGTTAGCCATAATAATTGCTAATTGACGTTAATCATCAAAACCAATAGGGCCATGATTCTTCAACACTGCAATCAAACATACATGCGCTGCAAAATATCATAAAACAAAGGCAAACTGAAAACCCTAATGGCAACCTCATAGTGAAGAAAAACTGAGATTTGCAAACAACAAGTACTAGTAATCGGATCACTACAAGAAAACAATATGATAATATGGCAAGTTCATATAAAGACAAAAGAGCTCATATGAAGAAAAACTTTATATCAAAATTATAGAGTTCAACAGGATCTACAACTTTGTAGTTGAAAGTTTTTAAATTAAAACTATTTAGGGTCCCAAAATATTGTTGTAAATTTACATATTTTGAAATTTAAAATTTAAAATTATCAAAAAAATCTTGATATGTCTACAAACGAGCTCCTATGAACACAAACTTTATATCCAAATTATATAGTTTGACAGGATCTACAACTTTGTAGTTGAAACTTTTAAAATTAAAATTGTTTAGGATTCCAATATATTATTGTAAATTTACAGATTTTGAAATTTGAAATTTAAAATTATCAAAACATCTTGGATCTTGACAAGGTCTATATGAAAGTTATATTAATAAACAAAATCTACAACTTTGTAGTTGATTTTTTTATTTGAACTCGTTTAGTATCTCAATATGTATTCTAAGTTTCTTATTTCAAAATCTATAAATTTAGAACACATATTTGGGACACTAAACAACTTCAAATAAAAAAATCAACTACAAAACTTTGGATCTGAAAGGATCAAGATCCCAAGAGGGGGGGGGGGTGAATTGGGCTTCTTTTAAAATTCTAAAGCAATATTAAAACCTAACAATGTCAATCACCCCTAGTGCCTACCGGATGTGTGTCCTAACTAGAAAGCGATAGCAAGGCATATGAATTGAAAGACACCCTAAGCAATTCTAGTGGAATTGAAAGAACCCAAATGGAAAGGTAATGCGGAAATGTAAAGAGCTAGGGATAGAGAATTGGTGACACACGATGTTTTCTCGAGGTATCGAGGAGTCGACACTCCCCCCTAGTCCTCGTTGGAGCACCTCACAAGGTATAACTCCCCCTCTACCGGCGCAAGGGTAGAGTGCTCTCTACGGGTTGATTCTTCACCACTCCGGCTCGGTGAATCGCCCACAACCGATCACAAGCTTGGAGAAGGGCCGCCAACAATCTTCCGACGATCTCCTTCCTCCGATCACCACCAAACCATCTAGGTGCTATCGAACACCAAGAGTAACAAGCACAAGACCTTCACTTGACCAACTCGAGGCTAGGAAGGTGGATGGTTGTACACTTGTCACTCCAAATCACTCTAGGAGGGAAGAACAAGATGAACTCTCTCAAATCTCTCCCTCTCTAGACACTTGGCTCTCCAAGAACTCTCTCTAGACACTTGACGGATCCAAGAACTCTCTCAAGTTTTCGGGAACCCGTCGGGTTTCGAGGATCCGACTAGTTTGGGGGTGGGTGCACATCTTCCCCCATTACAGGGTTTAGGGTGAGTTTAGGTTTCATTGTCGGGTCTCGTGTGCGGGTCCGTAGATGCTCCATCCGCCCTGTTGCCATCTTTACCCCCGAAGGACTGAGCCGCCAGATCTCGAGATTCATGAAGTCACCCCAGATGCCTTTTCATCGATAGGGACATCGCCTGCCACTAAACACCTTAGCGTCGTTAAATCCTGAAAAACGGGAGTAGCCGTGCTAAGTCGATGACTTAAACCCGGTGTACAAGTTGTAACACAAGGAGCCTAACCAACTAATCAGTTGGTTCATATGCCTTTTTCGTGCTAGCTATGACTCCACTACTAATGGGGACGTGTTTCCCGATCTTCCATCAGGTACAGATAACTCTCGTATTGGTGGAGCACAACACACCAATTGGATTTTAGATCAATAGACTCGAACCCTGTAATCTTTGCCCCACAATTCCTCTGGTTATCAACCATGTCACTAACTGGTTAACCTCGTCGAGAAGGGTAATCCTTGCATGTGAAACGAAGAACACAAACAAGAACTCAAAAGATGGGACAAAACTGCAGATCTATGATTAAGATCTCAAAGTAGGGTCTCACAAAACTAAATAACGACGACCATCGATGACAGATTGCTCTAAAGCAAAACCCAAAATATAATGAAGGTGGTGACAACTGATTATATATTATGGTTTAAAGGCCATTGATCCTCCTAGACGTGACCCCCAATGGGCTCTAAAAGAATACATGGCCCAACAGACCAAAGACGATAATAACACCTAGGCAGATTCTAGACGTTGACTTGTTTTAACATTTCCCTTTGACTCCAGTAGGGTCTCAAACCGAAGAAATTGGTTAGCTTATGGAATTAGATTTTCAACCATACTCGGTTCATCGAAAATAGAGTTTGGATGCGTCGAGCGTTCGTTTTAGTGTCCAAGTCGAAGTCAAGTTGGACTGGACCCCATCTCGTGTTGGACGTCCTTGCTCGTCATCTCCGCCTTCACATCTTCCTTCAAGTTCCTCATGAGCCTCTCCATTGTTCCTAAGCAAGATGACATTATTAGGTAGTAATCTATCCCAAAAGTACGAAAAGATCACTTAAGAACAAGAATACCTCCAAATTAAGTACAAGATTACCTCTAAATTAAGTTGTCGGTCATTGGATATTGCGTAATGGTTGGAGGATCTGCGGGTGCATCCAAAGAAGTGATTTTCCTAGTTAACTACCATCTCTACATTTGATTATAATAAAATATCTAGTGGATTAGATAAATTACATGTAACAAACACAGCAGAAAATTGACGATTGTATTTATAGCTCGCTGAGCGTTCAGGATTGAATAACTAGCGAAGAAAGTGATATAGCAGTGTATCAGTGTACCACGGGTTTGGTCCTGCACAAACTTAGGGCTAGTTACTAGTTGGGCTAAAAAACTAACCGAAATTTGCTACTAACTAGTTAGCTAACAGATAGCAGGATCTCTAGGACTAGTTGTGACAAATATGCATACACCGACATTCCCAAACTCTCCTAGGTCAAGCTACTAACCTCATACCCCCCTTTATAGTACGGTCAAAGGAAAAACAAAGTCCTAGCTATACTTAGTGCCCTTCTCACACCTCATGGCACTAAGGACTAGCCTAGTCTTCAACTTGTATCACCATCCTTTGAAACCGAAACGATTTCCATCTTGGGGGCATGAAATATCCATTAAGCCCATTCATCTAGCATCACTAATGACCTAACACAAATGACTTTTCCTCTACAAAACACACACGTTAGTCATAGTGACCTAGCATTGTCGTTAATCTCCTAAACACAAGGGACCATGATTCTTCAATCTCCCCCTTTTAGGTGATTGATGACAATACAAGCTCGAGTATAGAATAATGAGTGAATTTTGATAAGAGAAAACACGACTTGACATGATATAGGCATGGGTTAGTAATAAGAAATACATATACATGCCTAAACCATTCAAGCCATGACAAACACAATAGATATGAATTGAGAATAGTACTTGATTTCAAAGGATATGCTATAGCCAAAAGATCAGAGATTAGCGCGGAAGCAATATAACACAACCAAATGACATGATATATATTAGGAGTTCACACACATGTCACACAACCATCAAGTCTGAAACATCTCACACAAACATAATGCATAAAGATGGTAAACGTGATGCATGATGCGATAGAGTATAATACACCTCAAAAGGACCGAATCCTACTAGCTCCCCCTAAAGCTAGCCCATCTACTCGACTCTCCTCCCCCCCTTTGGCGTTGAAGCACCGAAACTAGGCGTCTGGAGGCGCAGTGGAAGCCGCCGTGGAATGGTCAAGCACCTTGAACTCTAACAAGTAGGTCTCCTCATCGGAATCCTCCCCCTGAGTGTCTGACGCTGGAAGTGAAGCGGTCTGGGGGACAGGAGCTGACGTGCCTGCAACCTCGGCCTCGGAGGACTCTGGAGCGGGAGCTGGTGCTGGAGCTGGAGTAGGATTGACTGCCACTGACTCTGTCTGCGCCTCTGGAGCTGCGGTGTCCGGGTGTGCCTCTAGCACTGACTCTCCTGGAGTCTCACAAACTGGTGGCTGCTCAGGTGGAACTGGAGTAGAGGTGACAGCTATGGCATTAGCCACAATAGCAGCTGGTGGAGTAGAGACTGTTGGAGCTTTGCTATCGTGAGTGGCCTCAGACGAAGCAACTAAAGAGCGGTGCTGACTCGCTGTCGGTGTAACGAGCTCGGTCTGAAGCTCAGCTGCTATCTGCTCTCTAGTGGGGTACGGCTGCCCGGTGATGTCGCTAAATGACGCTGAGAGGACTCGAGCAGTGGCACCCAAATGAGCAGACATTGGAGTGAATCCGGTAGTAAGTGGGGTGAACTGCTGAGTCTGGCCTAAAGTGTCCAACCACTGAGTGACCTGTGTAGCCGGTGACTGAAACGGAGTGGTCATACCGACACCATGAAGTCCACTGGACTGTACAGCTGGGGTGGGTGTGACTGAAGGTCCAACGGACACAGAAGGGGTCACTGAAGGACCTGCTGTCTGCTGAGAGCCCACAACGTGGCCAAGTGCTGGAAACTGAGCCACTGATGGGCCAGCTGACTGAGAAGGCTGCGTTTGACTCATCATCTGGATCTGAGGAACTCCAGGAAACTCAACAGATGGCATACCAGTCCACTTCATTATATGGGCCATGAATGCCATGTTCTGAGCCTGGAATTGCTGGGCCTGGAGCTGCAGGCGCTGGGACTCGAGCTGTATAGCGAGCATCTGCTGTTGGACCTCAAGGTGTCTCTGGTGAACCTGAGTAACTGCAGTCACAAGGGAGCCCTGCTGCTCCTGAATCATGTCCAGTATCTTCAGCATCATCGACTCGGTAACAGAACTGGAACCACCGGCCTCAGTGTCTTGAGCCCGTGGGGGCATATCAGGTATAGGATGGAAGTCTGCATCTGAACTATCACTGGAAGTCTCCTCAGGTGTCACATCAGCCCCAGTGTCCAAGTCATGGAGCTCCTGCTATTCAACACCTCTGATAGTATCATCTTGAGCATCTACATCATCTCTGTCAATAGGCGCTGTCCGGAGTCTGACCAGGCATAGCACTCGGTTCTCAAACCGACTATCAATAGAAGCAATAACTCTGTACGGTGGGAAATAGGTCGGTGACTCGTTAAGTAAAGCACAGACTCCGAGGTTGGTTGCCTCATGTTGTATAGCAATGATAGAAGAAATCCAATGTGCATAAGGAAACTATCAGCGAGCCCTCATGCCATCAGAAATCACATCCTCTATCTCTGACACTAGAAAATCTGCTATGTCGAATGGTGTCATAGATACGAGGGCCTGAAGAAGAAACTATTGTAGGTTGGTCAAACCTTCCTTATACCCGGTGCGAGGCAACAGTGTGCGCCGTAGTACCTCGTTCAACTTGTGAACGGTAGGGCAGAGCTCTGCAGGAGTGCGTCGAGAACCCTCTATGAAGGGTGGCCTGAAGAGCGGAGCAACCTCCTGGACTATCAAGGTGCGTGTAGAATCATGGACCCTTGTGTTTAGGCGATTAACGACAATACTAGATCACTATGACTAACGTGTGTTTTGCAGAGTCAAAGTCATTTATGTTAGGTCATGAGTGATGCTTTTTGAATGGGCTTAATGGATATTCATGCCCCCAAGATGGAAATCGTTTCGGTTGCAAAGGATGGAGATACACGACGAAGACTAGGCTAGTTCTTAGTGCCATAAGGTTAAGAAGGGCACTAAGTATAGCTAGGGCTTTTGTTTTTCCTTTGACCGTACTATAAAGGGGGGTATGAGGTTAGTAGCTTGACCTAGGAGAGTTTAGGAAAGTGGGTATATGCACACTTGTCACAACTAGTCCTAGAGACCTTGCTTTCAGCCCTTGATAAACCCTAGAAATGGTAGGAGCAAAATCCCTTAAGGAACCTCAGCGAAAACGGTTGAAAAAGAGGGAGAAAGAGGCTCCGGACCACTCTGCTAAGTGGGCGTCGGACCAAGGAGAGTGGTCCGGTGGTCCCTGACTTAGGCAGATTCTCAGCTCGAGGAGCTCCGGACCACCTGTCTGGAAAGCACCGGACCATAGGAGAGTGGTCCGGTGGCTTGGTTCAGAGAGTCAGAAGGCTCCAGACTAGTCCGACGCCTCATGACAGGGGTTTTGTTCTATGCAGAGAGCTCCCTGGCTCCGGACAAGAGCATCGGACCAGTGCGTCGGACCAAGCAAAGTAGTCCGACGGTTCCTGAGTCTGAAATCAGAGTGAGCTCCGGACCAGTGTGCATGGTCCGGTGGTGTGAGCTCCGGACTAGTCCGGTGGCTACGCAGAGAGAGAAGAAAAAGTAAAAAACGGCTAGTTTTAGAGGTGGGGACAATTTATAGTTGCCCCCTTGGTCCTTAGAGTGACTCTTGGCCATTGTTTCAGCTGGTGACACCTTGAGAAATCTTTTGGAGAGCCAAGAAGCTAGTGAGGGAGAGATTAGAGAGAGTTCATCTTGTTCTTCCCTCCTAGAGTGATTAGGAGTGACTTGTGTGCATCCATCCACCTTCCTAGCCTTGAGTGGGTCAAGTGAAGGTCTTGTGCTTGTTACTCTTGGTGTTCGACAGCACCTAGACGGTTTGGTGGTGTTCGGAGGAAGTGACCGCCGGGAGATTGTTGGCGGCTCTTCTCCAAGCTCTTGTGATCGGTTGTGGGCGATTCACCAAGCCGGAGTGGCGAAGAATCAGCCCGTAGAGAGCACTCTACCCTTGCGCGGGTAGAGGGGGAGCGATACCTTGCGAGGTGCTCCAACGAGGACTAGGGGGGGTGTGTCGACACCTTGATACCTCGGGAAAAAATTGCTGCGTCCATGAGATTTTCTTTTCCCTAGCTCTTTACATTTCTGTCTTGTTTTTACATTTCCTACTAGAATTGCTTAGGTTGTTTTTAATTCCTATGAACTACTACCACTTTCTAGTTAGGACACACGGACGGTAGGCACTAGGGGGTGATTGGCATTTGATAGGTTTTTATATTTGCTTTAGAAATTTAAAACAAGCCCAATTCACCCCCCCCTCTTGGGCATCTTGATCCTTTCAATCGGTATCAGAGCCTTGTTGCTCTAAATTAGGCTTCACCGCCTAGAGCAAGATGTCCCATGGGGATGGACCGCCACCCATGTTCGATGGGGATGACTTTCCTTATTGGAAAGTGCGGATGGAGGCCTACCTTGAGGCCGTGGATGTCGGCGTTCACAAAGCCGCCACCCAAGGTGGATCGGTGTTCGCCGAGGACCCATACTTTGAGAAGAACAATGCCAAGGCAAAGAATATTCTTTTCTGTGGCATTTGCAAGGATGTGTTCAACCGTGTGCGGAATTGCAAAACCGCGCATGAGATTTGGACAAACATTTGTGCTCTTCACGAGGGCACTAAATGTGAAAGAGAAGAGCGCTATCACCTTATCATTGCTAAGTTAAATGCTTTCACTATGCTATCTCATGAAAATGCTAATGAAATGTACTCTCGCTTGAATGTGCTTGTAGAGGAGTTGAATGGCCTTGGCTCTCTCAAATGACACCGGCCGATGTGGTGCGCAAGATACTTTGTGTCCTTCCAATAGACAAGTATAGCCACATCGTCACGGTTCTTCATCAAGGCGATCTCTCCGCAACTACACCAACGCAAGTGTTGGGCAAGATCAATGCTCATGAGATGTACATGAAGATCAATGATGGAACTTCATCATCCTCCAAGAAGAAAGAGAAGGAGGAAAAGAAGGACTTGGCTCTCAAGGCATCTTCCAAGGAGAAGTGCAAGATTCAATATGTTGTTGAGAGTACAAGTGATGATGATGATGAAGACAACATCGCTCTCATGGTGAAGAAGACCGCCAAGATGTTGAAGAGGCTAAACAAGAATGGAGTCAAGTTTGACTCAAAGAAGAAGAAATTATTCACAAGCTCTTCAAGGAAGCCAATCTCCCAAATGAAGTGCTATAATTGCGGCACTCTTGGTCATCTAGCCCATGCGTGTCCCGAAGAGAAGAAAGACAAGTTCAAGAACAACAAGTTCAAGAACTTCAAGAAGAACAAGGGCGGCAATGATGACTCAAGTGATGATGACAAGAAGCAAGACAAGCCATACAAGAAGAAGAAGAACTTCAACTTCCACAAGAAGAAGAAGGATGGCAAGGCTTACATTGTGGGTGATTGGCTCACCGACATTGATGATTCAAGCGACTCCTCCGATGATGAGAGTGAAGAAGAGAAGGTGGCCGCCTTGGTGATTGGTTCTTCTATTCCACCGCCACCTCCTCCTTCATCGCCGGGCTCATCCTCTACACACCTATGTCTTATGGCTAAAGGTGACAAGAAGGTACAAAAAGAGGATGATGGTGATGACCTCTCTAGTGATGATAGTGATGATGAAGAAACACCTTCCTATGATAAGCTAATTAAAATTTGCAACAAATATGCTAGCATCATAAGGAAGTACAAGAGTAAAAATGACAAACTTCTTGAAATCAAGGAAAACTTGCATGATAAGCTTGATAACTTGTCTAGTGCTAATGATGATTTGAAGCTTGAGATTAACTCTCTCACATATAGCACTAGGGAGCTCAAAGCCTCTCTTAAGCAAGCCAATGAGAAACATGATAAGCTTGAGAGGTCATCCCAAGAGCTCCTCACAAGGTTTAACTTGCTAAAAGATGACTACAACCAAGTGAAAAGTGATCATGGCACACTAGTGGCAGCAAATGAATTACTTACTCAAGATCTTACACATGTTGCTACTAACCCGTGTGCTAAGTGTGCAAGTGCTACCTCTTGTGATATCGAGCTTGATGATGTGGCTCTTGAGCAAAGTGCCAAGTGCAAGGGCAAGAGAGTTGTAGAAGTCGACAAGTATGATGATTATGTGAAGATGAGTGAAGAGAACTCAAAGCTCAAGGAAGAGCTAATCAACCTCAAGGCAAACAAGCTCTTCACCATCAAGCCGGCTCAAGAAGAAGACAAAGATGCTATCACCTTGATCAACTCTCTTCAAGAAGAAATTGCCAAGCTCAAGAATGACAAGACCAAGCTTACAAGTGGCCTTGAAAAGTTCACCAAGGGCCATAATCTCCAAAGTGAGCTTCTAATGAGCACCATCATGAAGAGTGACAAGACCGGTATTGGGTACAAGGAGAACCAAGTGATGAAGGCCAAGGTCAAGATTGAAGCCAAGAACTACTACAAGAACAAGTACAATGGCTACAATCAAGAGAAGCCAAAGCCCAAGCCTAAGAAGTGTTTTGGATGTGGACAAATTGGTCATCTATCATTTCAATGCAAGACTCCACTTCCCAAGACCTTGCCCAAGCACACTAGGCCATTTGCTCATGATGCTCACTATGTCATCAACAAAGATTCCAAGGGTAGACCACTTGTGGTGTTTCTTGGACCACCAATGAAGAACAAGCCTAGGGTTCTTTGGGTTGCTAAGGAGTTGGTTGACAAGGCAATGGGGCCCCACACTAAGGGGGTTCCCAAACAACAAGCTTAACTCCAAGTTGCTTGTGTGTAGGTGAACTACAAGATCGGTGGGAGCCATTGGGTAATTGATAGTGGTTGCACTCAACACATGACCGGCGACCCCCGGATGTTCACCACACTTGATGAGGATTGTGCAAATCAAGACAAGATCACTTTTGGGGATAATTCAAAGGGCAAAGTTCAAGGCTTAGGCAAAGTGGCTATCTCCCAAGATCAATCAATCTCAAATGTCTTGCTAGTACAATCATTGAGCTTCAACTTGCTATCGGTTGGTCAACTTTGTGATCTCGGGTTTCATTGTCTCTTCACACCAAATGAGGTGATTGTGACCAAGATTGAAGATTCATCAATGATATTCAAAGGGTTCTGGCACAACAACCTCTACTTAGTGGACTTCACTTCCAATGAAGCAAACTTGCAAGCGTGTCTATTCTCCAAGAATTCTTTGGGTTGGCTATGGCATAGAAGATTAGCTCATGTGGGCATGTCAACCTTGAAGAAACTTGTCAAGAAGGAAATGGTTAGAGGAATCAAGGATGTGGTGTTTGAGAAGGACAAACTTTGCAGTGCATGTCAAGCCGGCAAGCAAGTGGCAAACACTCATCCAACCAAAGCTTTCATGTCAACCTCAAGAGTCCTAGAGTTGCTACACATGGACCTATTTGGCCCTACCACCTATGCTAGTCTTGGAGGAAATCTCTATTTCTTAGTGGTAGTGGATGACTACTCTCGGTACACTTGGGTGTTCTTTCTTCAAGACAAGGGAGAGACACAAGGCATCTTCAAAAAGTTTTCTACAAGAGCTCAAAATGAATTTGATGTGAAGATCAAGAAGATTAGAAGTGACAATGGTACCGAATTTGTGAACACAAAGATTGAAGATTATTGTGATGAGGTTGGGATCAAGCATGAGGTGTCTGCCACATATACTCCACAACAAAATGGTGTAGTAGAGAGGAAGAACTGGACACTCATAACTCTAGCAAGGTCTATGCTTGATGAGTACAACACTCCCGAGAAGTTTTGGGCGGAGGCAATCAACACCGCTTGCTATGCGGCAACCGTCTCTTCGTCCAAAGGCTATTAAAGAAGACCCCCTATGAGCTTGTCAATGGGAAGAAGCCGGATATTTCATTCTTTCGGGTGTTTGGTTGCAAGGTGTACATCTACAAGAAGTGCCAACACTTGGGTAAATTCCAACGGCGGTGTGACATTGGTTTCCTTGTTGGTTATTCACTTAAATCCAAGGCATACCGTGTATTTAACAAAGCCACCGGCTTAGTTGAAGAAACGTATGACTTGGAATTTGATGAAACTAATGGCTCCCAAGGAGCGCTTGAGAATATTGATGTAGGTGATGAACCCTTGAGGGAGGCAATGAAGAATATGCCAATTGGTGCTATCAACCCGCAAGAGGTAGAAGAAGTTGAAGATGAAGCAAATCAAGATCCTTCTCCACCTCACACGCCTCAAGTTGATGAAGGAGATCAAGTGAGAGAAGCTCAAGAAGACACTCACATTCCTCAAGATCAAGCCGAGGCCGAAGCAAGCAATGTTGAAGCACCACATCCTCCTCCTCAAGAGACAAATAGAAAATCAACATCCATCCTTCAAGCTCACCCCCATGATCAAATCATAGGGAGTCCATCAAAGGGAGTAATGACTCGCTCTAGACTTGCATCTTATGTTGAACATCACTCGTTTGTTTCCTTTGTTGAGCCTACTAGTGTAGAAGAAGCACTTGCGGATCCGGATTGGGTGAATGCCATGCATGAAGAACTCAACAACTTCACCCGGAACCAAGTGTGGACACTTGAAGAGAAGCCAAAGGATGCAAGAATCATTGGCACCAAGTGGGTGTTTAGGAACAAGCAAGATGATCAAGGAGTGGTTGTGAGGAACAAAGCAAGATTGGTGGCAAAGGGGTTCTCTCAAGTAGAAGGACTCGATTTTGGAGAGACCTTTGCTCTGGTTGCAAGACTTGAAGCCATCCGTATCCTTTTGGCGTATGCTTCACATCACAAAATGAAACTCTTTCAAATGGATGTGAAGAGCGCCTTCTTAAATGGTTTCATTAATGAACTTGTTTATGTCTCACAACCTCCCGGGTTTGAAGACCCAAGCTTGCCTAATCATGTGTATAGGTTGTCCAAGGCACTCTACGGATTGAAGCAAGCTCCAAGTGCTTGGTATGAGAGGCTAAGGGACTTCCTAATCAAGAAGGGCTTCAAGATCGGGATCGTCGACACTACACTATTCACCAAGAAGCTTAATGGAGAGATCTTTGTTTGCCAAGTATATGTCGATGACATTATATTTGGGTCAACAAACCAAGACCATTGCAAGGAATTTGGTGACTTGGATGTCCAAGGAGTTCGAGATGTCAATGATTGGCGAGCTAACCTTCTTCCTCGGCTTTCAAGTGAAGCAAATGAGAGATGGGACCTTCATCTCTCAAGAAAAGTACACTTATGATCTACTTAAGAAGTTCAAGATGGAGGATTGCAAGCCAATCAAGACCCCAATGCCTACTAATGGGCATCTCGATCTCGATGAGGGAGGTAAACCGATTGACCAAACTCTTTATCGCTTTATGATCGGTAGTTTACTTTACCTCACCGCATCTAGGCCGGATATCATGTTTAGTGTGTGTATGTGTGCTAGGTTTCAAGCAAACCCTAAGGAGTTGCATCTTTGTGCGGTTAAAAGAATCCTTAGGTACTTAAGGCACACCCCTAGCATGGGTCTTTGGTATCCCAAAGGAGCTCCCTTCCAACTAGTTGGCTATTCCGATTCGGATTACGCCGGGTGTAAGGTTGATAGGAAGAGTACCTCCGGCGGGTGCCACATGCTAGGAAGATCACTTGTTTCTTGGTCCTCAAAGAAGCAAAACAGTGTGGCATTGTCAACCGCCGAGGCGGAATACATTGCCATGGGAGCAAGTTGTGCACAAATCTTATACATGACCCAAACACTCTTTGATTACGGCGTGTTTTTAAAAGAAGTTCCACTTTTGTGTGATAATGAAAGCGCCGTAAAGCTTGCTAACAACCCGGTTCAACACTCTCGCACCAAGCACATTGATATTCGCCATCACTTTCTTAGAGATCATGTGGCTAGGAAAGACATCACACTAGTTGGAGTTAAGAGCGAAGATCAATTGGCGGATATCTTCACTAAACCACTCGATGAAACAACCTTTTGTAGGTTGAGAAGCGATTTGAATGTGCTTGATCACTCTAACTTCACTAAAAGATGAGCTTGTGTGTATCATGCATTCATATGTAATAGAACATGTTTAATTTGGTAATGCACATAGGCTTGGCTAACGCGGTTAAGATAACCGCCCACAAAGCGTGTGACAAAGCTTAACCGCGGTTTAAACTTGCAAGCAACCTAGATTCAAATTCCGTTTTGCATTGCATATGCATGAGTGTTGCTTCCTCGTTTCTTTTCGGTTAAGTTTGTTGGTCATCATTAGGTTCAACACTTAGGGGGAGCAATTCAACGCTCTAGCTTCAGCTAATACCCCTCTTGTGTCCCTAAGGTGACCCTTGGAGCTTTATTGAACTATTTTCTTATGAAAACTAATCCTAGCCTATGGCAAACTACTTCTAAAATTGAGGGTTTGAGAGATGGTTCTTATGTTAAGTCCAACAAGTGTTCCTCTTTGCTCTTTTGTGTTGGTACTTGGCTAAGAGAAAAGATTGGAGAGAAAAATAAGAAAATTCAGAGCAAAATTGAGCATCGGACCACCCTCCGGACCACTCTGCATTGGTCCGACGCAGTGGTCCGACGCCTCGACCCTCACTGCATAAATCCTCTCCAGTCCAAAAATCCGTCGGACCAGTGTCCGACGTTGCACCGGACCAATGACAAGTTGTCCGGTGCCTCTGTCATATCGATCTGTTCACCGTCGGACCAGTCCGGTGCTCCATCGGACTAGTCCGGTAAGTCGTCCGACGCAGTAGTCCGGTGGTCAGTTGCTCTCTGTGTTCCCTTCTTTGGTACCGTCGGACCACCCGTCGGACCAGCCACCGGACCAAGCGGAGTGGTCCGACGCTTTGAAAAATTGCGGATACACCCCGCGAGCGGCTCTGTTTCAGCCGTACTCTTCACTCTGTTTTCCGTACGTCGTCATGCCGCCCGTCGCCACAGCACCGCCCCTCTCCTCCACCGCGCCATTGCCGCCGGCGAGCTCCCTCCGCTGCCACTCCACCTCAGCTCTGCCCTCTATCTTCCTCCTCGCCGCAGTCCTGCGCCTGCCTTCTCCTCCACCGCCCTGCACCACCCCACCACTCCATCGCCACCGCGCCGCCGTCCTCCACCTCGCCGCCGGCAAACTGCACTGCTCCATCACCTCCCTGCCAGCCCTAGGGTTTATCCCCTTCCTCCCTTTGACATTGCCTGCAAAACTCAGAGGAGCTAGGGTTTGCCCTAACCCTAGGCGATTTCGGTTTTCGACGCGTTCGTCCTCAAACGAATTCACTTCGTCATCGTCTTCGACGACTTCGTCCGCGACCGATTTCGTTTCGTCGTCGTCGACCTCTCCACTTCGCTTCTAGGGTATGATATTCATCTTCGATATCGCGTTTCGATCTTCGACGTCGCGTTTTGTCGAGTCGTAGATAGTGTCATGCCTTAGTTATTATTCCTTGCAAATCACTTATCCATATTCAATCCAATTCACTCAATCAATTGCCAATTGTAATTCGCAGCTGGTATATCTCGTTCGGAGAGTGCTTTGGTACTTGAGATTGCTCTGAATAGCTACGCCTTCTTACCTCAGGTATCATGTCAGATTTCATTCTATCACTTATCTAGATGCTTGCTTCTATACAGTTTCTTATCTCTAGATGTTATATATGCTTATGTATACCCTATCTATTCTATCCAGCAGCAGTCAGTGGCAGTTAAACTCGGGGAAAAGCTCGCGAGTAAGGATTGAGGCAAAGCCTCAGAGGTTCAGTCCAGTGGCTTGGAGGCCCCTCTGACAGTTGTGCTTGTGATTTGATCAGTTGACAGTTGGTTCTTACAGCTTTCAGTTGTGGGCAGTGGTTCTGACAGTTGACAGTGGTTCTTGTGATTGTCAGTGGGCAGTGGTCCTTTGCTTGATTCAGTATGACTCGCAGTACTCGTGCTCGTGCAGCTGGGTCCGGTGATGATGCTCCTGCACCTCCACGTCCTTCCTGTGATAAGGGCAAGAAGCCCGTTGTTGAGAAAGCCAAGAAGAAGAAGCGCAAGCTCACAGAGGCTGAGAAAGCCGAGGTAGTGGCTGATGCAGCGGACCGCGCAAAGCGAGGTGGTCGCCGAGGTACCATGAGACTCGGCACCCCTCCGCGGGATCTTCCCTCTTCACCTCCAGCTGGGTCACACACTGAGGACACTCCACAGGAGACAGAGCTTGTCACTGAAGCTCTGGGGACACCATTGGCACCTAGTTCTTGGGGGCGTTCCACACGTTCCTAGTCTGCTCAGTCACCTCAGTCAGCGGCTCCCACAGCAGCTTCAGCCTCAGTTCACCTTGATCTGAGGAATCTTACAGCGAAGCAAGTGAAGAAGCTCAGATTTGTTGCTCTAGAGAAGTGGTGTCCGGATTAGAGAGACCCCAGAGCCTCACCAGGTTGGCATACACCTCTCATGGAGGATTTCTACCGAGCAGCTCAGTTGACTAGCATTCAGATACGACCACACAGGGTTTGCTCCCTAGAGAGCATAGTTGAGCTAGCAGGTGAGGAGATCAGGCCGTTCTTGACTTACCAACCGGGACTCGCCGATTTACTCGGGCGTTCTGGTAACTATATAGAAAGATGGGTCAGAGAGTTCTATGCTTCAGTTTGGGTGGATCCAGAGCACAAGTTTGTGCAGTACACCTTCAGAGGCGAGAGGTACATGCTATACTTGACCAGACTCAGAGAGATCTTTCGCTTCCGTCAGCAGGGTGGTGAGCTTGACTTACACTACGAGTGCTACCGAGGAGCCTCAGTGCCTCGCAGAGCTCGAGGAGGCCGTACTTTGTCAGTGCAGGAGGTGGCTCCTCTCTTCAAGCCACCCTTCTCAGAGGGCTCTAGGCGTAGCCCAGCAGAGCTCAGGCCTACAGTTCACAGGTTGAACGAGGTGCTCCGTCGTACTCTGCTACCTCGCACGGGGTACAAGGAAGGATTTACCAACATGCAGCAGCTACTCCTTCCGGCCTTGGTATCTCAGACACCATTCGATGTTGCAGATTTTCTTGTGTCAGAGATAGAGGATGTGATAGCAGATGGCATGAGGGCCCGACGACAGTTTCCCTATGCTCACTGGATTTCTTCGATTATTGCTATTGAGCTTGAGGGAGCGCACCCTGGACTCTGCGCTCTACTGGATCAGTCGCCGACTACTTTCCCAGATTACAGAGTCCTAGGGTCGTTTGATAGCCGGTTTGGAAACGGGTCCTCCGTCTTGTCAGAGAAAGGACAGCACCAGCTGACAGAGCAGAGGTTGATGCTCAGGATGAGGCAATTCGCGGTGTTGAGCAGCAGGAGCTCCATGGACTAGATACTGGAGCTGATGTGACTCCTGAGGATATTTCAGATAGCTCAGACGCCGATTTCCAGCCAGTTCCACAGATGCCCCCACGGGCTCACGACACCGAGGCTGGCGGCTCTGCCTCTGCCACCGAGACGATGATGCTCAAGCTCCTTGACAGAATGAATGAGCAGTAGAGTTCTCTCGTCACTGCAGTCACACAGGTCCAGCAGTGACAGGACGAGATGCAGCGACAGTCAGAGGAGCGTCACTTTGAGATGCAACGACAGATGCTCGCTATGCAGCTAGAGTCCCAGCGCCTTCAGTTACAGTCACAGTAGCTGCAGCAGCAGAACATGGCCTTCATGGCCCATATGATGAAGTGGACTGGCGCTCCTCCTCTAGAGTTTCCTGCAGCTCCACAGATACAGATGATGAGCACATCTCAGCCCTCACAGTCAGTTGGGCAGCTTGGAGGGCCACAGTTCTCAGTTGGACCCTCAGTTGGCCCCTCAGTGGCCCCTACGAGCTCCGCCGGTCAGTCAGTCACTCCCACCCCAGCCATACAGTCCAGTGGACTTCAGGGTGCTGGATTGACCACCCCGTTCCAGTCACCGGCGACTCAGATGACTCAGTGGCTGGATACTTTTGGCCCCACTCAACAGTTCACCCCTCTCACTACTGGTTTCACTCCACTCACTGCTTCGATGGGTGTTACTGCTCGAGATCTTTCAGCGTCCTTCAGTGACATTACAGGGCAGCCGTCCCCCACTAGTCCTCAGATTGCAGCAGAGGTTGAGGCCGAGCTTGTTGCACCGACAGCCGACCAGCACCGTTCCTCAGTAGCTTCCTCAGAGGCTACACACGACAGTCGGGCTCCAGCCGTGTCTACCCCTCCGACAGCTGCAGTCGCTACCGATGCTACAGTTGTCACCTCTACACCAGTCCAGCCTCAGCAGTCTCCGGTTCTTCAGATTCCAGACGAGTCAGTGCATGAGGCACCACCGGTCACCGCAGCTCCTGAGGCTCCCGCAGAGACACTGGCACCGGTTACCGATCCTACTGCTACTCCAGCTACTGCTCCCGAGTCTTCGACCGCAGCAGACCTGTCAGCTTCCGACCCCCCGACCGCTTCACTACCAGCTACAGACACTCAGGGGGAGGATTCAGATGATGAGACTTATCTGGCAGCTTTCAGGGTGCTCGACCGGTCCACGGCTGCTTCCACTCCATCTCCAGACGCTTAGTTTAGGTGTTTCGACGCCAAAGGGGGAGAGGGAGAGTCGAGTAGATGGGCTAGCTTTAGGGGGAGCTAGTAGGACTCGTTCTTTTGATGTGTTTAAACTCTATTGCATCATGCATCACGTTTACCGTCTTATTGCATTGTATGATATGTGTGATGGTTGAGACTTGATGGTTGTGTGACATGTGTGGACCTTCATATATATATATACCATGTCACTTGGTTATGCTATATTGCTTCCGCGCTAATCTCTGATCTTTTGGCTATAGCATATCCTTTTTGAAATCAAGTACTATGCTCATTTCATATCTTTTGTGCTTGTCATGGCTTGAATGGTTAGGCATGTACTTGTCTTTCTTATAACTAACCCATACCTATCTCATGTCAAGTCATGCTTTCTCTTATCAAAATTCACTCATTATTCTCTACTCGAGCTTGTATTGTCGTCAATCACCTAAAAGGGGGAGATTGTAGAATCATGGACCCTTGTGTTTAGGCGATTAACGACAATACTAGATCACTATGACTAACGTGTGTTTTGCAGAGTCAAAGTCATTTATGTTAGGTCATGAGTGATGCTTTTTGAATGGGCTTAATGGATATTCATGCCCCCAAGATGGAAATCGTTTCGGTTGCAAAGGATGGAGATACACGACGAAGACTAGGCTAGTTCTTAGTGCCATAAGGTTGAGAAGGGCACTAAGTATAGCTAGGGCTTTTGTTTTTCCTTTGACCGTACTATAAAGGGGGGTATGAGGTTAGTAGCTTGACCTAGGAGAGTTTAGGAAAGTGGGTATATGCACACTTGTCACAACTAGTCCTAGAGACCTTGCTTTCAGCCCTTGATAAACCCTAGAAATGGTAGGAGCAAAATCCCTTAAGGAACCTCAGCGAAAACGGTTGAAAAAGAGGGAGAAAGAGGCTCCGGACCACTCTGCTAAGTGGGCGTCGGACCAAGGAGAGTGGTCCGGTGGTCCCTGACTTAGGCAGATTCTCAGCTCGAGGAGCTCCGGACCACCTGTCTGGAAAGCACCGGACCATAGGAGAGTGGTCCGGTGGCTTGGTTCAGAGAGTCAGAAGGCTCCAGACTAGTCCGACGCCTCATGACAGGGGTTTTGTTCTATGCAGAGAGCTCCCTGGCTCCGGACAAGAGCGTCGGACCAGTGCGTCGGACCAAGCAGAGTAGTCCGACGGTTCCTGAGTCTGAAATCAGAGTGAGCTCCGGACCAGTGTGCATGGTCCGGTGGTGTGAGCTCCGGACTAGTCCGGTGGCTACGTAGAGAGAAGAAAAAGTAAAAAAACAGCTAGTTTTAGAGGTGGGGACAATTTATAGTTGCCCCCTTGGTCCTTAGAGTGACTCTTGGCCATTGTTTCAGCTGGTGACACCTTGAGAAATCTTTTGGAGAGCCAAGAAGCTAGTGAGGGAGAGATTAGAGAGAGTTCATCTTGTTCTTCCCTCCTAGAGTGATTAGGAGTGACTTGTGTGCATCCATCCACCTTCCTAGCCTTGAGTGGGTCAAGTGAAGGTCTTGTGCTTGTTACTCTTGGTGTTCGACAGCACCTAGGCGGTTTGGTGGTGTTCGGAGGAAGTGACCGCCGGGAGATTGTTGGCGGCTCTTCTCCAAGCTCTTGTGATCGGTTGTGGGCGATTCACCAAGCCGGAGTGGCGAAGAATCAGCCCGTAGAGAGCACTCTACCCTTGCGCGGGTAGAGGGGGAGCGATACCTTGCGAGGTGCTCCAACGAGGACTAGGGGGGTGTGTCGACACCTCGATACCTCGGGAAAAAATCGCTGCGTCCATGAGATTTTCTTTTCCCTAGCTCTTTACATTTCCGTCTTGTTTTTACATTTCCTACTAGAATTGCTTAGGTTGTTTTTAATTCCTATGAACTGCTACCGCTTTCTAGTTAGGACACACGAACGGTAGGCACTAGGGGGTGATTGGCATTTGATAGGTTTTTATATTTGCTTTAGAAATTTAAAACAAGCCCAATTCACCCCCCTCTTGGGCATCTTGATCCTTTCAGTGCGGCTACTGCGAACTCGGCGAGGCAAGGAAACTCCTCTGTAGCAATCATAGTGTAGACTGAGCTCGTCGGCGGTCGAGGTCAGACGAAGTGCCTCTGTCAGCTGAGTCAAGTAGAGCCTGTAGCGCTTGCCTCTGAAGGTGTACTGTATGAAGTTGTGATCTGGCGCAATCCATACTGAGGCATAGAACTCTCTGACCCACCTCTCAATGTAATTCCCGGAACAACCAAGGAGGTCGGCGAGTCCCGGAAGGTACATGAGGAAAGGTCGAATCTCCTCTCCAGCTATCTCAACAATGCTCTCCAAAGAGCAGACTCTGTGAGGGCGTATCTGTATCTGTGCAAGCTGGGCTACCCGGTAGAAATCCTCCATGAGAGGTGTGTGCCATCCTGGGGAAGCTCGGGGGTCCCTCTGATCCGGGCACCATCTCTCAAGCTCGACAAAGCAAAGCTTCTTCACTTGCTTCGCAGTAACCTCCCTCAAATCAAGGTGAACAGAAGCTGAAGCTGCCGTGGGAGCTGCTGAGGTGCCCTGGGGTGCACTGTCACCAGACTGACCTGTCTGAGTAGTCTGAGCAGCCTGAGAGCGAGTGACACGTCCCCAGGGAAGAGGTGCCAACGGAGTCCCATGTACATCAGTCACAAGCTCTCGCTCCTCTGCTGGAGCTGGCTCTGTCTCGGACTGAGCAGGAGGAGTGGAGGGTAGAACCCACGGAGGGGTGCCAAGTCGAACTGACCCTCGGCGACCACCTCGCTTTGTGCGGTCCGCTGCATCTGCCACTGCCTCGGCCTTCTTGGCCTCTGAGAGCTTGCGCTTATTCTTCTTTGGCTTCTCAACCATCTTCTTCTTCCCCTTGTCCTTAGAAGGACGCGGAGAGGGAGGAGTGTCATCACCATAACCACTGACACGAGCACGAGAACCACGAGCCATATCTGATCAACAAAGCAAACACTGCCCACTGACAAGAACCACTGCCCAAACTGACAAGTGTGAACTGCCAGAAACAACTGCCAATTGACAAGTCACAAGATCCATTGTACCTGATCAACCACAACTATCAAGATAGGCTTGCCAAGCCACTGGATTGATCCCTTTGAGGCTTTGCCTCAATCCATACTCACGAGCTTTGCCCCGAGTTTTTCTACCAGTGACACTGCTAGATAGAATAGACAGGATATATAAGCATATATAAATTCTAGAGGTACGAAGTCGTATGGAAGCAAACACTTAGATAAGAATTAGAGTGAATAACTACCATGGTACCTGAGGTAAGCAAGAGTATCTAATCAAAGCAACTCAAGCGTCAAACCACACTCCACAAGGATTACAATTAGCGAGAAATATTTAGTGAATTGTAGATTGAAGAAACTAAGGCATGAATTGATCGATAGCTAGACAAAACGCTAAAGCCATGATCGATGACATACCCTAGGAGACAATGAAGCGAAGTCGACAATCGATGACGAGGTCGAATTTGGACGAATTGATGACAAAACTCAAACCCTAGGTTTTCAAACCCTAGGGGGAAAATCCCTTTTGGCTGGCAATGAGGATGGGGGGTGAAACCCTAGCGGTGAGTGCTGAGTGGAGCTTGGTAGGGGTGAACTGGTCGTCGGTGGGAAGAGCTCCTTGGTGACGAGCTGAGTGGCGGCGCTGGTACTACTGCTCCTTGCGGTGAGGCGAGGGGGTAGAGCAGGGGAGGCAGGTGCAGCGGCGCTCTGGTGAGATTAAACATGTTATATTACATATGAATGCATGGTTCACACAATCTCATTTTTTAGTGAAGCTTGAGTGATCAAGCACATTCAACTCGCTTCTCAACCTACAAAAGGTTGTTTCATCGAGTGGTTTAGTGAAGATATCCGCCAATTGCTCTTCGCTCTTAACTCCAACTAGTGTGATGTCTTTCCTAGCCACATGATCTCTAAGAAAGTGATGGCGAATATCAATGTGCTTGGTGCGAGAGTGTTGAACTGGGTTGTTAGCAAGCTTTACGGCGCTTTCATTATCACACAAGAGTGGAACATCTTTTAAAACAACGCCGTAATCAAGAAGTGTTTGGGTCATGTATAAGATTTGTGCACAACTAGCTCCCATGGCAATGTATTCTGCCTCGGTGGTTGACAATGCCACACTGTTTTGCTTCTTAGAGGACCAAGAAACAAGTGATCTTCCTAGCAAATGGCAACCGCCGGAGGTACTCTTCCTATCAACCTTACACCCAACATAATCCAAATCGGAATAGCCACAAAGTAGGAAGGGAGCTCCTTTGGGATACCAAAGGCCAATGCTAGGGGTGTGCCTTATGTACCTAAGGATTCTTTTAACCGCACATAAATGCGACTCCTTAGGGCTTGCTTGAAACCTAGCACACATACACACACTAAACATGATATCCGGCCTAGATGCGGTGAGGTAAAGTAAACTACTAATCATCAAACGATAGAGAGTTTGATCAATTGGTTTACCTCCCTCATCAAGATCGAGGTGTCCATTAGTAGGCATTGGGGTTTTGACTGGCTTGCTATCCTCCATCTTGAATTTCTTGAGTAGATCATGAGTGTACTTCTCTTGAGATATGAAGGTGCCCTCCCTCAATTGCTTCACTTGGAAGCCAAGGAAGAAGGTTAGCTCGCCAATCATGGACATCTCGAACTCCTTGGACATCAAGTCACCAAACTCCTTGCAATGATCTTGGTTTGTTGACCCAAATATAATGTCATCAACATATACTTGGCAAACGAAGATTTCTCCATTAAGCTTCTTGGTGAATAGTGTTGTGTCGACGATCCCGATCTTGAAGCCCTTATTGAGTAGGAAGTCCCTTAGCCTCTCATACCAAGCCCTTGGAGCTTGCTTCAATCCGTAGAGAGCCTTGGACAACATATAAACATGGTTAGGCAAGTTTGGATCTTCAAACCCGGGAGGTTGTGAGACATAGACAAGTTCATTGATGAAACCATTTAAGAAGGCGCTCTTCACATCCATTTGAAAGAGTTTCATTTTGTGATGTGAAGCATATGCCAAAAGGATACGAATGGCTTCAAGTCTTGCAAACGGGGCAAAGGTCTCTCCAAAGTCAAGTCCTTCTACTTGAGAGAACCCCTTTGCCACCAATCTTGCCTTGTTCCTCACAACAACGCATTGATCATCTTGCTTGTTCCTAAACAGCCACTTGGTGCCAATGATTCTTGATCCCTTTGGCCTTTCTTCAAGTGTCCACACTTGGTTCCGGGTGAAGTTGTTGAGTTCTTCATGCATGGCATTCACCCAATCTATATCCGCAAGTGCGTCCTCAACACTAGTAGGCTCAACAAAGGAAACAAACGAGTGATGTTCAACATAAGATGCAAGTCTAGAGCGAGTCATTACTCCCTTTGATGGACTTCCTATGATTTGATCATGAGGGTGAGCTTGAAGGATAGGTGTTGATCTTCTATCATGAACTTGAGGAGGAGGACGTGGTGCTTCAACATTGCTTGTTTCGGCCTCGGCTTGATCTTGAGGAATGAAGGTATCTTCTTGAGCTTCCCTCACTTGATCTTCATCAACTTGAGGCGTGTGGGAGAAGGATCTTGATTTCCATCATCTTCTTCTTCTTCCACTTCTTGCGGGTTGATAACACCAATTGGCATATTCTTCATTGCCTCCCTCAAGGGTTCATCACCTACATCAATATCCTCAAGTGCTCCTTGGGAGCCATTAGTTTCATCAAATTCCAAGTCATACGTTTATTCAACTAAGCCAGTGGCTTTGTTAAATACACGGTATGCCTTGGATTTAAGCGAATATCCAACAAGGAAACCAAGGTCACATCGTTGTTGGAATTTACCCAAGTGTTGGCGCTTCTTGTAGATATACACTTTGCAACCAAACACCCAGAAGAATGAAATATCTGGCTTCTTTCCATTCACAAGCTCATAGGGAGTCTTCTTCAATAGCCTTTGGATGAAGAGGCGGTTTGCCGCATAGCAAGCAGTGTTGATAGCCTCTGCCCAAAACTTCTCCGAAGTGTTGTACTCATCAAGCATAAACCTTGCTAGAGTTATGAGAGTCCAGTTCTTCCTCTCTACAACACTATTTTGTTGTGGAGTATATGTGGCGGATACTTCATGCTTGATCCCCACTTCATCACAATAGTCCTCAATCTTGGTATTGACAAACTCGGTGCCATTGTCACTTCTTATCTTCTTGATCTTCACTTCAAACTCATTTTGTGCTCTAGTTGCAAACTTCTTGAAGATAGCTTGAGTCTCTCCCTTGTCTTGGAGAAAGAACACCCAATTGTACCTAGAGTAATCATCAACTACCACTAATCAAAAGAGATTTCCTCCAAGGCTTGGATAGGTGGTAGGTCCAAATAAGTCCATGTGGAGTAGCTCTAGGACCCTTGAGGTTGACATGAAGGCTTTAGTAGGATGGGTATTGGCAACTTGCTTGCCGGCTTGACATGCACTACACAACTTGTCATTCTCAAACACCACATCCTTCAGACCTCTAACCATCTCCTTGACAAGTTTCTTCAAAGTTGACATGCCCACATGAGCTAATATTCTATGCCAAAGCCAACCCAAAGAACTCTTGGAGAATAGACATGTTTGCAACTCGGCTTCATTTGAGGTGAAATCCACTAAGTAGAGGTTGTTGTGCTGGAACCCTTTGAATATCATTGATGGATCTTCAATCTTGGTCACAATCACCTCGGTTGGAGTGAATAGACAATGGAATCCAAGATCACAAAGTTGACCCATGGAAAGCAAATTGAAGCTTAGAGATTGTACTAGCAAGACATTGGATATTGATTGATCATTGGAGATTGCCACTTTGCCTAGACCTTGTACTTTGGATTTTGAATTGTCCCCAAAGGTAATCTTGTCTTGTCCTTCAAAATCTTGATCAAGTGTGGTGAACATCCGGGAGTCACCGGTCATATATTGAGTGCAACCACTATCAATCACCCAATGACTTCCACCGGTCTTGTAGTTCACCTACACACAAGCAACTTGGAGTTAAGCTTGTTGTTTGGGAACCCACTCAAAGCGGGGCCCCATAGCCTTGGTAACCAACTCCTTTGCAACCCAAATAACTCTAGGCTTGTTCTTCATTGGTGGACCAAGGAACACAACTAGTGGTCTACCCTTGTTGTCCTTCTTGATGACATAGTGAGCATCATGAGCAAATGGTCTAGTGTGCTTGGGCAAGGTCTTGGGAGGTGGAGTCTTGCATTGGAACTCAAAGTGACCAACTTGTCCACATACAAAGCATATTCTTGGCTTGGGCTTTGAGTACTCTTGATTGTAGCCATTGTACTTGTTCTTGTATTAGTTCTTGGCCTCAATCTTGACCTTTGCCTTCATGACTTGGTTCTCCTTGAACCCAATACCGGTCTTGTCATTATTGACAATGATGTTCATCAAGAGTTCACTTTGAAGGTTGTGACCCTTGGTGAATTTATCAAACCCACTTGCAAGCTTGATCTTGTCATACTTGAGCTTAGCAATTTCTTCTCTAAGAGAGGTGATCAAGGTGATAGCATCCTTGTCTTCTTCTTAAGCCGACTTGATGACAATGGGCTTGTTAGACTTGAGAGTGATTAGCTCTTCCTTGAGCTTTGAGTTCTCTTCTCTCATTTTGACATAGTCATCATACTTGTCGGCTTCAACAACTCTCTTGCCCTTGCACTTAGCACTTTGCTCAAGAGCCACATCATCAATCAAGATATCACAAGAGGTAGCACTATCACACTTAGCACACGGGTTAGTAGCAACATGTGTAGCAAGATCTTGATTAAGCAATTCATTTGCTACCACTAGTGTGCCATGTTCTTGCTTGACATTTTGGTAGTCATCTTTTAGCAAGTTATACCTTGTGTGTAGCTCTTGTGTTGATCTCTCAAGCTTATCATGTTTCTCATTAGCTTGCTTAAGAGAGGCTTTGAGATCCCTAGTGCTAGATGTGAGATTGTTAATCTCAAGCTTCAAATCATCATTAGCACTAGTCAAGGTGTCAAGCTTAGCATGCAAGTTTTCTTTGACCTAAAGTAGTTTGTCATTTTTACCCTTGTACCTCCTTATGATTCTAGCGTACTTGTTGCAAATTTTAATTAGCTCATCATAGGATGGTGTTTTATCATCGTCACTACCACTTGAGTCACCACTATCATCATCATCCTCTATGTGTACCTTCTTGTCACCTTTAGCCATGAAGCATAGGTGTGTAGAGGATGAGCCCGGTGATGAAGAAGGAGGTGGCGGTGGAAGGGAAGAACCAATCACCAAAGCGGCCACCTTCTCATCTTCACTCTCACTATCGGAGGGATCACTAGAATCCTCAATGTTGGTGAGCCAATCACCCACAATGTAAGCTTTGCCATCCTTCTTCATCTTGTGGAAGTTGAAGTTCTTCTTCTTCTTGTATGGCTTGTCTTGCTTCTTGTCATCATCACTTGAGTCATCATTGCCACCCTTGTTCTTCTTGTAGTTCTTGAACTTGTTGTTGTTCTTGAACTTGTCTTTCTTCTCTTCGGGGCAACCATGAGCTAGATGACCAAGAGTGCCGCAATTGTAGCACTTTATTTGGGAGATTGGCTTCCTTGAAGAGCTTGTGAAGAATTTCTTCTTCTTTGAGTCAAACTTGACTCCATTCTTGTTTAGCCTATTCAACATCTTGGTGGTCTTCTTCACCATAAGAGCGATGTTGTCTTCATCATCATCATCATCACTTGCGCTCTCAATGACATATTGAATCTTGCATTTCTCCTTGGAGGATGCCTTGAGAGCCAAGTCCTTCTTCTCCTCCTTCTCTTTCTTCTCGGAGGAGGATGAGCTTCCATCATTGATCTTCATGTACATCTCATGAGCATTGATCTTGCCCAACACTTGTGTTGGTGTAGTTGCGGAGAGATCGCCTTGATGAAGGATCGTGATGATGTGGCTATACTTGTCTATTGGTAAGACACAAAGTATCTTGCGCACCACATAGACCGGTGTCATTTGGGTGAGCCCAAGTGTTGGGAATATGCCCTAGAGGTAATCATAGAGATGATTGTATTTCCTTGTATCCATGACATGTTATGAGTTCAATGAATATCCATTAAAGACAACTTGTATCGATAAACAATTATGTGAATTGTTTGTGAAACTCTTTTTACTTGTATGGTTATTCTAAAGTTGTCCCTGATCAGAGTTCGTGCTAGAATGTGCATGAATATTAGATCAGCACATTATTAGTTGATGACTATGTTTCACAAGTCATGGACATGAGATGTCAAACTAATAATGTGGGCACATGTAGGACATGGTGCTGGACATACCCGACATGAGACTATCTCTATACACATCATGTACGTTATGTCCTTAGACCTGAGATTGTCGTATGTACTCAAGATGTGAAATGACCTACTTAGAGACTACCAAACGCTACTCCGTAACTGGGTAGTTATAAAGGTGGCTTTCGAGTTTGTTGGGAAACATGCTGTGAGACATAGTCAATCAAGATGGAATTTGCCACACTTCATATGAGAGAGATATCACTGGACTACTCAAATGATTAGATCATGAAATGCATGGCCGTGCTTGGGTTAAGTGTTAACCCACGAGTTGTACCAAACATCGTGAGACAAAGGAATAACAAGTATATTGTATTGTGGTGGTTCGTCTGATATGATCATAACATATGCATAGGAGTTGACACGCCTTGCTAGAGGCCGCTATCAACTATTGGTCAAGTAAGAGTACTTGGTCCATGTCTATGTGTGCGTGAGCCCATAGGGTCGCACGCTTAAGGGGCTGGAAGCCTAATTCGGGTTGGACTAGGTTTAGGGTTGCTAATGGGCCTCCAACATGGGAGCTCATTAGGATGCCTATATAAGCAAGGGGAGACGCGAGGCGAGTCGAACTCACATCCTTTGGCAGCCGCCGTCGCCCTCCCCACTCTCGCGCCTAGTACTCCTCGCGGACCTAGCAGTCCAGAGGCGTGACGTTTCTTCCCTGCATGTGTGGGATTCCTCGGAGGTGCTGCATCTGGAGCACAAGGACGAACCGCGAGTAAGAGACGTTGAGACGGACGACCTCGCAACTGCACAGAACCGCTGCGACGCGCACGACTACAGCAAGTCGCTTCCGCTGCACCTGCGCGTCTAGTGGTAACCCCGTGATCTATAACTAGCACTAGTTCCTGGTTTATGGGGTAGAAAAATTTTGTTTTCTGGCTAGCGTAGCAACCTCATAACCCTTCACCAAGGCCATTCAACTCCTCTACAAGCACATTCAAGTGAGAATACATTTCATTAGCATTTTCATGAGATAGCATGGTGAAAGCATTCATCTTAGCAATGATGAGGTGATAGCGCTCTTCTCTTTCACATTTGGTGCCCTCGTGTAGAGCACAAATGTTTGTCCACATCTCATGCGCAGTTTTGCAATTCCGCACACGGTTGAACACATCCTTGCCAGTGCCATGGAATAGGATGTCCTTAGCCTTAGCATTGTTCTTGCCAAAGAAAGGATCTTCGGCGAACACTGAACCACCTTGGGTGGCGGCTCTATGAACGCCGGCATCGACAACCTCTAGATAGGCTTCCATACGGACCTTCCAATAAGGAAAGTCGTCTCCATCAAAGATGGGAGGGGGTCCATCCCCATGGGACATCTTGCTCTAGGCGGTAAAGCCTAATTTGAGAGCAACCAAGTTTTGATACCAACTGAAAAGGATCAAGATGCCCAAGAGGAGGGGGGGGGGGGTGAATTGGGCTTCTTTTAAAATTCTAAAGCAATATTAAAACCTAACAATGTCAATCACCCCTAGTGCCTACCGGATGTGTGTCCTAACTAGAAAGCGGTAGCAAGGCATATGAATTGAAAGACACCCTAAGCAATTCTAGTGGAATTGAAAGAACACAAACGAAAAGGTAATGCGGAAATGTAAAGAGCTAGGGATAGAGAATTGGTGACACGCGATGTTTTCCTGAGGTATCGAGGAGTCGACACTCCCCCTAGTCCTCGTTGGAGCACCTCGCAAGGTATAACTCCCCCTCTACCCGCGCAAGGGTAGAGTGCTCTCTACGGGCTGATTCTTCGCCACTCCGGCTCGGTGAATCGCCCACAACCGATCACAAGCTTGGAGAAGGGCCGCCAACAATCTTCCGGCGATCTCCTTCCTCCGATCACCACCAAACCGTCTAGGTGCTGTCGAACACCAAGAGTAACAAGCACAAGACCTTCACTTGACCAACTCGAGGCTAGGAAGGTGGATGGATGTACACTTGTCACTCCTAATCACTCTAGGAGGGAAGAACAAGATGAACTCTCTCAAATCTCTCCCTCTCTAGGCACTTGGCTCTCCAAGAACTCTCTCTAGGTTCCTTCAGCTGAAACAATGGCCAAGAGAGATCCTAAGGACGAAGAGGGCAACTATAAATAGTTCCCACCTTCAAAACTAGTCGTTTATTGCTTTTTCTCTTTTCTGCGAAGGCACTGGACTAGTCCGACGCCTATACCACCGGACTATGCAGACTAGTCCGGTGCTCACTCTCAGTTCAAACTCCAACTGAAAACAAGCACCATCAGACTACTTGTCATAGTTCGACGCCCTGGTCTGACACTCTTGTCCGGAGCTAGGGTGCTCACTGAGTGCCAACTTATTCTCAAACTCGAACCTTCGGACTACTTGCCATAGTCCGGTGCCCTGCTCCAACGCACTGGTCCGGAGCCAGGGTGCTTACTGAGTTGGAAAACTCATCTCCCTTGAAGCATCGGACTAGCCGTCGGACTATTCCGGAGCTCACTCTGGGGTTCACACCTTCTGACAGGGGCCGTCAGACCACTCGCCTCTGGTCCGACTCTTTCCAGACAGGTGGTCCGGAGCTCACTTACACTGAACTGGCGCCTAAGGCAGGACCGTCGGACTACTTGCCTTGGTCCGACGCCTTCTAGGCAATTTGGTCCGGAGCCTCTTTCTCCCCCTATTTCAACTCTTTTCGCTAAGTCTCTCAAAGGGATTTTGCTCCTACCATCTCAAGGGCTATTAGCAGGGTCTCTAGGACTAGTTGTGACAAATGTGCATACACCGACATTCCCAAACTCTCCTAGGTCAAGCTACTAACCTCATAGCCCCCTTTATAGTACGGTCAAAGGAAAAACAAAGTCCTAGCTATACTTAGTTCCCTTCTCACACCTCATGGCACTAAGGACTAGCCTAGTCTTCAACTTGTATCACCATCCTTTGAAACCGAAACGATTTCCATCTTGGGGGCATGAAATATCCATTAAGCCCATTCATCTAGCATCACTAATGACCTAACTCAAATGACTTTGCCTCTACAAAACACACGTTAGTCATAGTGACCTAGCATTGTCGTTAATCGCCTAAACACAAGGGACCATGATTCTTCAAGATCATATCACCAAAACTTCTCAAGTTTTCGGGAACCCGTCGGGTTTCGAGGATCCGAATAGTTTGGGGGTGGGTGCACATCTTCCCCCATTACAGGGTTCAGGGTGAGTTTAGGTTTCATTGTCGGGTCTCGTGTGCGGGTCCGTAGATGCTCCATCCGCCCTGTTGCCATCTTTACCCCCGAAGGACTGAACCGCTAGATCTCGAGATTCACGAAGTCACCCCAGACGCCTTTTCATCGATAGGGACATCGCCTGCCATTAAAAACCTTAGCGTCGTTAAATCCTGAAAAACGGGAGCAGCCGTGCTAAGTCGATGACTTAAACCCGGTGGACAAGTTGTAACACAAGGAGCCTAACCAACTAATCAGTTGGTTCATATGCCTTTTTCATGCTAACTATGAGTCCACTACTAATGGGGACGTGTTTCCCGATCTTCCATCAGGTACAGATAACTCTCGTATTGGTGGAGCACAACACACCAATTGGATTTTAGATCAATAGACTCGAACCCTGTAATCTTTGCCCCACAATTCCTCTGGTTGTCAACCATGTCACTAACTGGTTAACCTCGTCGAGAAGGGTAATCCTTGCATGCGAAACGAAGAACACAAACAAGAACTCGAAAGATGGGACAAAACTGTAGATGTATGATTAAGATCTCAAAGTAGGGTCTCACAAAACTGAATAACGACGACCATCGATGACAGATTGCTCTAAAGCAAAACCCAAAATCTAACGAAGGTGGTGACGAATGATTATATATTATGGTTTAAAGGCCATTGCTCCTCCTGGACGTGACCCCCAATGGGCTCTAAAAGAATACATGGCCCAACAGACCAAAGACGATAATAACACCTAGGCAGATTCTAGACGTTGACTTGTTTTAAACATTTCCCTTTGACTCCAGTAGGGTCTCAAACCGAAGAAATTGGTTAGCTTATGGAATTAGCTTTTCAATCATACTCGGTTCATCGAAAACAGAGTTTGGATGCGTCGAGCGTTCGTTTTAGTGTCCAAGTCGAAGTCAAGTTGGACTGGACCCCATCTCGTGTTGGACGTCCTTGCTCGTCATCTCCGCCTTCACATCTTCCTTCAAGTTCCTCATGAGCCTCTCCATTGTTCCTAAGCAAGATGACATTATTAGGTAGTAATCTATCCCAAAAGTACGAAAAGATCACTTAAGAACAAGATTACCTCCAAATTAAGTACAAGATTACCTCTAAATTAAGTTGTCGGTCATTGGATATTGCGTAATGGTTGGAGGATCTGCGGGTGCATCCAAAGAAGTGATTTTCCTAGTTAACTACCATCTCTACATTTGATTATAATAAAATATCTAGTGGATTAGATAAATTACATGTAACAAACACAGCAGAAAATTGACGGTTGTATTTATAGCTCGCTGAGCGTTCAGGATTGAATAACTAGCGTAGAAAGTGATATAGCAGTGTATCAGTGTACCACGGGTTTGGTCCTGCACAAACTTAGGGCTAGTTACTAGTTGGGCTAAAAAACTAACCGAAATTTGCTACTAACTAGTTAGCTAACAGATAGCTAAAAACTTTTCTAAAAAATTAGCCCATCTGTTGAATCCCACAAAATAATTCTATTTTCATTGAAATTTGACGCTAGCTCATAACTATGTCATCTGACGAGCAATTTATGTTGTAATTCAACTGAGCCGATGATCACATCAAATTTTTAGCAGCTCGGCGTCTCTGGCACTCGAGTCAAACTGATTATACTCAAGGATACCAAAACAATTTCACGAATCAACACCCCGATTGGGTTTGGCACTGAAGCGTCACCATTCACGGCAGTAAGTTGCCATAAGAACAACGAATCCCCACTGAAACAGTTTGTCAGAAACAAGGAGCAATCACAAAAACAAGTCTAAAAGCTGGAAATTCTTGACTGACAACGTAAAATTCAAATCAATTACAGCACACCTTCACTCGGTTGCTAGTTGAGCATAACAAAACTTTGGTGGCCAAGTTATAGACAAGAAACAGAACACTTAAGTATCACCAAAAGCACCAGTGCTAAGACAACCAAAAGGGCATTCTGCACCTTCCACGTCAGCAATTCCAACACATTAATCGTAACTGGCATTCAGGAACTTCAACAGTTCGTTTCGCTTGCTCTCTGCTGCCTTGTCTTCCTTTGTCTTCTCAAGTTTCATCATTATCTACAAATCAACTAGGTCAGTTAAATGAAACTCTCCTCTGCTTTTCATTGTGCTTCTAAGAGAAATGACACCTTCATGTTTTTTATCCTCACCTTTTTACCAGAGATTGCACTCCTTTGAGGACCTTCTTCCTTTTCCTTGTCGCGTCCAAGAAACTAATGAATGAAATAAAGGATGTTACAAAACGATAAACACAACAAAGTACACAAAATCCAAAAACAAAATATATTATACCTTGGAAAGCTGGACAGGGCCATCAGCATGCTCACTCTCTTTCTTCTGTATAAAGCTCCCCCATTTATAATAGAACATAACCAACCCACCAACATGACAAGCAGCAGACCAATCCACCATGTTGTTACCCGTTCACCAACCCCAGCTCCAATGTCAAAGAGCCAGCCCAGAAACAGGCACAAAGAAATATAAGGACCTCTTGTGTGGAAGTATAAATGATAAACAATATACTTCTATTACCAACATGTTATGTTAAGCCATCGTAAAAGTTTAGTAATTTCTGAATAAATAGGAAATTTACCTCTTTGTGTTTACTCTTGTCTCGTTTATGATGCCTATCTTTGCTTCGCTCCCTCTCCCTAGACTGGCACAAGGGAATGCAACGAGGCCAAAGACATTATATCCTGCGCATGAAAACCTAAATAGAAAGCATCAATCAGGCACAAATCGCCGGACCAATACCTTTCTTGATCTGCTGCTCTTCTTATGCTTCCGAGATCTGCCAGACACCTCACGGTCGCTGTCATAAGAGCTTGTGCTGCTACAATGAGAATAACATACTTCAGTATGAGAAAACTAGGAATAACCTCGTGGAGATATAATTTTTCCTTTGTTGGGTATGAAACAACAAAGCAACTATAGCAGTTGCATGCTCAGGAAGCCATATATATGTTCACCAAATTTTCATAGTTGCTCCTAATCAGTCTCCCCTAAATCGACTTCATCCATCTAACCATGAAACCATCATTAGGTTCAAAGTGCCTTAGCTGCAGTATCTAACTATTTACCATGAAACCATCATTAGGTTCCGAGTGCCTTAGCTGCAGTACCTAACTATTTCAAATGTACTACTCTAGGACACAATATCCATCATTAGGTTCAGACTGCCGAAGCTGCAGTATGTAATCTAACTATTTCAATCAAATATACTTATGTGCAATTTCACAACACAACAAGAATTATGATATGTGCAATTTCAGGTCAAATGATAAGATTTATGATAAGTGGAATGTGGAATTTCTGGTGAAATGATGTACACACCAAAAATTCCAGATTATTTCTCAATATAATATTCACATCTGGTACAATCCCATCAAAATGAAAACCGTGAAACTCCAAATCGCCATTCCATCAACCCCATCATGAGCACAAAAAATGAACGAAACGCAGAATCCAACACCGACACTAATCACTGTTCCAAAATTCGGATCACGAACCCCGCCATCCAGATCGATCACGAGACAACCCCTTTATCCTAACCCTAGGTTGAGAAACCTCGAGAAGGGAAGAGTGGGATCAGATCACCTGTAGCTGTCGTCGTCGGACGGGGACCGCCGCCGCTCCCGCTCCCGATCGCGGCGGCGACGCTTGTGGCGAGACCTCCGGTCCTTGCGCGCCTTCAGGGCGGACGAGGACGCGCCCTCCTTGCGGCGGCTGCTCCGGTGGCAGTGGCGGCGGCGGCGGTCGCTCCCCGAGGAGGTGGAGCCCGAGTCGGAGGAGGATCCCGTGCTGTCCGTGGAGGACGAGGAGGCGGCGGCTGGGGACCGCGCCATGGCTCCCGCAGGCGGCGGCGCTCGAGGGGATTCACGTGAACGCGACCAGGCAAGCGCTGCTCGATCTGCCTCGCAGTCGCAGCCGAGACGTATGACGTATCCTTTCCACGAGCGCCGGGCCGGGACCCGGGTAAAAGAAAAATAAAGTGGGCCTGGATTCCTCTCAATAAAAAAGTGGGCCTGTGGATGATGTGGGCCTAGATTCCTCTAAAGAAAAAAAGTGGGCCTGATTCTTCACCATGTTGCATAAGTTTTTTTTTTACTTTTATTAGTGCAACTTATTTCATCTTGAAATATTGCATAAGTTTTTTTTAAAAAAAAGATTATAAGTGCAATTTATTTAATCTTGAAATATTATAGAGGTAAGGTTCTATATAGTTCTAACTGTAAATTACATGCATTGTCAAATCTTCTCTGTTTCGTGATTAGGTCGCTTTTTTTTTTAGTTTTACTCCACGCTTGCTGAAAAAGAAGTTACTCCATACATTTAGCTATATGTTCGCAATGGTGGCATGTTTAGACATGCCAAGCTCGGTCTATCGTAGTGGTCAACAAGACATGGTTGACGAGAGGCCGTAAATAAAGCAAACAAAACTTCAACATGGTTTGGGCACTATCATAGATTTTATCAGCACTAACATACCCTACAAGACAATTAATGCTTTTTTTTAAAAAAAAAAAACAAGCCCTCATGAACCTGAAGAATCCTACTGCTATCGGACCTCCTTGGTTCTAATTCCTTTTTGGTACTTGGGACCACTCGTGTAACTATTCCAGTACAGACAGATCGTGCTGCACATTGGCCATCTAAATTCTGTTCATGACCCATAGTAGACTTTTCTTTCTATCTTGTACACTCCAGATCTTAACTTCGCTGTTCATGCCTCAGCAGTTACATTATGTGCTTGTGCATGCCCTTGCAAACTTATGGCAGATCCATTTGGAGTTTTGTTGCTCGGGAAGGGGCGTATAAGCGCACGATGATTGTAATTCCCATTGCCAGTGCGAACATTAGAGCAAGAACGAGCAGAGCAGAACTCCTGCAATCCATGGTCGCCATGTCACCACCTCCCTGCATTGCACCTCCTTTGCTGATCAGGTCAGTATGCTCCCTTAGCTCACCGTTGGTATAATCTTGCTCTCTCTTCATCCCTGTCTCGTTGGGTCTTGGAAACTCTGGCTCTTTCTTCACTATGGGCTTAACCAGTGATGACAACGCTGGTGAGCTGGCAAGCTCAACATGTCCTACCAGATCTTTCTTTTCGTCCTGCTCGAGCTCACTCTCGTCTGTGATTGTCCTTTCGTCTTGCTTTGCTTCCTCTGTTTCTGTAACTGTATCTTCTGTTTCTGTAACTGTATCAGTAACCATGTCATCTAAGAGTTGGTCTTGATGCATCATCAACTGTGCCGTCGGCGTGTTCTCCATTGATTCAGCCTCTTGAGTATCATCACTCTCATCATTATGTTTACGGAGGATGATCCCTCGACTATTGATGCAGAGTTTGCTTTGATCAGGAGCCTCCATCTCTTTATTATCCTAAAAAATCACACAGTTCAAAAGAAACAAGCACGAAAAATAAGGATGCATAGATGACCAAATTTTGACTGAAGAACGAATAAACAAATACGTTTTGGGCTATCTCTTTCTCGATGTCCTTGTTGCTTGAGTCCTTTTCAACCTTCTCCACACTTCCACTGACCTGTAGCAAAAATTTAGAAGGACATGGAAAGATAGGAACGCAACAATGAGGTTCCAGAGTTCCAGAGAATGCCCATGCAACTATACATGCACTACAACACAAATGACTCAGCTTTCAGAATTGTACACACCAAACAAGCATTGACAATTTCCTGCATGACGATCTTGACACGGTTCATGCTCGAATTCTGATCAACTCCTTCAGCGTGATCAATTTCGTCAACATGTTCTTTGTCTTGACACTAAAATTCAGAAGAGTGAAAATAAATTCACATAAGACAACTACAACAATCACTGCAAATAGAGCAATAAGGTTTCAGTGTTCAAGGTTGTGCTTAGCAAACAAGAACTAACCATATCATGCATGGTGATCTCGACATGGTTGCTGCTTGATTTCTGGTCAACTTTTTTGACATGTTCTTTGTTCTGAAACTCAAATTCAGAAGAAATAATGAACAGAAGGCACCTACGAGGCTATGGCAATCACTGCATATAGATAGCATAAAAGGTTTCAGTTTTCCCAATATTGCATAGCAAACTACAACTAACCAGATCATGCGTGTGAACCTCAACAGGGCTTCCTGAATTCTCTTCAATTTTCTCTTCATGCTTGCTCTCCTAAAACCCATTTTTTTGCCAAATGAAGCCATTTAAATAATCGCAGTGCATGCAAAATAGCATAAAGTTTCAGCTTTCCCAAATGTTGGATAGCAAAAAAAACACTAACCAGATCGTGCATGTGGACCTCGACAGGATTTCTGCTTGATTTATGGTCAACTTTTTCGACATGTTCTTTGTTCTGAAACTCAAATTCAGAAGAAATAATGAACAGAAGGCAATCACTGCATATAAATAGCATAAAAGATTTCAGTTTTCCCAATATTGCATAGCAAACTAACACTAACCAGATCATGCGTGTGAACCTCAACAGGGCTTCCTGAATTCTCATCAATTTTCTCTTCATGCTTGATCTCCTAGAACCCAATTTTTTGCCAAATGAAGCCATTTAAAAAATAGCAGTGCATGCAAAATAGCATAAAGGTTTCAGTTTTCCCAAATGTTGGATAGCAAACAAACACTAACCAGATCGTGTGTGTGGACCTCGACAGGATTGCTGCCTGAATTCTCATCAATTTTCTCTTCATGCTTGCTATCCTAAAATCCATTTTTTTGCAAAATGAAGCCATTTAAATAATCACAGTGCATGAAAAATAGTATAAAGGTTTCAATTTTCCCAAATGTTGGATAGGAAACAAACACTAACCAGATCGTGCGTGTGGACCTCGACAGGATTGCTGACTGAATTCTCATCAATTCTGTCTTCATGCTTGCTCTCCTGAAACCAATTTTTTCCCCAAATGAAGCCAATAAATAATCACAGTGCATGCAAAGTAGGATAAAGGTTTCAGTTTTCCCAATGTTAGTAGAAAACAAACACTAACCAGATCGTGCTTGTCGACCTCAACAGGATTGCTGACTGAATTCTCATCAACTCTGTCTTCATGCTTGCTCTCCTGAAACCAATTTTTTTTCCCCGAATGAAGCCATTTAAATAACCGCAGTGCATGCAAAGTACAATATTGACGAATATTGATTTGAGAGAAGTTAATCCTAACGCTTGCACAGAGAATGAAACACACCAATCGATCTGCAGTGATTTCATCCTCCTTGTGAATCTGATGGCTTTTCTCTGACACGTTGCCATCCTGATACCATTATTCAGAAGGTTTAACAGAGAGGTAAGGCCACTACAATGACAAAACATGCATGTACACGGTAATACCACAATGAACAAAGTTTTTAAAAATTATGCATACAGAGCAGAAGCACTAACCAAACTACCAGATCCAATATCGGTGTTGCCCGCGCTTAACTTCTCATCGAACTGATCTAGCTCCTGCACCAATGAGCCACCCTGAACCTACAAATTGGAACCGACTTTGCATGTAAAATTTCATCAGAAAAGGGAAGAAGAACCCAAGAACTCTAGTTCCCATCAATGAATGCGATAGGTGACTGCTCACCTTACCATCCTCGATAACTCCGCCATCCAAAGCCTCTTCTTTCCTGAAAAGATTCCGCCCCAAACAAAAAGTTCTTTTCAGCTCCAACGTCCGTAGGAAAACAATACAGATCATCTGAAATTCAATCTTATAATCGATAAAAGTTAACGAATTTCAAAGCGGCTCTGAAAGATGTACGCTGGCAACCGGCGCTCTGGCTGGTCCACGGCACGACCCTTCTTGCCGTGGCGCGAGCGACGCCACGCGAGGACGGCGGCCCCGACGACGGCCACTCCGCCGATGAGCAGCAGCGCCCCGACGCCGTGCGGCGCCCGCGCGCGCACGCGGAACTTCATGCCGCCGGCGCGGCCGCCGCCAGCGCCCTTCTTCTCCTCCTCCCGCTGCTGCTGCTGCTGCTGCACCCGCGGTTCTTGGGCGGCGCCAAGAACGTGGCCTCCAACTGCCCAGCCACCACCACCACCTTCCATGACAAGAGATGAAGGACGTGCGGCGCGGCGAATTAAAGGTCACGCGGCTTGGATGACGATCCTTCCCCTCCTTCCTTCGTAATTATGTGGTTGGGACCTGGGTTGGTGCGCCGGTCCGGCTTCTCCTACGTGTGTGTTGTGTTCTTGCGCGCGTTCTAGAGAAAGAGAGCGAAGGAGAGAGAGAGAGAAAGGGGTATCGAGGTTTTAGGGTGGGTGGAGAAGGGCCGGTCGGGTCGCATGGCCACTCGTCGCTCCATGGCAGCTCGCAGAGTCGCCGCGCAGACCCACAACTCTCGGATCCTCAACGAACTGGGAGGGAAATTGTCTTTGGACATCAATGAACTGCCGAAAACTTAAACCTGCCTGCGTGTGCTCCTAATTTTGTTTTCCGTAGTTTTTGTGAACATAAATAAATTGTGACCAAATGTCTAAACTGTCTTTTTTTAATCAAATTTCGAGGGAAATAACCTCTCGAATGGTCTTGACACGTGATAGAGGTGAGCTGGCACACGTGTTTCTGACCGCCGGCGTAGTAGCAAGAGGTGAAGACAAAACGGTGGCGTTTGGATCTTGACACGTGATAGACTATCACGACACCGTTCCGAAAATGCCAAAATGGAATCCTTGTGGCAACAGAGGGACAACAGCTCGGACCTGTTTGTCATGGTTTTACTTTTTTTTAGCCAATTTTTTAAGAGCTATTCATAAAAAACTAATTTTTTGATAAACGACTTGAATCTATATAAAAAATCTCGATGTCATCCGTCTATCAGTGCCTTCAATATCAGACCACCGATACTTTCATTTATAGACTGTTTAGGTCATGACCAAAATTTGACATCATCAAGTTTTTGTCATGAACCAAACACTATGCTTATACTATTTGAGTAAATTTTACTGATAGTGTTTAAACTTGTTCGACTATATTGGCGTGGCTCTAAACCCTCAACTCGCATGTATAACTCTTCAAACATCTATTCAGATCTTAGAGCCTATCCAAACATGTCTTTACCTATGCTTATATGCTAACGTGCTAATTAACATGTGGGATGACCCAAATGTTAGCTCCATCCTCTCCTCTCTCTTAGCTCTCTCTCTCTCTCTCTCTCTCTCTCTCTCTCTCTCTCTCTCTCTCTCTCTCCTCTCTCTTCCCTAACTCGAGCAATGGTGGTGATGGTGACACCCTACCTCTTCCATGACCGCTCTCCTTTCTTTCCCTGTGAACTGAGACACTGAGTAGCAGTGGTGGTCACGCGTGCACCGGGCCTCTCTCTCCCTTTCTCGGTCTTCCTTGAGCCGAGCAGTGGTGGTGCCAAAATTGCCAGCTCTGATGAGAAGTCGCATCCTAACAGGAGCATCGCCACAGTGGTGGTCATGCTAGGTGATTGGATGATCCATTGTGTTGTTGCCACTGGGCAGGAATAACGTCGACATGTCCAACATCAACAACTTTAGCACATCAATCGCGTCGTAGGACTGCCTTAGCCAGCAAAGGCTTTCCTCGTGTGGTGGTGGTGGTGGCACTAGCACTGCCTTTGTGTGGACGCGATTGTGGGCGTTGTCGTTAACATGGACAAGGACAATGCCACATTCAGAGGTGAGGAGGAACACGCAGGCTAGTGGCGACCAAGAAAGTGTAGGAGGCGGCATGCAGCCTGTGAGACTTGGGCATGTGGTCAGCCGATGGAATGGAATTCATGGACCATTGGCTACAATGATGCAGGGAGAGAGAAGAGAGAGGGGAGTGGTTGTAGCTAAGATAATATGGACGCCACCACTACTTAGCTAGGAGAGGAGACATGGAGCTCAGGATATAGGAGAGGGGGTGAAGCTAACATATGGGCCCTACATGTCAGCACACCACATGATGGATCCTTGATCGGAGAAGATGATGAAGGTTTTGGAGCTCTAATGGTGGTGGCCATGGTGATATAGGGATGTGCTATTTGCAATAGGAGGGTTTGGTGGTGGCCATGGAAGATATCATAGGTTCATCTAGCGATGAGCAAGGAAGTCACTCTACATACATTTGGTAGAAAGCACTAGTGAGGGCGCATGATGTGTGAGTTTTGGCATGTGCAATGGAAGAGCTTCAACCAATGTCGACAGTAGGGAAGGAAAGAAGAAGAAGAAGAAGAAGCAGGATTTTTTTTGTAGGGCCAATGCTATTGTGGAGATGCAACTCCTCCTTTATTTAAAGAAGATGATGAGTTTTTAGTGGCTACCAATAATAAAGGGAAGACTATTAGGGGCATGTTGGAGTAAGAAAATAGCTCCATGTCCTCCAATATGATAATTTATTAGGATGAGAAATATGGTATCTGAGGACTGCTAGAGATACTTTTATAAAGCTTTCTAGATACTCTCTTGTGGACCCGTGAATCATAGACTTGTCATCACACAATCTCAATGGTAGAGGAGGTTAGTTTAGGGGACGCAATATTTCTCCATTGTTTTATAAATTCCCATGAAAAGAAAAAAAACTGGCCATTGTTTTATAACCTCAAGCATTGTTGGTCCTCTAAATTTTTGTCTAAATTACTCATTCTGTTACAAAAATTAACCTATAGTAAATCCATGTTACATCTAAATTGTCCAAATATGATATTATGAAGGAAAATTGAAAATAACCCTTTTGCATCTTCACTAATGCTTCTAAACCAACAACTAAATATGTGAATAAAATAATTACTTGTTCCACTATTAACAAATGGAAAAACTAACTCAAAGTTGTTGTGTAAACCATGTTGAAAGGATCAAGATGCCTAAGAGAGAAAATTAGACTAATCTAAAATTATCATAGATTCAAAATATATCGCTTGGCATATTTCACTCTTGTGGTAAAACAAGAGTTTCTAGTCCATGCACAAAATTTTGGACCCCCTAATTCCGACCTTACTCTATCCGGTAATTATAAGAATATAAATTGCATGAAAATATGCTCAAAGTAAAGAGAGAACTAGGGGCACTCTCCACTAGTCCTTGTTGGAGCACCCTGAAAGGTCCTATCCCAAGGCTAAGGGGGTAAATAGACTAAATTGAAATCTAAAAACAAACTCAACAACAAGTTAGACAATAAGATAGCGAAGAGAATGTTGCGCTAGCCTAATGGGGATTTGTGAAGCCTCCTACCCACAATACTAGCCTAATATAACTTTAAGCACAATCAATGCCTACACAATACTATAAGCCCTCTAGGCACAACCTAATATACTACTTGCAAGTATGAAAGAGGTAGGTTGGGTGATTATACCGTCGTGTCAAGGTAATGAGTCAATCAAGATAACTCCAAGAAATCCAATCAATCACAAAGATGAACAACAAGTTGACACTTGATTTTTCACCCGAGGTTCACTAGTTTGCCAACTAGATATGTCCTCGTTGTGTCGGCTCACTCACTTGGAGGTTCACGAGCTAATTGGCATCACACGCCAAACCCGTCACCGGGTGCTGCACAACCAACACAAGAGAGGGCACTCAACGACATGCGCAATCCACTAGAGTTACCTTTGCGATCTCCCGCGGGGAAGGCACAAGAACTCCTTCACAATCTCCACTTGTGGTCGACGAAGCACAATCACCAAGCTTCTCGAATCCACACCACTTGCTCCAAACCGTCTAGGTGATGGCAATCACCAAGAGTAACAAGAATCACAGCCGCGGTATCAACTCCCAAGTGCCACTAGGATGAATCACTCATGCAATGCACTTGATCACTCTACTCTCTCAAATGGATGAACAAACAACTAAGAGATGAGTGAGAGTGTGTGTGTTTTTCTCACAAGAGTATGCAATAGCCAAATGTGCAAGAGAGGTTCCTTGAACCAGCCACACACCCTTAAATAGCCTCCTCAAAGAAACTAGCCGTTTTTCACTTTGGAGCTGCTGAAAACGTGACCACCGGACCACTTTTAGTCTCCACCATCAAACCATAGCAGGTGGTCCGACGCTTTGTAATTCGACCATTGGCGCGCTGGATTAGCCACCGTCGGACCACTCGCCTTGGTCAGGAGGGTTGGTCTGACGCCTTTTGCCTCAGCTTCAGTCTGGATCCAGTGAGCACCCGACCACCGGACCTCACCTTCGGACTGCACCATCGGACCATGCCGTCTGGTCCGGAGCCTCCACCGAGTCTTGAGCTTTTTCATGCAGGGAGGAGCACCCGAGCACCGGACTTCACCGTCGGACCGGTCCACCGGACCATGCCGAGTAGTCCGGAGGTCCCTTTGACTCCGTCTCTTTCTGTTGACTGAGCAACCGGACCACTCGTCTATGGTCCGGTGCCTCGTTTTACCTCTGGTCCGGAGCTTCCACTGTTGCCAGTCGTTGCTAGGAGCAGCCATCGGACCACTCGCCATGGTCCGGAGCTCCTATGCACAACTGGCCCGACGCTTTGTCTTGATCTGAATTTCCTTCTCTTTTGCTTCCCTTGATCTCATGTGCCACCACCAAGTGTTTCACTAACTTGTGCATGTGTGTGGCATAATTTTATCAAGTTTTACAAGGGTTGCTCATTAGGTTTTATATGCAATGCAATGGATGATCACCTAATGGCACTTGATAGTTGTAACCACTAACTATTTTCTCCTCTTTATAGTACGGTTATCTATCCTAAATGTGATCACACCCACTAGGTGTCTTGATCACTAAAATAGAAAATCCCTAGCAATACCTTTGCCTTGTAAAGCTTTAGGGTTTCCTCCTTCTCTCTTCTTCTCCAAGTGTGAGCTTCTAGATAGCTTTCTCCTTAGCCTCCACCTTGCTCCATCACTTGTCTTTTTTTCTTCACCTTGATGTACTTAACCTATTCAACCACTTAGAGCTAGGTTAGTACCTAGGTTTCATCAATTACCCAAAACAATAGAGATCTTTCAATCTCCCCATTTTTGGTAATTGATGACAACCCATATAAAATGATATGAAATATGATTTTGATTTCAACCCGAAATGATTGATACCACTTGAAGATGTTATCAAGGAATAAAGAAGGTGGTCAATCATTTCTAAGTTCGTTTGAAAGTGTTAACTCCCCTACATGTGTGCACTTCTATGAATGAGAATCAAGCTTTGCGCACATGCTTAGATAGAACTTTTGGAGGGGTGATCAACCAACAAACTATGACATGATGCTAAGGTTTTAAGAATAGACCTTTGAAGCACGATACCAATCGAAGTGCGCCTTTCATTTCACCCTTAGCAACATGGTTAGCAAGATACCAAAAGGAAGGCAAAACATACAAAAGATGATATCTAGCTAACTTCCTATGCATGCTAGTGATCAAAACTTCAATCAAGATTACAACTAGTCATGCACCACACAAGCAAGAACCACTTAGAAAAGTATTACACTTACGATGCAAGCAAGCATATGAGTGAATGCACAATTAAATGCAACAAATTGTTCATAGGCTTGCTCCCCCTACTTGTGTGCTCAAATTTTAATTTTTCATTTTACCCAAAATCTTATTTCCCCCCTATCTCTAGATTCCACTTATTTCTTTTCTCTTATCATGTTTCTCATTTTAACATTTCTACCCCTTTAAACATTTCTCCCCTTACTACTATCATTTTAACACAATTTCTCCCCCTTTGTCACACATTACCACAAAGGAAACCACTTGTAGTAACATGTATCACTTGAGGATACTTAGGAAGATTTGTTTATCAAGTCAATATAGAAAAGAGTGGGATGAATTATCAAATTCAATTCAACCTAGATTACTTGTCCTAGATACTTAACACGGTTTAAACCATGGATAAGATTCTTCACACATCTTGCAATGGTTATCTTGGTCATGTTGGTTAAGTATAAGAATAAGCATTCTAGACTAAACATGTGAGGTTGCAAGCTTATCAAACATGTCATATGCCACCACTAGATCAATCAACTCATAGAAACTATAGTGGTACCATATGTACATAGAAATCATTTGATTTTCATGAATGAGCCTATCATGAGTGATGTCTATATGCTTCTACACAAGACTAGCAAAGGATGAATGCATATGTCAATCAATTGTACCTCGCTATGTTGGAGTAGAGGCATGTCATAAGTGGGGTGCATCAACTCATGTTAGAGAAATCCAAGATGTTCAACTCATTCCTCAACTTTCAAAACCTTGTCTCATCAAGTGGCTTGGTGAATATGTTAGCTAATTGATCATTGGTGCCCACATTGTCAATGAAAATGTCACCCTTTTGTTGATGATCTCTTATGAAGTGATGTCTCACATCTATATGCTTTGTTCTTGAGTGTTGGACGGGATTGTTGGTGAGCTTGACCGCACTTTCATTGTCACAAAGCAATGGAACTTTCTTGAATTGAATTCCATAGTCCTCCAAAGTGGCTTTCATCCACAATAGTTGTTCACAACAACTCCCCGCACTAATGTATTCGGCTTCGGCGGTAGAGAGTGCCACACTATTTTGCTTCTTGGATGACCATGAGACTAGTGACCTTCCCAACATTTGACATGTACCACTAGTGCTCTTTCTATCCACTTTGCAACCCGCATAGTCAGAGTCCGAATATCCAATCAATTCAAACCTTGACCCCTTTGGAAACCAAAGTCCAACCTCTTGTGTATGTTTGAGATATCTCAATATTCTCTTTGTGGCTTTCAAATGACTCTCTCTAGGAGATGCTTGAAACCTTGCACACATGCATACACTAAAATGACATCCGGTCTTGAGGCAGTCACATATAGTAAGCTTCCAATCATAGACCGATAGAGTGTTTGATCTACCATCATGCCACTTGAGTCACTATCCAAATGTCCATTAGTCCCCATGGGAGTACTAATGCCTTTAGCTTCTTCTAGCCCAAACTTCTTCATCATATCTTTGATGTACTTTCCTTGACTCATAAATGTACCATTCTTGATTTGTTTGATTTGAAGTCCAAGGAAGTAACTAAGTTCACCAATCATTGACATTTCAAATTCATTAGCCATCATCTCTCCAAACTCTTCACAAAAGTCTTGATTTGAAATTCCAAAGATAATGTCATCCACATAGATTTGCAAGATGAACAAGTCATTTCCAATCTTCTTGGTGAATAGGGTAGTATCAACCAAACCCATCTTGAACCCTTTAGAGAGAAGAAAGCTTCTCAACCTTTCATACCATGCTCTAGGTGCTTGCTTCAATCCATAGAGAGCCTTCTTGAGCTTGAATACATGGTCGGGCTTCTTAGCATCTTCAAAACCAGGTGGTTGTTCAACATACACCTCCTCATTGATATACCCATTTAGGATTGCACTCTTGACATCTATTTGGTATAACTTGATATTATATGCACAAGCATAGGCCAATAGGATTCTTATTGCCTCTAATCTTGTCACCAGAGCATATGTTTCCCCAAAGTCAAGACCTTCAACTTGAGAGTAACCTTGAGCTACTAGTCTTGCTTTGTTTCTCACCACTATTCCATCTTGATCTTGCTTGTTATTGAAAACCTATTTGGTTCCAATGACATTGTGCTTCTTTGGTCTCTCCACCAATTTCCAAACTTGATTTCTTATGAAGTTGTTAAGTTCTTCATGCATAACATTGATCTAATCAACATACTTCAAAGCTTCATCAATCTTGGTTGGCTCAAATGATGAGACAAAAGAATAATGCTCACAAAATGAAGTCAATCTTGATCTTGTTTGAACATCACTTTGAATGCCTCCAATAACTTGATCTAAAGGATGATCTCTTGCAATATTGGTAGGTTGGAGCACTTGAATGTTGATGTCATTTAGTTGAGATGATGAACTAGCTTGAAATTGATCTTCACTTGCATTTTCTTGATCTTGAGTTGGAGAATAACTATCTTGATCACTTGGAATGGTTACTTGATCTTCATCTTCATCTTCATCTTGGACTAGTCTTGGTCTAATGTCACCAACATCCATATCTTTCATAGCATTGACCAACTTGTCACCTCTCACATCATCCAAGTTTTATTCTTCATCTTAAGAGCCTTGAGTTTCATCAAATTCCACATCATGTACTTCCTCAAGAATACCACTAGCAAAGTTCCATACTCTATAAGACTTGATAGTTGTTGAGTATCCAAGAGAAATCCTTCATCACATTTCTTCTCAAACTTGCTCAACCTTTTTCCCTTCTTCAAGATATAACACTTGCACCCAAACACCCTAAAGTAGGCAATGTTTGGTTTTCTTCCATTCAATAGCTCATAGGGAGTCTTCTCAAGCATTCCATGACAATAGAGACGGTTGCTAGAGTAGCAAGTCGTGTTGATAGCTTCGGCCCAAAAAGAATGACTAACATTATATTCACTTAGCATTGATCTTGCCATGTCAATCAAAGTTCTATTCTTCCTTTCAACTATCCCATTGGATTGAGGAGTGTACTTTGGAGAGAATTGATGGTTGATCCCAAAGTCATCACAAAGTTCATCAACTCTTGTGTTCTTGAACTCACTCCCATTGTCACTTCTAACTCTCTTGATAGTTGTTTCAAACTCATTTTGGCACCTCTTGACAAATGACTTGAAAATATCAAATGTGTCACTCTTGTCACTCAAGAAAAATACCCATGTGTATCTTGTGAAGTCATCTACTATCACAAATCCATACTTATTTCCACCAATGCTTATGTATGTTGTTGGCCTAAAGAGATCCATGTGCAATAACTCAAAAGCTTTGCTTGTACTCATGATGCTCTTATTTGGATGAGTATTGCCAACTTGCTTTCCGGCTTGACATGCACTACATAGCTTGTCCTTCTCAAATGTGACATCTTTCAAGCCCTTCACTAGATCATGCTTGATTATCTTGTTAAGTTGCTTCATACCAACATGTTCAAGCCTTCTATGCCATAACCAACCCATGCTAGATCTTGTAATAAGACATGTAGAGAGTTGGGTCTCACTAGCATTGAAATCCACTAGGTAGAGGTTCTCATACCGAAATCCCTTGAAGATCATGTTTGAACCATCCACACTAATGATTTCCACATCCTCCACTCCAAAGATGCACTTGAAACCAAGATCACACAATTGGGCAACCGACAATAGATTTAACTCAAGCCTTTCCACTAGAAGCACATTGCTAATGCTTAGATCATTGGAGATAGCAATCTTCCTAAGTCCTTTCACCTTGCCTTTACCATTATCACCAAATGTAATACTATCAAATCCTTGAGTGTTATCTTGGTTGATTGAGTTGAACATCCTTACATCACCGGTCATGTGTTGAGTGCACCCACTATCAAGCACTCAATGCCTCCCTCGGCTTTGTAATTGATCTACAAGAGAGATCAATTCTTTTTAGGTACCCAAACTTGCTTGGTTCCTCCAAGGTTAGTTACCAAAGATTTTGGTACCCAAATGGACTTCTTTGAAGCCATCCAAGGTGTACCAACAAACTTTGCATGAACACCATTAGTACCCTTAGTAAGAACATAGAATGAATCAACTCTCATGGAGGATACATCTTGTTTGGCCTTCTTATTCTTGCATGCTTGCTCATTGTGACCAACTTGCTTGCAACTCTTGCAATAGCTACCGGTGTTCTTCACAAAACGAGTCTTGTGAGAAACAAAAGCGGCCTTGCCTTTCTTGGTGGTATAGCCCAATCCCTCTTTGTAGAGAGAAGCTCTTTGGCTACCCAAGCACATAAGCAAGTAGTCCTCACCTCCATAAGCCTTATCTAAGGAGTGATTGAGCTTTGTAACCTCCTTCTTGAGGGTTTCATTTTCCACCATTAGTGAGGCATCACAAGTGAAACCATCACTAGTAGATGAAGTAGAAGTGGCAGTGCTACAAGAGGGGTTAGTGGGAGCAACAATGATAGGAGTATAGAAAGATTCATCAAGAATATCACAAGTAACTCCCATGTCACATGTTTGAGCAATCTCCTTCTTACTTTGATCAAGGAGGGAGGAGTGAGCTCTTTCAAGCCTAGAGTGAGACTTCACTAGCTTCTCATGGGCTTCCATTAGCCTCTCAAGGTTTTTCTCAAGAGCCACATTGGCCTTGCGCAATTCCTTGCACTCCTTCCTCTTCTTGTTAATGTAATCCTTAGCTTGCTCAAGCATGTACATGAGTTCCTCCTTTGAGGGCTCCTCACTATCACTATCGCTCTCACTTTCACTCTCATCATGATAAAGTACCTTAGTGGACTTAGCCATGAAGCATGATGATGGAGTGTCAAATAGAGAGATCTTGTCCCTCATTGCAATGCTTGCAAAAGCCTTCTTCTTGGTAGTGGTCTTCTTCTCTTGATCACTATCATCACCACATGAATAGTCACTATCCCAAGTGACAATGTGAGAGTAGCCCTTCTTCTTCTTATTGTTGTCAAATAGGGGCTTCTTCTCTTTCTTGCCTCTCTTCTTGTGATCATCATCATCCTTGTCACTATTGTAAGGACAATGAGCAATGAGATGATCAAAACTTCCACACTTGAAGCACTTCCTTGGTTCATCATGATTCTTGAAAGAAGTCTTCTTTCTTCTTGCACCATAACCCTTCTTCGTCACGAATCTCCCAAATTTCCTCACAAAGAGAGTCATTTCCTCTTCATCAAGATCACTAGCACTTTGGTCTTCACTTTCACTAGATTCTTCAATCTTGCTCTTGCCCTTGCTCTTGTATGATGATGTAGCTTTGAATGCTACACTCTTCTTCTTCTCATCCTTCTTGTCTTCCTTCTTGACATCTCCTTCCTTGTTCTCTCGATTTGCATCTTGAGTCATCACATCCCCCAAGACTTGTTTTGGAGTCATGGTGTCTAGCCCACTCCTCACAATCAAAGTCACAAGAGTGTCAAACCGGGATGGAAGACACCTCAAGAACTTGTGAGAGAAGTCCTTGTCCTCAACCTTCTCACCAAGAGCCGTAAGATCATTGACTAGCACTTGAAGCTGATGAAACATCTCTGGCACATTTTCATCATCCTTCATCTTGAAGCTTGCAAATTTCTCCTTGAGAATGTATGCCTTAGCTCCCTTGACGGCTTGTGTGGCCTCAAATGATTCCTCAAGCTTCTTCCAAGCCTCATGAGCACTCTCTAGATTCTTGATTTGCTCAAAGACTTTCTCATCAAGAGCCTCAAGGATGGCACTAAGAGCAATATAATTGTGTTGAAGTTTCTCTTCTTCTTGTGGAGTTGGAGCCTCCACATTGGCAACCTCAAACTTCTTGTCCACCACAAGCCACACCTTCCGGCTAATTGACTTGATGTGTGCGGTCATCTTGACCTTCCAATAGCCATAGTTGGAACCATCAAATCTTGGTGGTTTCTTCATGTTGTTGATATGAGCCATGATCACACCGTAGGTTGTTAAGCCTCAAATCAATGGTGTACTAGCTTTGATACCACTTGAAAGGTCCTATCTCAAGGCTAGAGGGGGGTGAATAGCCTAAATTGAAATCTAAAAACAAACTCAACAAGTTAGACAATAAGATAGCGAAGAGAATGTTGTGCTAGCCTAATGGGGGTTTGCGAAGCCTCCTACCCACAATACTAGCCTAATATAGCTCTAAGCACAATCAATGCCTACACAATACTAGAAGCCTTCTAGGCACAACCTAATATACTACTTGCAAGTATGAAAGAGATAGGTTGGGTGATTATACCGTCGTGTCGAGGTGATGAGCCAATCAAGAGAACTCCAAGAAATCCAATCAATCACAAAGATGAACAACAAGTTGACACTTGATTTTTCACCCGAGGTTCACTAGTTTACCAACAAGCTACGTCCTCGTTGTGTCGGCTCACTCACTTGGAAGTTCATGAGCTAATTGGCATCACACGCCAAATCCGTCACCGGGTGCCGCACAACCAACACAAGAGAGGGCACTCAACGACACGCGCAATCCACTAGAGTTACCTTTGCGATCTCTCGCGGGGAAGGCACAAGAACCCCTTCACAATCTCCACTTGTGGTCGACGAAGCACAATCACCAAGCTTCTCGAATCCACACCGCTTGCTCCAAACCGTCTAGGTGATGGCAATCACCAAGAGTAACAAGAATCACAGTCGCGGTATCAACTCCCAAGTGCCACTAGGATGAATCACTCATGCATTGCACTTGATCACTCTACTCTCTCAAATGGATGAACAATCAACTAAGAGATGAGTGGGAGTGTGTGTGTTTTTCTCACAAGAGTATGCAATAGACAAATGTGCAAGAGAGGTTCCTTGAACCAGCCACACACCCTTAAATAGCCTCCTCAAAGAAACTAGCCGTTTTTCACTTTGGAGCTGCTGAAAACGTGACCACCGTACCACTTTTAGTCTCCACCGTCGGACCATAGCAGGTGGTCGGACGCTTTGTAATTCGACCGTTGGCGTGCTGGATTAGCCACCGTCGGACCACTCGCCTTGGTCAGGAGGGCTGGCCCGACGCCTTTTGCCTCAGCTTTAGTCTGAATCCAGTGAGCACCCGACCACCGGACCTCACCTTCGGACTGCACCATCGGACCATGCCGTCTGGTCCGGAGCCTCCACCGAGTCTTAAGCTTTTTCATGCAGGCACTACTAAGCTTTTTCATGCAAGTAAAGGCTATAATATGTTAAAGAAAATACATCAATTGTTCATGGACATACTTTACTTGCATGTTGGCCAAGTTGGCTTCGGATGCTCTGTTAGAGTAGACTACTAGCATAATTTCAAGTTATGGATATCACTTGTGAATTGTGATGACCAATTTTGCTTCAGATTCTCTGTTAGAGTAGGCTACTTGCATGCATTCAGACTTTGGATATCACTTTAATCATTACTCAATCTCACAAACATGTCTGTTATTGGCAGATTTATCATTGAATTAGTAAGTCTAAAATGATGACCTATCTTGATAAGGGTATAAGTCTTTATTGTTATTTGACTTTCACTACTCTTTCCTTTCATTTTGGTTGGCTGTGCTGGCCACCAGCATTTATTTTAGAAATCAATATTTCTGGATCAGAGATATAAGTTGAACAATTTGGTGCTTTAGAGAAGATATCTTAGGGTTGTTATAATTTATTTCTTCTATTTCTAGGAAGTTTACTTATTATTTATTATCATTTTTTTACTGTTTTTGGATGTTTATTTTTAACTCCATATTATTGTATTTGCAGATGTGTCTATCAGAGCATCCTCGAAAGTTCTATAAGGTATCCTTCCACACTATTTTTCTCAAACTTAATAAATGGCTAAGCATCTCGTGCTGCTCTTGTGTTGGGCAGAATACAGTTAGTATCAGGAACTAACTACTGTACAAGTATGGTCGTGCTCCTTGAATTTCCACTTTAAACTATTTATTACTACACATTGTCATGCCTCTTGTAGATTGTCCTGTTATTATAAAATAATTATGAGCATCTGCATTTCTGTGAGTAGTGGGTTCTAGTTTCATAGGTTAGTTAGATAGTTTATCTAATACTTAAAAATGAAATTGTCTTTTATTTTTTTTTAAATTGATTTCGTGGTTGTAAATAGATGCATGCTTGCCTCCTGTTAGGATTGGTGTCTGCAGTAGACTGTTTTATTTATTTATGCTTGCCTTCGGAAATGGTCATATTTATTTATTTTGGATCATCTCATGCTTCAGTATAACATAGATGGACCAACTTAATGTTGATGCACGCAGCCATCAAGTGTTGTCACTGTACAACATGATGTTGCAACAAAGACTCGATGCGCTAAAAACACTAGCACTATCAATAGAACTCTTTTTGATGAAGAAAATGCAAATGGGCCACCCAAGACATATATCACTCCGCAGCAGCTTATTGCTAAAATAAAAGGTTAGAAAAAGAAGAATCAGGTAAGAGGTGCAATATCCAGCTGCTGGTGGTGTTCATGGAGTAGTTTTTAGTTCTGTTTGTTGCCACTAAATTTATGAATTCAACTTAGACATGATTTGTCCATGTTTGTGTGTTGTCTTCAGTTGCAAACAGTTTACTGATTGTGTGCTTTGTCAAGGTGGAAAGCACTTAGCTATTTGTCCATAGTTCACTGTTTGTTCAGCATGTACAATATTTAAAGGTCATTCTGTCCAAGTACTTTCAGTCTTCAGCAGTGCACATTTTGATACTGAACAATGAACAATGATGCAATAGTGAATCATCCTGGAAATTTAATATACTAGCATGATATTGTCTTGCAGATACTGTCTTCATCAGTTGTATGTCTATGCATAAGGAAAAACAGGTCTTAAGCTTCATGTGTTACCTTGCATATTAGTGCTTACCAATCTGGAAGCAAACTTGATGATAAAATTTGGACATTACAACTATTAAATCATATAGCTAAGTCAAATTTATAAATATGTATAGAAGATAACTAAGCATCCAAAGGTAGTAGGCTCTGTAATTTTAGGTGTACTTTTCCTTATAAGAATGTTCTATTAGAATCTCTTCACATTCTGTACATGAATTAGTACACTATATATGTTTTTCTAATATCACAATCTCAATGTTTTGGTCAGGTTTCACTTTGAGGCTTGGCTTCAAGCGAGGAGACAGACAATGTGATGACATGTGACAATGTGATGACATGTTGCGTTGCTAGGAAGCCCTCAAGTGTTGTGTAGAACCTAGGAAGTCTTGTTATGCTACAAGTTTTAGTCTTTCAAGACATGAGTTTACTGTCTTTTTTGTGGTTATAGATAATATTTCAATGGATTGACACCTTATTGAGTGATTGATTATAATTAATTAAGTGTAGTTGCAATTTTCATTGATTAATGTTTGCAATGATGATTTGCTAAAAACACAGATCTTATGTTACTAGCGTTGCAATACAAACTATGCATGCATGGCAATATGTCTACCGCAACGAATATAATTTTGTGGCAAACAGGTTTATTGCAACGAATATGCTACTAGCGTTGCAATTTTCATTGCAACATCTATTTTGCAACGCTTAAAACTATGTGACAAATAGTAATATTGCCACGCCAAGACCGGCGTGGCAAAAACATGTATACTTTTTGCAACAAATTGAAAAGCGTGACAAATGATACTCTAGCAACGACAGATATAGCATGACAAATGTAAATATTGCCACGACCAGATGGATGTGGAAACAACATCATTAAACAACCAAATTGTAGCGTCGCAGAATGGCTTTATTGCCTTTATTGCCACGAGAACTATCGTTGCATGTACTACCACTTGCAACTGAGGCAGCCGTAGCAATTTTCTTATATTACCACGACCATGAAGGTTGCAGCAATGTCATGTTGCCATGATTGGCAACCAAATTGTAGCGTCGCACAATGCCTTTCTTGCCACAAAATCGATCATTGCATGCACTACCACTCGCAACTGAGGCAGGCGTGGCAATTTCTTATATTGCCACGACCATGAAGGTTGCAGCATTGTCATGTTGCCATGGTTGGCAACGAACTATTATGGTGGAAAAAAGCTCACGTACTTGCAACGACAAACTAACAACGGTTGCAATACATTATTGCAACGCAACTTATTGCAACCGTTGGCAACGAATGCGATTTGGTTGTCACATTCTACTTTGGCAACCAAATACGGTTTATTGCAACGTTTTGTCAACGTTGAAATAAGGTTAAAACTTAGTAGTGAGGGAGCACCCGAGCACCGGACTTCACCGTCGGACCGGTCCACCGGACCATGCCGAGTAGTCCGGAAGTACCTTTGACTCTAGCTCCTCTGTTGACTGAGCAACCGGACCACTCGTCTATGGTCCGGTGCCTCGTTTTACCTCTGGTCGAGAGCTTCCACTGTTGCCAGCCGTTGCTAGGAGCAGCCATCGGACCACTCGCCATGGTCCGGAGCTCCTATGCACAACTGGTTCGACACTCTGTCTTGATCTGAATTTCCTTCTCTTTTGCTTTCCTTGATCTCATGTGCCACCACCAAGTGTTTCACTGACTTGTGCATGAGTGTGGCATATTTTATCAAGTTTTACAAGGGTTGCTCATTAGGTTTTATATGCAATGCAATGAATGATCACCTAATGGCACTTGATAGTTGTAACCACTAACTATTTTCTCCTCTTTATAGTACGGTTACCTATCCTAAATGTGATCACACCCACTAGGTGTCTTGATCACTAAAATAGAAAAACCCTAGCAATACATTTGCCTTGTAAAGCTTTAGGGTTTCCTCCTTCTCTCTTCTTCTCCAAGTGTGAGCTTCTAGATAGCTTTCTCCTTAGCCTCCACCTTGCTCCATCACTTGTCTTCTTTTCTTCACCTTGGTGTACTTAACCTACTCAACCACTTAGAGCTAGGTTAGTACTTAGGTTTCATCAATTACCCAAAATAATAGAGATCTTTCACACCCGCACAAGAGTATTGCTCCTCTTTTATCTATGCAAGATCCAAGTGTTATCTATGGATTGATTTTTTTGCCACTCTAACATGGTCAATCACCCACAACTATTTACACAATCTTGGGCCTCCTACAAGCTCCTTTGGGAGATCACCAAGTCACCTATCACCACCAAGCTATCTATGTGATGTCAATTACCAAGATTAATAAACATAAACTATCACTTGACCTAATCAAGCTTAATAATTAGGAAAAGTGTATGCACACTTGTTACTCTCTGAACACTAATAGAGTCCTCAATCTTCAATTAGCCAACCCCAACCACTCCACTAGAGTAAAGCATTATCTTGGATGGTCGTTACTGTAGTTAGAATTCCCCCAAGAGTGCTTGTACGCACGAGATGGAGAAGTTTATATAGAGGTAACCCTAAAAACTAGCTGTTATAACTTCACTCATATTTTTTGTACTCACCAGAATACTCCAATGAATATCTGACAAATTTGGGGCCCTTTAATAGCTAATTATTGTACAAACTCCTTCAATCTTACTCCAGTGGCCCCAAAAACTTTATATAGTATCTGGACACTACTCACTCCTTGAGTCTTACTTCAGTGGCCCCAAAAACTTTGTATAGTATGAGGGTACTGCTCCTTTCTCTAGTGAAGCTCTAGTGATACTCATAGGAGAATTCACACTACTACATTCAGACTTATCACCTCAGCCTCTATTACAGTCGATGTTATTAAACCTAGCAATAATAATTTTCACTAACAGTTCATAATAGTATTCATAAGAACGTTGGGATGATAACTATCACTGCCACTTCGCATTATCAACCGACAGTGATAGCCCGTCCTCACAGCCAGTTTGCACCACCAACCAATGGTGATGGTGTGCACCTCATCATTGTGGGCTCGATGTATCAACCAACAATGAAGATGTATCACCGTTGATAACCATGCTGCAATACAATAAAATACATAACTTTTTCAAAAAAAAATCTGAATGAAAACAAACTTTATATTGAAGTTGTAGACCTCAATAGATATAAAACTTTGTAGTTGATAAGTTTTTTATTTAAAATCATTATTGTCCCAAAATTCTGTTTAAAGCCCTCTTATTTTAATATTCAATTTTTTAAATTGTACAAATGACCTCAGATGACAAAATGATTAAAAGAAAAGTTGTAGATCTTGATGTGATCTACAATTTTATAGTAAACAACTTTTTCATTAGAAAGCATTCAAGGTCTCAAATTTGTATCCAAAGTTCTAAAATTGCGAAAATTAAATTTTGTAAGCGACCTCAGATGAAAAATTGACCAGAACCTAGGTTGTAGATCTGAATGAGAACTACAACTTTATAGTTGATGATATTTTCATTTGAAATCATTTAATGTCCCAACAGCATGGTTTGGTTCGATTATACGTATTCCGGTGGGTGCGCGCGAGCGCACCCGCCGGGTGTAGCCCCCGAGGCCTTAGGAGGGAGATTTTTCCTCCTAAGGGCTTATTCGGAAGACTTCTACAGTGCTTGACCCTTCGCTTCCTCCACGAGGTGGAGGGAGCGAGAGAGAGAGAGAGACGCTCCGCGCGTCAGGGCCAGACCTCCGGTCGCACGCCAGCCCGGGCACGGATGGCACTATTGGCCTCGGGCTGACGCACCTTGAGATGACGAGTCGGCTCTGTGCCGTGCTGTCTTTCGGCCTGTACGGTCGATTGACCGGTCGAAGATTTGTTTGCCGGATTCCAGAGTCTGACTGCGCCCCCTTTCCTTGTAGCCCAAAAGCGGATGTGTTGTGTCTTTCCCGTTCGAGGAGTGGTGCCAGAGCACTGCTCGCTCTGCTGTCCAGACTCTGAACAACGTGCCCTGAGTCCGCAGTCTGCTTGGCCATTTATAGCCTCGCTGCACGGCTGCCCCCCCCCTTAAAGTGGGCACCGTCGGACAGTGCAATGTGGTTGGGCGGCGGGGTTGTAGCTTCACGGGTCGGTTGTCACGTGAGTGCACTGGCGGGCTATAAATAGGGGCGGTCGCCTGTGGGGAAGCACACATCCTCACAGTATGGCTTGCCCTAAGTTCTTCCTCCGAGGTCCCGTCGGAGAGCCCTCCGAGCCGCCCTGGTGGACAGCCTTTTGAGAGCAAAACCGGATTCAGAGGAAGTTCTATGTTGGGAGCGCCAACATCTCGTGTCGTGGGGCGGGAGATATCAGGGGGGGCTCTGCAATATGCACAGTTCTTTCCCGTCATCTCGTCCCATGGGACGGTCGTTCTCCCTCACTGTCTCTCATTACAGAGGGGCGAGGATGCGTCTAGTGGAGAGACTGTGCGGTCTGCCCGCTCAGTCCTCTAACCAAGACGTTCCTTGGCCTGCTGGTGGCGGCGCCACTGCTGGGAGACGGCAGACCTGCGGGCTGGCGAGCCTGGTCCCGTTCGGGCAGGAAATGCCGCCTGACCGTCGGACATTCCGTGGCCTGGCATTCGAAGCGCGACCCAGAAAAATGCTTGACCAACCCGTCATGCGTCTTTCTGGGGGTGCAGTCGACCGCGCATGTCTTGGATGATGGTGGTGCAGCCGCCACTCTGTCACCGAGAGACGAAGCAGGGGCAGTTTGGCTCGTTGGGCGTTCGCCTGATAGGCAGCCTTCGGAGCGGTCGTTACCTGTGTTGGCAGGGCGTTAGAATCTTGCCCTGTTTCGCTTTCCTTTGGCCCTCGGTTGGGATCCCCCTTCAGTCCATCTTGTGTTTGATTAGGTCTGGCCTTTGTAGCACCTGAAATGTATGTAACCTTCGCAAGGATTAGCGTATACGAATGTGACGTTCGTTTGTTGTTTTTACCTGTGTCGACCTCTGGCGTGTGAGGCGTGGCGCGTCTTTTTCCCTCTCCGTTATCCAGTTGCTAGAACCAGTAGGAGGGGTGCGGCGGCAGCCCCCGAGTCTTTACTCGATGTAAAAAAACGTCTCGGGTCTGTGTCGTCTTTTCGTGCGCTCCCCGCGCCTCTGTCCGCGAGAAGGGGGAGTATGAGCCGGGCCATGCTATCCTCGAGGCGGACGAACCATGGATGCTCATTGAGGTAATAACGGGAAAATCTGAGTGGAGTGCTCGGTTCCCATTTGCTGGGGTTCCGGCTTGTGGCCCATGTCGTGGCTCACTCCAAATCAGTTTCATATAGTAGCCGGGTCCGTTCGATGGGTCCCGGGGGCCTGCTGCCTTCCTTCGGTAGGAATAACATGAACCAATCATCCGTAAAGACGGACTCAAATACGAAACCGGGAAATGACCTTAGCATCCGATTGCTAGGCTGATGACTGCTAGCGTGTCCATTTCCTATTCGCCCCTCGCTCTGGTTTCCTGAGAACTCGTAGATAAACTATAACTAATGCAAAAAAGTAGATGCTGAAAAGTAAGATGAAAATAATAGAATTGTTTGATTGTATTGGATATATCTCATACGGGCCCTAGGTACATATTTATACTCCGGTAGGAGGAGTTGTACACAGACACGACTCATACCTAAACAAAACTCCTACTTTTAAGGAAATAAATGACTCGTGCAAGAGTCGGTCTCAAACTAGTATAATAATACTGGTATAAAATCACCAGTTTCCTTATCTATTCTCTTCGCGATGACATTTTCAATCGGCAGATTTCTTTCCATCCGCAACCTTCTTCCATTACCATCAGCATCTTTCCACTGACTTCAGCTATATCCCGTATCCATCGGCAACATTCCCGATCGGCAACGTTCTCCTGTTTCCATCGGCAACACCTTTCAATCGGCAAATATCCTTCTTTTCATCTTCGATGCCTCTTCAATCTTCTGTTTCTATTGGCAACCTGATAGCGGTATCATGATACTGATAAGGAACAACAACCAACCTTCCACCGACCAGTGCATTCGGCTCATATTGACACGTACAAAAAACGGTGTCAACACATGCCCCCCAATTTCGGAGTATGAAATATATCATGCGCTGGAATTTCCTCTATCGCAATCTTCCTTTCCGAAATATCTCTATCATTACCTCGATTACTACGCACAAGCATCGCAATTTACCAATATCTCCCGCAACTGTAGCGCCAACGGTTATAACTCCCATACCGTCATATAATTGCATTATCACACCCCTGTTCGGCCGAGAAGGAAAAATTCAAAAACACCCCTGACGCTTCGGGCTTATAAAGACCACCGCCGGTCATTTCTCCTTTTACCCTAAGCTTATACATTCATCTCCATCTCACCGGCGCTTCTGAAGATCACTCCAACATCATCAACAACGGTTCTTTTTCCAGCAAACGGCACAACTTCTGCAAGAATTTTCTCCGATGGCAATCAACTGCAACATCCCTGCGGTAATTTCTTTTTTTCCTGTTCCACACTCTGCAATTTCATCCTTTTTTCACTGTTTTACAATTCCTTTCCTCCTCCTCTCTTCACTCTCTGAATCTAGGAAATACGAGACAAAATAGTGATTCCTGTTGATCAAGCACACTTTTGTTGTTTGGGTCCGATGGGGAATGCCGATCCAACAGAAATCATCAATGCGGAAACCAACCGCGTCCCTTTGAGAGCCGAATATTTTGATCTAGGGTTATGGACAGACACCTTCCGTTCTTGGCCCAAACCCACCAAAGGATAGAAAAACTGGTACCTCAAAATGGTCAGATCACAGCAAGTCTATTGGTTAGAACGTAATATAGATCAGTGCATCAGATTGTCTCTTGCCGATATGGCCAAGAATGAAAACATGATGATTGCTGCTTCCTATTTCTGGTCCGATACAATGAACGCATTTCTATTCAGGCACGGACCAGCCACTCCCACACTTGCTGACATGCACATGCTTACCGGCCTTGATGTCTCCTCTGCCAATAGTGCCGCTCCTTTCCAGAGGAAACCCGAACATCAGGTAACTACTCGCAACATCGGTGGTTGGACTAGATATGTTCAAGAATACCGAAAGACCGGATCGGTAGGCCAAAGGGAGCATGCCACTTTCCTGAATATGTGGTTGGAAAAGTTCATCTTCTATGGTAGAACAGTCGGACCTACCAACATGTATCTTCCTGCAGCAGAACTTCTAGCCGATGGAGGATTTCCCCTTGGTCGATACCTCCTTGGCTTAGTTTATCGCCTCCTGCATCAAGTATCAGAGAAATTGCTGCTAGGCGAGCCCATCAGTAACCTCGGAGGTCCCTGGTGGTTCATCAACATGTGGTTGAACGCCCATATGCATAAATGTCTCCAATTTGACCTGTTCAACCAACAATTCCCAAGAGACATATCTGAAGACTATGTCTATGATGACAACGAATCGGCAACTTGTTCCCCACTCAACTTTGGGGAAGCTATGATAGTGCTACCAGGAACCAATGCCAACGTCGATCAATTTGGCATGCTCTTCCGGAGGCTCTACTGCGGAATCCCTGCGGCAGAACGGTCCTAGTGGCCTTATATCAATGAAGATAATTAATTCTCACTCTCCTTCAACCTCACCGATGGAAATATACCACAGAATGAAGTAATCATGAAAGCCACCCTCATCCCCCGAGCCATCCCGGTGAACGTCGTCGAGACCGGAAAGAACTCTAATCCATCCTATGAGTTCTACTATCCATCGGTAGCGGCAAGACAGCTAGCATTCAGCCAACTACCGATCAAGCTTAGCTATGTCAACGTGATCAAACCAAGAGAAACCATCTCCAGCGCCATGGATTGGAACAAAATCGTCACCCTCTCCTCTCATGACGATGTATCCAACATCGATTTATCTTCTTGGGCACCGACATCTTTCATCACCGAATCCTTCAAGTCCTGGTGGCAAGAATGGAAAGAACAACTATTTGCTCCATCATCCCACTACTATCGGCACTTGATCGATGCTGATCATATCATACCCGATGACGTGGTAAGCTCACTTCCGATACTTCTTTTTGTTTAACTTTCCAATTGCATTGGTAACTAACTTTCTGCCAACAGGTCGATGATTTGGTCCCCCAAAAGAGCAAGAGTGGCAAACATTTCAATCTGCGACCGATGAACTTATCATCAATCGGCGGCAAGGCTCCTTCACTATCCGCGCTCATGCATCACAAGGCAGCCCCTAAAGTCACCATCAGGTCCAGACCACTGCCAACCGATGATGCTGCTGCTGCCACTTCTGCTGCCGCCACCTTGGCACAAGCCTTCAAGGAAATAAACCTTCATTTATGTCGATCATAATACATTTAACCAACGATTTCTACTCAATTTGCACCAAACTCTCTTCTGCAGCGGACAAGTTCATCGGCAGCCACTCCAAGCGTACAAATCTCCACGGCTCAACTCGCGGATGCCCCCCAAGCGCAACAGCCAAAGCGCTGAGGTTCATCGAGTGCTGCTCCCAGACCGAAGCGCCCAAAGCCATCAATTCGAGCTGCATCTCCTCAAGCTTCTGCCGATGTGCCAACAGTAGAGCCAGTATCGGCACATGTCCCTGAACAACCACAGGCCGACATTCCTAACCAAGGGACAGTACCTTCGCCGAAAGAGATGGCCGCAACAATAGAAACGATATCGGCATCGGTACCAACATCAGCACCAGATGAAATCCCTGACCACGGGACAGTAACATCCCCACAGAGGTCAGTGGAAGCGGAGCCAACACCAACACCAGCACCAGCACAAACCGTCCCTCCTACTGAGGCAAGCTCATCGGCAACCATTGTCAATCCTCATGATACGGTCGCATCGGCTACTCTGTCAAGCCAAAGGCGAGAAATCGCTCTAAAGCAGGTAAACCGAATACATTTATCATAAACTTGTGAAAAACTTCTAACTGACACATCTTAACTCGTTATCTTTTCAGGCTCAAGACTCTCCCAACAGTCGATTCTCCTTTGCCATCAATATTCCAGATGATGATGAAGAGGAAGAAAGTTCTGCTCCAGCCTCAGACATCGTATCGGCAGAAGTAAAGTCTAAACTTGAAGCAATGCTACTCTTACTGCAGGAAAACACGTCCCAATTGGTCCAAGACTCCAACGCAGTAAGGATAGCCTTCAAAGAGATTCAGGGCCAACTCCCTGCCGATATCGAAGAAACACTCTTCCAAGCAGCGTATCTTGAGAGCCGACAACTCCAATATCAAAGAGCTTTACGCCGCATTGCCAATAGAACCACTCAAGCAAAACTTGAAGAAGAAATACTCAAGTTCAAGCAAACTGCAGACGAAAAGCACAAGGACATCGGTCGTCTAGAAGCCTCTAGTACCGAACTTGAACAAGAGATTGTTCATCTATCGGCACAGAAAGAAGAACTGCTAACCGAGTTGAAAAAAGTAAATGAAGCTTTAAACTCGGCCACCCAGAAGAAAACCCAACTCCCTGCCATTGCTAAAGCCCTGCAACAAAAAAGGGATGCCGATGCCCGTGAAGCTCTCCTCTTACGGAGGAAAATCAAACCGATCGAGGGCACTGTCGATGATGACGCCAGGGAGATAGAGGAAGTTGACCAAGTTCTCTTTCGTGCGATTTCATCCATACAATCCCTGCTGTAATTTATTGCATACGGACTTGATGACTGATCCCCTCGTAATATAACGTTAATACTTTTTCTACCGATGTTTTGTACAATGACCTTATCATCGGTATTTATATCTGTATTACACTATGCATCTATCCAGATACTAGGATAATATTTGTTTTAAATATTTACCATTGATTGCTCTGGAAAATGCAACTCCTTCGAGGGTCTCTAAAATATAAGCATTGCCAGACACAGACTGATTTATCCGAAAAGGATCTTCCCAATTAAGAAACCACTTCCCAAACTTCGAACTTTTAGTTCCAATCGATAAAATCAGTTTTCATACCAAATCACCATCGCCAAATTCCTTTACCTTTACTCTCTTGTCATACCACCTGGCAACCCTCTTCTTATTCTCCTCTCATGGTGCTTTGGCCTCCATTCCCAAACCGGAGGTCCTCCCTGCGAAGGGTTTTCACCATAACGCAGATCATTCTGGCGTTCACGCTGGATCCTTCTTCTTTGAGTCTTCGTCAAGCCTTTGGGACACCATTGAGGAAGTTTAGTTTTCCAAATAGGTTGATACTGTTTCTCACCCTATCGGCTTGTGTGGCTCCTTATTATATTTGGATCCCTAGAGAATATTTCCTCATCAGGAACCCTTGCATCAGCCATCTCTTCAAGCCTCTCTTGACGAACACATTTGCCAAGCCTATCGTGCACACTGAGCTTGCCCCCCAGCCGATCATATACTGACTCTTTTCCTTCGATCGGTCTAGCATAGTTTGATCCCTGATCTTTCAAGCGAGACTTCTTCTTTGACTGATCGGCAGGATAATATCCATTGCATTCAGGGCAATTATCAGCAATAGGCAACTTGATGCCTTCTTCCCAACAATGAACAAAGAAAGGGCACCTCCAATGATCTTTATGCTGATACCATTCTTGGCGTCTCTCTTCTTCCCGCTGCCGATGTTGTTCTTCTTGCGAACACTCATATTCTTGTCGCGGTCTTCTGTGCGTGATTACAACACCATATGACGTATGGCTCTGAGGTCTCCTGGCGTTGCTGCTTTCATCGGAAATTCTCTTACCCTTTCTTCCATCAGCAAGCTTCTCCCCTTTTACATCATGCATAGCTATTTGACGCTCAGGGTCTACCGATGCACTTTTCCTGGCTACTCCCGATGTTAGTACTTTAATTTTCCCGCTGGTTTCCACCATATTATTTGGAAACGGATGCTGGTCAATTTTCATCGGCTTCTGATCTTTAGAATTTTCAAACTTGATTCGCCCAGACTCAATTTCTGACTGCAACTGTTTCCTAAAGACTGCAATCATTGGTACTATGTGAAGTTGCGGCATGCCACTTGCAATACCTGATCCTTCTAAGCTCTTCTGCCGATGGAATTACCTGATTAAACGACAACTTAATACGCCCTTCTTGAAGCAACAGGTCGAATATCCTATCGGCCTTGGTGATGTCAAAGGTGAACCTTTCAGCTTCTTTCTGGCCAAACGGACAGGATATCGTCTTCTTGTCTTTCACCCATTCGGCTACGCCGATGTTTGGTTCTTCATCCGATTCATAAATTTCCTCCTGCTTAACGAAAGACACCTTCTTATTCCAAGTTTTTCTAGGCTCGAAAGCTTTGATTTCCTAATCGACAATTCTCTGTCGAGATGGCTCAAACTCTCGAACTCTTGAGATGCGTACTTATCCTTGATGTGTGGCAGTAATCCCTGGAAGGCTAAATCTGCCAATTGCCGATCATCCAGCACTAAGCTGTAGCATTTATATCTTTACGTCCTGAAGCCTTTGGACCAAGCTTTATACCGATTCGTCATTAAGTTGTTTAAGCCTGACCAAATCGGTAATCCTCTTCTCATGAATGCCAGAGAAAAAGTACTTGTGAAACTGCTTCTCTAGATCGGCCCAAGTGATCACAAAATTTGGAGGAAGCGAGATGAACCATGTAAACGCCGACCCAGATAAAGATGATGAAAACAATCTTACCCTCAGCTCATCTCTGCTAGCAGCCTCTCCACATTGAATAATGAAGCGGTTGATGTGCTCCATTGTTGACGTGTCATCTTGGCCGAAAAACTTTGTGAAATCTGGCACCTTGTACCGATTTGGAAGAGGAATCAAGTCATACGCCTGAGGGTATGGCGTCTGATATGAGTACGTATTGACCTTAGGTTTGATGCCGAACTGCTCTTCCATCACTTCGGCAATTTTCCCGGCCCAATATGCATCCTGATCCTGTCGATGGATCAGTTGAATATTAACTGGCTGGACCGGTGGATACGCCCCTTCTTGCCTTTGCGGCAAATAAGCTGATCCGATTGGCATAGGCGCAACACCTCCTTGCTGAATATTATGCACCGATTGATTTACCGATGTATAACCTTGGGCACCCACTGGGGCATACTGTGGCATGATATTCATCGGTTGAGATACCGATGTTTCATTCTGAGTGTTCGCTGGGTAATGGTACTGTTGCACTCCCACTAGAGGATGTCCAGGTTGCACCACCTGTTGTTGAATTGGACTGGTTCACACAGGATTATAAGTCGTCGGCATGCGACTCGCCGATAATTGATAGTTACCTGGTGTTTGTTGCTCCCGCACCCTGGAATAATCAACAAATTGGCCTCCTTGGTGCGCTGACAACCCAGTTTGAGGACTCACCATCATCATGGGATGGTTTACCACTGCCAGATCTTGTTGTACCGGCAAAGAACTTGCTGATGGTTGCTCGTAAGACACTTTGGGTATCGCCATCTGAAGATTTCCTGGCGGCAACTGCATATTTGGAGAAGACATAACATGATGCACTATCGGGTTCATCGGCTGTGCCGATATTGCTGATTCCATGGAGGTCTTTCTTGCTGCATTATTGCTTTGGATCAACTTAGCATCGGCAGATGAATCCGGAGGCATACCGTACCCCCACCAGCTAGCGGGATTTGGCTAACTTGGGACCACATGTCCTGACACCGCCGATGCCACCGGATCGGTGTTCAACCGAACGACGCTTGCAGGGCTCAATCTTGTCGGTGTAACTTCATCGGCAAAAGGATTTAAAGGTTGGAACGCTGGAGTCGCCGATGAAATTGTAGCAGATGCCGACCCAGGTTGATGATACGCCGGACCGACATATTTAGGTGGGATGCCGACCCAGGTTGATGATACGCCGGACCGACATATTTAGGTGGCTGCCCTTCTTTGAAAGATTGCATGACATCATTATATACAGTATTGGACAACACCGTAGAGTGCTTAATCAACGCCTGATTTAATGCGGTATTAACCATATCTTGTAACTTACCGGGATTGGCATCGAAAGTGACCTGCCGCGGCAATGGCGGATCTTGCTTTTGTACTGCCTCTCCAGTCCCGTTTAGGCTGAAGGATTTCAGATATAGCTGCTTGTATTCCTCCATAGCCTGCTCCATAGCTTGTTTCTGATCATCCTTCAGATCTGCTTCGGAGACTTCGATGACGTTTCTCGGATCAACGTCAGTAGAACCACCCATGATCTTGATCAAGAGATGTATCTAGGGTCCCACCGGGTGTGCCAAAAGAGGTGTTGACACAAAAAGCGTCGGATCTGCGAACACCTCGGGCTTATACCCAAACTCGATTTCCAAAGGTGTGCCAGTTGATTTGACCAGTTAATCAACAAGGACGATAACTAGAACAAAGATGAACGAGACGACAGCGATACGCCCGGACGTCAAGGCTCAGATTGCTCAAAAAGCGGAACTCGCGAGGTAGACGGAGATCTTGTAGATGCAGCCCGTCGAGATCGTAAGAACTCGTAGATAAACTATAACTAATGCAAAAAAGTAGATGCTGAAAAGTAAGATGAAAATAATAGAATTGTTTGATTGTATTGGATATATCTCATACGGGCCCTAGGTACATATTTATACTCCGGTAGGAGGAGTTGTACACAGACACGACTCATACCTAAACAAAACTCCTACTTTTAAGGAAATAAATGACTCGTGCAAGAGTCGGACTCAAACTGGTATAATAATACTGGTATAAAATCACCAGTTTCCTTATCTATTCTCTTCGTGATGACATTTTCAATCGGCAGATTTCTTTCCATCCGCAACCTCCTTCCATTACCATCGGCATCTTTCCACTGACGTCAGCTATATCCCGTATCCATCGGCAACATTCCCGATCAGCAACGTTCCCCTGCTTCCATCGGCAACACCTTTCAATCGGCAAATATCCTTCTTTTCATCTTCGATGCCTCTTCAATCTTCTGCTTCTATCGGCAACCTGATAGCGGTATCATGATGCCGATAAGGAACAACAACCAACCTTCCACCGACCAGTGCATCCGGCTCATATTGACACGTACAAAAAATGGTGTCAACACTTTTCGCTACGTAGGCCGAGGGCCTCGACGGCATTGTAGTACATGATATTGAGGCTGTTGCCCCCGTCCATCAGTACTTTGGTGAAGCGCACGCTCCCTATGATCGGATCCACGACGAGTGGATAACGGACCGGGTGAGGAACGTGGCTCGGATGGTCTTCTCGACCGAACGTGATGTCGGGTTCCGACCAGTTGAGGTATGTCGGCGTTGCTGGGGCGACTGCGAAGACCTCGCAACGCTCCTTCTTCTGTCAGCGCTTGCAGCTATAGGCCTCCGGTCCTCCGAAGATCATGAGGCACTTTTTGACTTGAGGGTAAGAATCTTCACGACCCCATCCCCGTCCTGGCCTTCTGACTCCTTCGGCTCGTCCTTGTCAAGAACGGTCTTGAAGTATCTGGCCATCATTTCACACTGCTGGAGTGTGTGTTTGACCGATCCGCTGTGATACGAGCACGGCTTTGTGAGCATGTCGTCAAACTTGCCCACTTTATTCCCGCCATGGGGGCGGGGTGGCTTGCGGTCCGCCGCTGCCACGCTGCGGCTTGCCTCTCCTTTTGTTCATATTCTGAGCGCGGCAGGCTAATTGTGGACCTTTTGACTATGTGGGCTAGGGCTCCCCAGGCTGTGTATGGCAATGAGACCTCCGAGGGCGAGGGTCGTCACGGATGACGTTTGACGGGCTCGGACGGGGCGGGAGAGCCCCTAAGGGTTGGCGGCACCGCGGGCGACGCCACCTTGGCTCGGGCGAGGCGGAGGAGCCCCCTAGGGCAGATGACGTCACGGGCGACGCCACCTTAGTTCGGGCGAGCCGAAGGAGCCCCCGAGGGTTAATGACGTCACGGGCGACGCCACCTTGGCTCGGGCGAGGCGGAGGAGCCCCCGAGGGCAGATGACGTCACGGACGATGCCACCTTGGCTCGGACGAGGCGAAGGAGCCCCCGAGGGTTAATGACGTTACGGGCGACGTCACCTTGGCTCGGGCGAGGCGAAGGAGCCCCCGAGGGTTAATGACGTTACGGGCGACGTCACCTTGGCTCAGGCGAGGCGAAGGAGCCCCTTGATGGTGGTTTTTGTTTTTGTAGAGTCTGGTAATTCGGGTACCCTATTTCTGGGTATCCGACAATAGCCCTTGACAAATCTCCTATAGTATCCAGTCAGACCTAAGAAGCCTATGAGTTCCGTTAGAGATGTTGGAGCTGGCCAAGAGAGCATGTTGCTGATCTTGGTTGGATCTGTTGAGACTCCTTGATCAGAGATGATATGCCCTAGATACTCTAGACTGGATTGGGCAAAAGAGCATTTACTTTCTTTTAAATAGAGTTGGTGTTGCCTTAAGAGCTCAAAGACTACTTGCAGGTGAATAACATGATCATGCAGTGAAGCACTGTAAATAAGAATGTCATCCAAGAATACCAGAACATATTTTCTCAGAAATGGTTGGAGTATCTGATTCATGAGGCACTGGAAGGTTGCTGGTGCATTTGTTAACCCAAATGGCATCGCCTTGTATGGGTAGTGACCCTGATGTGTCTTGAAGGTTGTTTTGTATTCATCCTCTAGCTTCATTCTGACCTGATGGTACCCTGCCTTCATATCCAGTTTTGTAAAGAACTTTGCTCCAGCAAGTTCATCCAATATTTCCTCAATGACTGACATAGGAAATCTGTTCTTAATAGTGAGCTCATTTAGTTTTCTATAATCAACACAGAGTCTCCAAGAGCCATCTTTCTTCTTCACCAGGAGGACTGGTGATGCAAAGGGGCTCTGGCTGTGTGTGATAAGGCCAGAGGTAAGGAGCTCTCTCACTTGGTCTTCAATCTCAGTCTTGTGGTGGGGAGAATAGTGGTATGGCCTGCTGTTTACTGGTATAGCACCAGGAACCAGGGGTATAGCATGGTCATAGGTTCTGTGGGGTGGTAAGGTTTTGGGGTCTTGGAAGATGTCAGAGTACTGAGTGATGAGTTGGGTGATAGGTGGAGGTAAGGTTGGTCTTTGGTGGGTGGGAAGGATGAGAGGGAGGTGGTGTGGGCAAGGAGGACAAAGGCCCAGATGTCATTTCCTTGAGCTGACTTGTATGTCTTTGGAGCTGAAATGGCCTGCAGGCTTGCTGGAGGGGGGGAGCATAACTTGTAATGTGATTTGGTCTCCCTTATGATGGAATGCCATCTTCTTGTTTGCCCAATCAAAGGTCATCTGAGGGTGTGTACTCAGCCAGTCATAACCCAGTATTGCATCATATGGTTGCATATCCAGAACCATCATGGTAGTGGAGATGGTATGCCCCTGATAGAACCACTGCATGTCCTTAGCCATAAAGTTTGTGGTGATAGATTCCCCATTTGCTAACTGGACTGTCCTGGGTGTGATTGGTGTTAAAGGGACTTTGGCCAAGTCCACAAATTGTTGGCTTACAAAATTGTGGGAGCTTCCACTATCCAGCAGAATCAGCATTGTCTTGTCCTTAACTCTTGCTCTGAATTTGAGGCAGGCTAGTGTATCTTTGGTGGTAAGAGCATTCAGAGACAGTTCACAGAACTGCTCATGGAGCTCATCTTCAGTGGCAAGGGCATTGAGGATTTCATCTGATAGCTCCCTGTCTGAATCCAACTCATTTACAACTAGAGCATTTGCTTGTGGTTTGTTTCTGTGTTTGCACACTGCCATGTGACCAGGAACAAAAGGTTCTCCACATGTGAAGCATAGGTTGTTGCTTTTTCTATAATCCCTGAGTTGCCTGTCTTTCCAAAGGGATGGAGAGGTTTGGGGTGTAGCTGCAGTCTGTTGATGGTTGTACTGTCTGGGTGGGTATTGTTGGGGCCCATACCTTGGTTTAGTCTGCTCTAGGACTTGTTCCTGTACCTTTGCTAAGGTAGATGCTCTTAGGACAGTAGTTGGCATTTGAGCTTCAGCCATTCCCTTGATATCAATTTTGAGGTTCTTGACATACTGCTGGGTGAAAAACACATCATCATAGCTTGCATTGTGCATACGTATACAATATTGTAGATGCTGGAATTTTGAGGTATAATCATCCACTGATGTGGTTTGCCTGAGATGTGGGATATCATGCATGGGAGTCCTGAAATCATCAGCTCCAAATTCCTGTTCGATCTCATGACAAAAATGGGTCCAGCTTCTGAAAGTGTTATTTTGCTTGAAAGCTTGATACCATCTGGCTGCCTTATCCTTTAAATGGACTCTAGCTGCTGTAATCCACATGCCCTCGGGTAGTTTGTACATCTCAAAATAATCTCTGCATTTGTCCAGCCACACCTTGGAATCTTCCCCATAGAAGTCAGGAAACTCCATTTTGGGCATGAGATGTTTGGGTACTTGTTGGTCTCTATTAGGGTCACCTTCTCTGCCACTCTATCTATCTGTGAAATGGGGAGCTGGTCTTCTATGGTGTGGAGCCTGAGGAAAGCCATCATGCCTACTGTGTTGCTGGTTGGAGTAATGATGGTCAGCTTTGACGTGGTGAGATGTGGTAGCTTTTGGTGGTGGCGGTGGATCTTGGGCAAAGATATTCTCAAAGATCTGCTCATCGAATAACGAATCCACTTCAACTTCCTTGAGCTTGGGTTCAGCATCGAACTTGGGTAACTGACCAGCTCTGTCCTCTTGTTCCATTTTCCTGAGAGTGACTCTGCTGATAGCAGTACCATTTGCTTGCACTTGGTGAGCAATGGTGTGTTGTTCCTTACTGTATTCGTCCATTATGGAGCCATACAAGTCCATATGAGCCTTCATGTCCCTTTGTGCTGTGCTCATTTCAGTCAGCTGGCTGAACATTGTGTCGAAGTTTTTCTAGAGCTGCTCCCACTTGGAATTCTCCTCTTCTGACCGTCGAGTCATCGCCGCTAAGAGTAATTGTGTCTGATTTTACGGAAAGGCCGGAGCTTTTCGCGAGGACGCCAGATGTGCTGAGCAGACGGTTTGCCGTACAACCTCCCCTTAACGCTGCTTAGCACCTTCACCGCCGCCTGGGAAAGAGGCAGAGCCGAAGGTTTGATGCCTCAAGCTCTGGACTTTCCCCCTCCTTCTTCTCCGCTCAGTAATCAGCTCTCGTGGCTCCGGAATTTTACACGAAGACTCGCTTCGCAACCCTTGCCACGACCAACTACTGGCCAACTTGGTAAAAAATGGGGTTTGAACTCCTCTGTCACGCCGCCGCCTCAGACCAGAGTGTTCGAGACCCGTGCAAACTTGCGAGAACAAACGTGTAATTTGGTAGAAGGCGGTGCTTGATCGACCTTCTAGGGTTACACGGACGCCGAGCCGGACCCAAATCGATCCAAGGTGAACCTTTTGGGACCTCCACTCGAGCACCTCAAGGGCGCAGTAGGAGATCACCGGCACCCTATGATTTATGAATCGGGTCTGGTACGGGGCTGCAACACTAGTCGGCAGACAAGACTACCCGTGCGGAGAAGACATGTGTGGTGGTGGTGGTGGTGGTATGCTCACCGACGAACTTGCCGCCGCCGGATCTGGAGGTGGTGACGATCTTGCGGAACGCCGTGCTTCGCCGCGGACCGATAACTGCTCTGATGCCAATTGACATGCCCCGTGGCCGTCGCCCGTCGCTGGCGCCGGCGTGAGATCGCACAAGAGAACAACAGCGAGGAATTTGCGACGAGGAAGCGGGCCGGGTAAACCCCCGTGCCTTGGCTTCTATTGATAGTTTGTCGGAAAAGGAATAGTTGAGTTCCCCACTCAGATACAAGGGTATTAATACATAGCTCACTGGGTCACCGACGCATCGGTCCCACTTGTCATCTACTCTATGAAAGCATAAAATAGAAATACGTCATCTTCCTTCCTTGATTACGCCTTCTTTGTGTCCAGCGTCGTGACAATCTTGGTAGTGATGAGCTCGAGCACGACAAATCTCCGGCTCCGGCCGGCCATCCCCATGTCCCAGAGCGCGACGCTCTACACCGCTGCCTCCTCGCCCCTGCTGCTACGGACAACGGCGCACGGCGGTAGAACGACGCGAGGCAGAGCTTGTTCGCACTCCTGCGACCCGACACCGGCCGTGGTTGGCCCCCGACGGAGGCCCGTGAGGCTGTGAGCGCGTGCTAGAATCAGTACCCCACGCGCGCATGGGATCCGCAAGTCGTTGACTCGGCCTCGGAGCACGAGCCTCCTCCGTCATCTCACCAGGCGACGTGGCCCCGTCTCCAAGCTTCGGCGGGGTTCTTTTCGCAAAAATTGCAACGTAGAGATGGGAGGAAGGGACGCGTTGTACATGCCCAGGAGTGAAGTGAGCAGAGCAGCTACGCGTGAGGACACAAGTCTCGAGTTCAAATCCTTCAAATCCAATAACACCACGTAGCGCACGAATTTTAGAGTTCGCGAGCAGCTGCCTAGGAGGCTAGGACCGCCTGTTCTTGGGATTTCACCGCCAGCCGGTAAAGTCGAATCAATAGTGATAACCTATTATCACTCCCGGTTCAAAAACGGCTGTGAAAGATCATGTCATCATCGTCGATAGCTTACTACCCAAGCCGAAATTCAGTTGCGAATGGAGTTGTGTCAGGTGGGTCTGCGAGCTTTATCAGCTAATAGATTTATTTTCAAATTGACAATTACAAATTATATTTCCCTTTGTTTTGAATCTTGCAATGTATGGTGAACTATATGGATTATGAACAACCGTTCTTATTTTTGTGATTTCTATGTCTTTCCCTCTACCATTAACTATTGTTTAGACTACAAGTATTGTGCGACACTGATTGGTATGGCATATGTAATTCAATCCAAATATTGATTGCATTTGGCATGTGTCCGCCGTACCTATAAGTTCAGCCTGGGTCTGTCACCGGTCCCTACCTAATTCATTTCATAGTGATTTGGTGAAGCTGTTTCCAATACTTTTGTGTCATAGAATGAAATAAAAATATTGATGAAACATCTACTCTCAATTAAAGTTTTTTTTCTATGATTTCGTAGATATTTAATGCCAACTCATTTCTTCTCTTTTTTTCTCATGATCACATCATATAAAACATATGGCAGCTTATTAAATGTAAATGAAATTTTAATGAAACTTCCACTAAGACTGCCTAAGGTTTAGGGTGCGAACTTCAGGGTGATTTGAAGTCTACCAAGTTTCGACCTTTCTTTAGCTAACGTTTCTTATACTTTTTGGAAACGTTGAATGTTCACTCAAAGCGAAGTGCGATGCAGACAGTAACGGCACTAGCCAGTAGCCACTTTGCGCACGGCCGGCTGAACCTGACAAACGCCTAATCCAAGCACCAATCAAGGTAACGAGGCGTTGGTTATCTCTATATATAGTGGTAAGGTTTGACAATTAGGCAGCATAAGATATATATCATGCACTCGAAGGAGTCCCTTTCAACTTGATGTGGCCGTCCTAGAGTGTAACAAAGTTGCCAATTTTAAGGTTTCTAGAGCCCAACCTGCGCAAATCCGGGAGATCACCAGCGAGAGGTCAACTGGTGTGAAGTAGGTTCCTAAGCCCATTCCGGTCACCTGGGCGACTGACTTGCTGAGGGATGTGTGCTCAGAGCAAGAACGGATTCATTTGGAGACAAATTGGCTAGAACTTGCCCAACTGTGGGAGAAGACAGACAGACAACGCACCGCAATAGGACCAATTCTGGAAAAGATCCGTGGTATTTAGCTTGCCTTTCAGGACGTACTGCTCTTCTTTTATTTAGTTCGCCTGATCGTTTCGGTGGCTGATGTCGTTTTTGGCTGTTTTTGAGAAAAATATTGTTTCGATAGATGATCTGTTTTTGAGAAAAATATTGTTTCGATAGATGATAAGCCGACTGATAAGCCAAGCGAAAAGAGCAACAAGGTAGCATGTCATGAACACAGTTCGAACGGGTGTGTGGCATGAAGCTCCAGTGTGAGTAACCTGGTGATGTATGAGGCTTTGGCCCCTTAAAGTCAATGAAATGAAAGCTGTTCTTGTCTAAAAAAATATCCACCAGAAAGGTTGGAAATGGTTAGCCAGAGACCAACCATTGACCTCCGTTCATGGAGGGCTATGCAACGGTCACTTGAACTCCATGTACTCCCTCCCTCCCATCCCTCCCTCCCATAAAGAGTGTCGTTTGAAAAGCGTGTCCGTGAGCACGGTTTTATAGTGATACTTTCAATAGGACGGAGGGAATGCCAGTCAAAAGCAAGAAAGAACCAGCGAATGCAAATGCATCGATCATATCCCTTATGATTATTTCATCTCAAAGGCTCAAACCATGCGGAATGAAGTAACGAATACACTAAACTAATCCCAGAAAGTGGATCATTCCACTGGAGGCTATACACATGAACATTGCCGATGCCTCAGTGTACATACACTGGAGCAGAGACGGCAGGCGCCGTCAGATGTGCCCGAAAGGCACACACCATAACCACAACTTTGGGGACGGGAGCTTACGCCCCTAACGATTATTGCTGAATATCTCACATGGCTCAAAACGTAAGCCAGGGCAAACCTGCGGATGGTGACACTGCACAAAAGAGGAGGACCACGAGTTTAGTCCTTGTAGACAAGAGGCTTGTTGACCCATCTTATTCGGCAGCCACACGCCTGCAGCATCTGGAGGAGCTCAGGGGACAGCACGGTCTTCAGCCCGCAGAGCATCTTCAGCTTCTTCAGCCTCCCGCAGGCTGCTCGTAGCGCCATCTCAAACCCTTCTATGGAGACCCATGAGAGGTGCACCATCTTAATGTCCTGGAGGCACCGCAGGGAGCTCAGCAGGTGGCACAGGCCCAACCCCGTGACTTGGCAGTACGATATCGTAAGCTGCAAAACAGGTTCATGTTTATATGGTTCCAGCTGCTTATGAATTTGCAAGGATAGAAGTTAAACTCTATCATCAGGTTTACCTGTCTAAGGTTCAAAGCATAACGAGCGAGGGCCCACAGGCCAGCGTCATCAACCGAATAGCATCGTTTCAAGTCCAGCTCTATCAGGCTCTTACATCCGATTGCAACTGAGGAGATCCCAATGCCTGTTATGCGAACCAAGCACCTCAATTCAAGGTTTGTGAGCTCCTCCAGGGAGCCTAAGTGACCCAAACCAGTATCAGTGATTTTGTTGCAGTAACACAAGTTCAGTAACTTGATCCTCTTGCATCCATTTACTAAAGCTGCCAGCCCATCATCAGTAATAGAATTGCACCTGAAGCGAAGGACATTGCTGACATGTTATTTTCATGCATATGGCTATAAAAATCATGATAAAAGAATAAAAAAGAAGATATGAATTACCGGTAGAGATCAAGCTCCACAAGCTTTCCACAATTTGAACTAATAAACGCAATGCCTTTGTCAGAAATACTTGAGCATAGGCCTAATTTCAATATTCTCAATTCAGAGCATTTAGCCAAGTGCTCCAATGCTGCAAAACAAGCAATGTCATGCTCAATTTTAAAATGACAGATTTTTTTTTATATATAAAAAACAAACAGACACAAATCTAGTGATCACAAACCTGCATCATCCACTCCGCAGTCAGTGAGGTCTATCTCCTTAAGATTGGGGCAACAAGATGCAATTCTCTTTAGTCCTTTCTCATTTATCAAAGAGCAGGATTCCAACCGCAAGCATTCAAGCATCTTACAGTTGTCAGCTATTGAATCAAGCGCATTGTTTGTAGTGAGATTGCAGCATGTGAGATCAATTGTTCTTAGGTCACTACACCGAGCTACAAGAGATGAGATTCCTTCATCTGTAACACCACTGCATTTGCTAAGTCCAATCTCAACCAGTTTATTACAGCTTTCACCAATGGCTTGAAGAAGAGAATCCGAGACTTCAAGACCATCAAGTTTCAACATTGTCAAGGTTTCCTTCAGTGTTGCCAACTTGGATAGAAAACGCTGTTCTATCTCCTACAAGTATAACATCAACAAACTACAGGTAGTCAAATATTTGCCACTTTTGATTACTCGTTAACTCTTCATGAAGATGAGTCCCTCTGAATATGTTAGTTAAATAACCATTTTGTTTCAAACATGAAATTATGGCATATCGGATTGTACAGAAAAGAAGAGCTAATGGCTGTGAGGGGTGAGTAATGTGGGGAAGACCAACTCACATGCAAACAATCTGCAGCATATAACTTCTGGAGAAAATTGCGACCATCTATGAGTGAAGCTAACCCTTGGGAAGTCACATGATCACATCTTGATACATCAACACTCTGAAATAAAAAAACAATTAAAAAAGATCAAAATTCACCATTTAAAAAAACATAAAGTTGCCAATTTCCAGATTTCAGATGACAGTAAGCAAAGTCACAGTAAGGAGGCTAATAACAAAAATTGTTCGATTTTTAAATAATCAAATTGACACAATGTTGTGCATCAGCCACCAAAAGTCTAGAAAAGCTTAACATCTCAAGAAGTGATTACCTGCAGCGAATCACTCCCCTTGCTCAGCAATTCCAGGCCTTCATCATCTATACATGAACAACAAACCATTGCCAATTCCTCAAGCCTCTCGAGTGAGGAAATTGATCCAAGGGATCCATTACCCACCTGCAACACAAGAAAAATAAGCATATAATACAAACAAATAGTATAATGCAATGATGCTATTACTATCAATGAGAAAAAATAAATAATGCAAGACCTGCACCAAAAATTCATTCAGCACCCAGGTCCCTTGAGTGGACGGCAAAATGTATGAATCATGAGGTGTATGCCAGGTTATGTAGTATCACAACACACCATTTTCTATTAGGCCATTTTCTCAGCCTTGTTATGTAGTACAAATAATGGACGTCCCTACCTGTTGCTGTACAGCCAGCTTTTAATCACACCTTCTAATCACTACTAGGTAGCATACTTCCTGATTCTACCACAATTACCCCTTCTAATCACTACTCCAAACAGGACAGGTGTTCCATATAATTACTGTGCACTCTAAGCTGTCACTACCCACGGAGGAAAAGAGAAGTAAAAATGCAAACGTTTCCTACAGTATGTGCATTTATTAAAAACAGCTACCAACAACACCATCCATAATGTTTTGCATAGCAACTTCTCACCCATATGCATTAGCTTCCAACTTAAGTCGTTCACAAAATTTATGACAATTTCCAGGTTAAAGTGTGTTCGAGAAAAACAAATCCAGGTTAAAGTTGAGATTTAGCATATCATGGTACAAAACCAAACCACTTCTGTAATGCCGCCATGTTGCATCTTAAATTTGGTTTGTGCAGCTCTTGTTCGGTACTTGGGTATCATATCTAGGTTATAGCAGGTGAGTTGCTGCATATGACATTTTCGACATTTCTCTAAACAGCATGTCAATTGCTAGTCCAAACGTCTATTCCACAAGTAATCATCTTTCATCGATCCAATACCCAAGCAATGAACAGTTTAATACTGTAGCTCATATAGTAGTAGTAACCTTAAGGTAGGATATGTTGAGGCTGCGGAGCTCGGGGCACTTCTTGGCCAGCAGATCAATTCCGATGTCAGAGATCTCACGGCACCACTTGAGGCTGAGCTTCTCCAGCCTGGGGCACCCAACAGCCACCTTGGCGAGCCCCATGTCAGTGACGGCAAGGCATTTATCCAACCTCAGCTCCCTGAGCCCGGCCGCCGCAGCCACCGCGGCGAGCTCGCGGTCCCCAGCGCTGACGCAGTGCGACAGGTCGACGGCCTCCAGCTTGGGGCAGGCAGCGACGAGCGCCTCGAGGCCGCGCCAGCCGACCCCGTTGGCCCGCGCGAGGCACACGCTGCGGAGTCCGGCGAGCCCCGCGCCGGCGCCGGCAACGGCCGCGGCGAGGGAGGCGTCGTCGAGCGAGGCGCAGGCGGAGAGGTCGAGGCGCTCGAGCGATGGAAACGCGCGGAGCAGGCGCGGGAGCGGCTCGCGGCGGAGCACCCGCAGCGCGCGGCGGTGCGCGGCCTCGGCGCGCTCGAAGGCGCGGCTGACGAGGCGGCACGCCTTGCGGTCCCGGGGCTCCCGCAGGCGGTCCAGCACCTGGCCCAGCAGGTCGAGCGACAGGAGCCCGATCCCGACCGCGCCGCCGGCGCCGGCGCCGGCGCAGTCCAGCTTCTGCGCCTCCCGGCTCATCGCGCCGGACGAGGAGGACGCGGCGATCCGTTCGCCTCCCGGCGCCGCCGAGAGGAATTGAAGAGATTCTAGCTGAATTACGCGGCGAGGAGGTTGGTTTAGGTGGGGATGAAGAGGAAGGAGAAGACGGCGACGAGGGGGTGGTCGTCGGGGAGCGGGACGCGCGGTTCGGCGGGCCGGCGCGGTCGGGCAAGGGCGCAGCGCTGCTGCATGGTAGGAGCAGGACCCCGCGAGTGCGGAGGGCAGCGGCAGCGACGGCGGCGGCGGCGCGATCCCGATCCCGATCGATCCGGCCCAGCGGTGGAGGTGGTGGTGGCTTGGTGGATAAGCCGCGCGTCGGGCAGGCGGGGCGGCGGGGACTGGGGGCAGGTAGGTACGGGCTGTGAGGAGCTCGACAGGTGAGGAGAGAGAGAGAGAGAGAGAGAGAGAGCCGTGGAGATGGAGGTGTGGAGCAGAGAGAGAGAGAGAGAGACGGAGAGGAGAGAGAAAGAAGAGAGAGAGAGATGTGGATAGGTGATGCCGGTCGGAATACCGCCTGCCTCAGGTGAGGGTCGAAGGTGGCACCTGATCAGTCCCCGCTAGTGCGATGGAGAAGATGACTAAAATGACCCTACTCTCGGACCCAGGATTAATTTTCTTTTCTTTAATTTGGTTTGATTTGAAAATGAATATATTAGTTTCAACAAAAACCTTACCCTAAACCATATTAATTTGGTTTAATATGGTAAACAGACAGCCACTTCTCATTTAACTCATTATTCTAGCAAAACAGGTGTTTAAACGAGAAAAATAGTTGTCAAAACTATTGATTAAACGGAAATGGTGTATCACCGTGTAGAGTTTAAATTGTGTGTAAATAAGCTAAACGATTGTTTAGACAAACAGTAACAATACGTAAAACTGAATAAGGCAAAGAAAATATTTGGACTGTTCGACCGTGATTTATAATCCACAAAGGATATGGTAAGACACTAAGAAAGTGTCACTCCGTACATTTCACCGAGTCACGTTCGCTTAGACTTTATAAGTAAGAATTACCTTTTAGTTATACAACAGAATTTTCCTAAAGTAATGCAACAGTATTTTTTTCTCAACATATCATTGATACAGTCATACAAATTTGCGGTAACTATAATAATTCCGGCTGAACAGAGGCCAAGGCTAGATAGGGGTAGCTTTGACATTTTGCTAGTGTAGCTGACCGGCTGGTGTTGACTGTATGTACGCCCCGTGTGCCCGCTTCGAGTTGATAGTCACATGTTTCTTCTATTTTTATTTTATCCAAAGAAGAAAAACAAGAAAAGAAGAAGCATTTTCATAAATGATAAATACTCGGAGTTATACTCTTGGTTATCAACGCAGGAATCACATTCTCAATTCAATGGATGTCATTGTAGTCCTTTCATCCTTTTCCTATATACGTACATATGTCATTACTATACCTAGTTCTTTCTTCTTCTTTTTTTCTTTTTCATCCATTTCCGTAGAGATTCGTTGGGAAGCTTTCAATGATTGAACAGCAGTCTGCCTGTTTGGTGTGGTGCAACTACTCAAGGAAACTACTTACTTGTAAATGAACTTAGCATTTAATTAATTATTTCTGAGTGCAATTGCAGCTTTACACTAATCCAAACTTGACGCAAAGTATAAATTTCTAAAATTTGTTGGGCACATACACGGCAAAACAGTTTACATATATAGTCTCTTATTAAAAAGAGGCAATGGTTAAGCTATCAGTGGCGGATTCAGAAATGGGCTCCGCTCCAGGCTGCAAGGCAACGGTCTGCTGGGCTTTCTCCTCCTCTAGGTGGATTAATGAGCTGATATGCTTTTTTATGCCATTTTTATGAAGCAATTTCCCATTATTTATGGGCCTCGTCCCGGGCTACAGCCCGGGCAGCACGGGACCTAAATTCGCCCCTGTAAGCTATGGTACAATAAGACCAATAATAACATAAACTAAGGTTGTGTTTGGACCATTTTAGACGTGTTCTAATTAACTTCATAACTAGACTATACACCATAAGATTCAAACTGGACTTAATTCTCCATGCTAAGCGGGCACACCGTACATGGCCTTTTTGTTTTGTATGTGATTCCACAAAAATTAATTGTACTTATGGACTAAACACTAGTCCAACTACGTATTATATATGTCAGAGATGGTGTAGCAAGATTTCCACTTATTTTTCTAGCATAATTTAACGAGTATGTCCTTCCCTTAGATCTTTAATAGCTTTGCAAGGCGAAGAAAAACAACTAGTTTAATGACTTTATTATAAGAGAGAAGGTAAAATTTGAAGACTACCATTATAATTTTGTTAAATTGAAGATATGTTATTCTGGTCCACATGTCATTGACTGATTTGAGTCTCACATGTCAGTGAGATACCAGTGGTATATCTCTAATTTTACAAAATTATAATAACATTTTTTAAATTGTCCCAAGAAAAGAATAACGAAGAAAACATAAGGTATCCCGCATCATTTATTTGGCTTGAGTAGGAGGAACTTGTACCCACCAACTGCAAAATCCAGAATCCGCTACTGGTTGTGTCAATGCCTGCATATCTATTTGGTATATTGTGGGAATTGAGAAGTAAAGTAATTATTCATCATCAAGATTGTTAATTGGTTTTGCGTGAAAAAAAAATATGCGTTGGCATATATAAGACTGTCTCCAACAGCCCTCCCCCAAATATCAGACCCATTTGTTCATTTGGGTCGAGCACAGTGAAAGGGTACACAAAGGCAAACTTCTTCTTTCCAACAGACGATGCAAAAGCCCAACGCAAACGCTCCCTCGCCAAGCGCCGCCCGCTCCCCACGGCCGCTACTCGCCGCGCCGCCCGCCACCCTCCGCGCCGCCAGCTCGCCACGCGGCCCGCTCCTCGCCGCGCCGGCTCCCCGCCACGGGGCCTAGTCCTCGCCGCGCCGGCTCCCTGCCACGCGGCCTGCTCCTCGCCGCTGCCGCGCAGGCTGCTCCCAGCCGCAGTCCCGCCCTGCCACAGGCCCACCTCGCCGTCATCCAAGGAGGAAGCTGGGGAAGAAAGGGGTCGCTGCCGGCGTTGAGGAAGAAGAGGAGCGCGGTCCGCGCCGACCATAGCCGTGCGACGAGGAAGACAGGAGTGCGCTGGGGCCCGGGCAGAGATTTTGCGTCGCGGAGAGAGGCGACATTTATTTGCGTCTGTGCTAGCCTCGTACGCAAAATGAGTGTCCTCTTTGCGTCTTCTGTTAGAGCGTGAGTTTTCCAGGAAAAACACTGTGAAGTATCTATTTTGGGTTTGGGTAGTGTTTTGGCTGCTCCGTTGGAGACAGCCTAACTCTAGTAAATACTTGTCCAGAATTATCTTATTATTGAACATGATGCATGACTCCTTACAATTATGTTGTAAATCTCAAACCGACCAGTATCTAGTAAAAACATGTCCCAAATTATAAGACATTTTGAATTTTCTAGGTATATATATTTTATTATATATTTAAACATAGTGTATATCTACGCGCATAACAAATACAACGTATCTAAAAAAACAAAAACATTTTATAATTTGGAACGGACGGAGTAACACACAACGACTACGCACTTATATTTTCATCCAAGGTAGGATTAGCTGATAATAATCGAACGGGCCAACCCATGGCATCCTCAATAGATGAACATATATATTGGAAAATTGCATTGGTCAAGCATTTTCAGGTAAGAATTCAACGTTGAGCGACTTTACATGATCTCTGGATGAAAGCAGATGTTTGGATTGTTGTTTCAATCCAAGGTAATCATCATTGGGAGCACCAGAAACCCTCATAGATGTTGCATTTGGGTCAAAAGAGGTCCAAGGAAAGGGTAGCTTCAGCTATTTGGGGCTACATGGGACGGTTCCATGCGGCTGCATCTGGGGCAGGCTATCGGAAAACAAAATGATCAAGGGGCAAATACGTCATCTGAACTTAGCCGCTGGAAGAGGCGGCCACTAGCTAGTACAGCAAAGCAAAGGCGTCATCTGTACATTGTGCAGCAGTGCAGTGCAGGCATATCAGGACATAGATCCTGAGCCTTTTGTATTCACAACAACAGCTAGGGGATTTGTAAACTAGTAGGAGTACTCTAAAATGTCTCCGTACAAGAAAACCACCTCAGCACTGGATTCTATAATCCAACCGTCCAGTGACTACAGTAGTCTTGCTTCCCTATTTGTTGTTCTTGATCATGTTATCGTGAAGAATCTCCACGTAAGCATCTCGGTAAGAAAATACATTAAGTAAGGTATATTTATCTATAGCCATGGTTTGTAATACACAAGCCGACCCATGCATCTTCATGGATATCTAATCTACTACCATGAAAAGTAGATCGTTTGAGGGAGGGTTCGCTGTGATTGTTTTCAAGTGATCTTCCACTGGTTTTCCTGAGAAGGTAGTCCAATGGATTCTTCTTTTTCTACACCACCTGGGAACTTTCTTCTCTTTCTACACTACCTGGGAACTGAAGGGCTACTCGGGAGGCTTAAGGCAAGGTCAACTCAATCCTTACCACTTTGTCTTGATCATACTTCCGCTTTCTACCTTCTTGTTTGCAAACTCGTAGCTTCTTCAACACTCAGCCTAAAACAACCATCTTGAACAAGAATCTCTTCTTCAAACCAGAATCTGAAATCAATGAGTCCTGATCTACACCCTTAGACGTCGATGCACTTACTCCTTACTCTATTTGGACTTTATGGCTAATGACTTACTTGAAAGATTTATCGATTAAACTCTCATCAACAGATTGATTTGCTACGATTCCTGGATCCCATTAGTCAGTAGCCCTAGCTAGCTAAGCGAGTAGTGAGTAAGTAATGTGGCGAAGGAAGCTTCACTGAAAGCGCTGCAGAGTAGAAGAGTTTTTTCGAAGAAGCAGCCCGCAGCCCACTCTTTTTTATCATAGTTGACGAATAGAGTTTCCGTCCCAGCCCAATCTCCTTTCTTTTGACCAAGAGTTTTTCAAAGCCAAAGCTTGGATAGCTAGAATATCATCTCAATGGCTTAACCCCTCTGCTCAAATCGTGAAAGCTCCTTCTTGTCAGAAGGTCAGGTAGTGTCTTCAAGGTAGGCTCATGGTCTATGGCTGGCCTGTCAGGACTTTGATTCATGGTACAGTGCTTTGCTGACCTGACTAGCTATGTGCCAGTGCATCTGGTAAATGCCTAACTGTTGGTACTTTTTCTTTAAGGGAGGGCTCTGGTTTTTCACCTTTAAATCTGATATCATCTTTGCGGAGGAAATCAAAAGGAGAAAGGAAAGAAAGGACTACTTGGAAAGCGACACAGACACAGGTACATCAGGAAAACCTTTAGAACTCACCGTTCAACTTGATCTTCGCAGGAAAAAGCTTCTTCTCTATTAAGACAAAATAGCAATAAATAGACCAGCCAGCCGAGTGAACAAAGCCACCCACAGCTTCTCTCTTCCTTCTAGCTCACGGGGAAGGAAGAAAATACTTTTCTTATTCCAAGCCAGCTACGGGACAAGTGAAACGGGCAGTTAGTTCAGTGAGGACAGCAGTTCCAGCAAAGACAGTGGAATGCCTTGGTAAAGCTGTTCATTCTCAACGGGAAAGGATTTCTCTATTGCAACGGGGCTAGTTTCAACAAGGTGAGCAAAGCTAGATACTTAGGCTTGTCCAGTTGTTCCACCAACCCCTGCTCCCGACCCAAGTACATTCTTCTTGGCAGCTCAAGACCTTCGTTCCTTGCTCCCGTGGATCGATACTAGTTACTTACCTTTAATCTTAGCTTAGTGTCTTTTACCTAACCTACTCGCTCAGCCAAGCTTTTTTTTATCTTAGTTATTGTCTTTTTGACTCAAGTTAGAGTTTTTCTTTCCTACTCGTAGACATTGAGTCCGGAATCTTGCCTTCGCGGTCGCCCTAATGGAAGACCTATTTGACCATAGGGCCTTGAAAGGATCAAGATGCCCAAGAGGGGGGTGAATTGGGCTTCTTTTTAATTTCTAAAGCAAATATAAAAACCTATCAAATGCCAATCACCCCCTAGTGCCTACCGTCCGTGTGTCTTAACTAGAAAGCGGTAGCAATTCATGGGAATTAAAGGCAACCTAAGCAATTCTAGAAGGAAATGTAAAAACAACACGGAAAAGTAAAGAGCTAGGGAAAAGAGAATCTCATGAACGCAGCGATTTTTTCCCGAGGTATCGAGGTGTCGACACACCCCCCTAGTCCTCGTTGGAGCACCTCGCAAGGTATTGCTCCCCCTCTACCCGCGCAAGGGTAGAGTGCTCTCTACGGGCTGATTCTTCGCCACTCCGGCTCGGTGAATCGCCCACAACCGATCACAAGAGCTTGGAGAAGAGCCGCCAACAATCTCCCGGTGGTCACTTCCTCCGAACACCACCAAACCGTCTAGGTGCTGTCGAACACCAAGAGTAACAAGCACAAGACCTTCACTTGACCCTCTCAAGACTAGGAAGGTGGATGGATGCACACAAGTCACTCCTAATCACTCTAGGAGGGAAGAACAAGATGAATTCTCTCTAATCTCTCCCTCACTAGACTCTTGGCTCTCCAAAAGATTTCTCAAGGTGTCACCAGCTGAAACAATAGCCAAGCCCCCCTCTAAGGTCCAAGGAGGCAACTATAAATAGTCCCCACCTCCAAAACTAGCCGTTTTTTACTTTTTCTTCTTTCTGCGTAGCCACCGGACTAGTCCGGAGCTCACACCACCGGACCATGCACACTGGTCCGGAGCTCACTCACGTTTCAAACTCAGGCACCGTCGGACTACTCTGCTTGGTCCGACGCACTGGTCCGACGCTCTGGTCCGGAGCCTCGGTGCTCTCTGAGTGAAAACTTATCTCTCTTTTACACACCACCGGACAACTCTCCTTGGTCCGGTGCCCTGGTCCGACGCTCTGGTCCGGAGCCAGGGTGCTCTCTGCATAGACCAAACTCCCTGTCTTGAGGCGTCGGACTAGCTGTCGGACACATCGTCGGACTAGTCCGGAGCCTTCTGACTCTCTGAACCAAGCCACCGGACCACTCTCCTATGGTCCGGTGCTTTCCAGACAGGTGGTCCGGAGCTCCTCGAGCTGAAAAACTGCCTAAGTCAGGGACCACCGGACTACTCTCCTTGGTCCGGTGCCTACTTAGCAGAGTGGTCCGGAGCCTTTTTTCTCCCTCTCTATCAACCGTTTTCGCTGAGGTTTCTCAAGGGATATTTCTCCTACCACTTCTAGGGTTTATCAAAGGCTGAAAGCAAGGTCTCTAGGACTGGTTGTGACAAGTGTGCATATACCCACTTTCCTAAACTCTCCTAGGTCAAGCTACTAACCTCATACCCCTCTTTATAGTACGGTCAAAGGAAAAACAAAACACCTAGCTATACTTAGTGCCCTTCTCAACCTTATGGCACTAAGAACTAGCCTAGTCTTCGTCGAGTATCTCCATCCTTTGCAACCGAAGCGATTTCCATCTTGGGGGCATGAATGTTAATTAAGCCCATTCAAAATATATCACTCATGACCTAACATATATGACTTTGTCTCTGCAAAACACACGTTAGTCATAGTGATCTAGTATTGTCGTTAATCGCCTAAACACAAGGGTCCATGATTCTACAGGCCTGTTCGAATTCTTTTAAAGCAGCGACTGGAACGTAAGTGGAACGAGCCATAGAGGCCTACCTATTCTTTTAGAGGTTGGGTCGCCTTGGCCTCTCTTCGTTTTCTAGTAAATTTGACTATTGGACTTTATTTTGATATTCGAATTAGATGCTTAAATGTCTGTTTTTTCATACATATTAGTATTAATCCGCGCTGCTCATAACGAGCGATCCTTCAATCTCCAGGCGAATGTGAGCAGGCTAGTTTGCTTTTAGCAAGCAAGGTCATATCAACCAAAGCAGTTCTTAGGATTCTTGGCATAAATTTCTTTTCGGGAAAGCAATCAAGCTGAATGAAGAGAAAACAGTCTGGTGACCAAGAAGTTTAGTACTATTGAACTGCTGGTACAACCTCCACTACATACTGGTAGGACTATTCACTTAATGTCTGACTACCTAAGGAATAAGACTCGATATGTACCTACATCTAGAGTCGAGCGACCGTACTAAAATCCAATGATTACCTATCCCGTCGTCCCTCTCAACTTTCATTAAGTAAGGATATATCTCGGCTCTGTCTTGCCTTATCCTGCACCTGCCTATAAATACTAAACTGCTTCACAATGCGGAAGAAGAATTAGGTGTTAATGAAAGCCTTGGTTACTTATTTATTTTTTTCGGATAGACTCTCAGATTAGTTCCTTTCAAAGAACCACCTGATTGCCTACCTACCATCCTTCGTCGTTTGGTTGAAAGACATAGACCATCCTATACTTACTTACTGTATCGCATTCGGTCTGAGAAAGTTCGTTTCTCGATCCGCATTGTCAAAAGCTGCATTCACATGTACTTCATTCCTCTCAGCAAATTGCACGGTGCTAACAAGTTTGTGAAACAAAGCCGCATTGCTATACCCATCCAAAACTATATAGGAGGTTCTAGGTTTAGTTTAGCCCTTAGTTAGGCCCTTCTCCATGACATCAAGCCGCTCTCCATCCAAACCAACAAGAATAGATCGTTGACCCATAGCTACCACCTAGAAGTAGCTGATTATGTGGCGGCGCTTTGCTTGCTTTTCTGAATTGACTTCCAAACTATTAATGAAAAAAAGAATTCAATAGAATTGAAGTGAAAGAAATAAGTAGCGGCGCTTTGCTTGCTTGGAAACGAAGTAGCAGATTTTTTAGTAGTCTTTTCTTGGATGGTAACTATTCAAACAGAGCTAGCCCTCTTTCTTGATACCTATGTACTGTCCACATATAGTACTGTTTCGTGAAAAACCAATAGGCATTCTACACAGAGAACAATTCAAAGCTGACTACCATATATTACTGTCCCTGCTTTACCTGCTGTCCAAGTAAGTACTAATTTCGAATGCGAGGTTGCGTAGCAAAGCTACAAGCCGAAAGTAAAGAGTGAACTGAGTTAACTAGCTGGTAGCACTGTCCTACTTGTCTATTCGTTCCAACTATTCTATTTCTTTGCTTGCTGGAACAAGGGAATATAGGGTTGATGAGCTGTCCAAGTAGAAGTAGCTTTCCTACTAGTTGTTCCAACTAACCAACAAGCACCGGATTGAGCTAGCCAAAAGCCTCAATAGTATATATATATATATATATATATATATATATATATATATATATATATATATATATATATATATATATATATATATTGTTTGCTCGTTCGAAGCTGTCCAAGAAAACTGAGCTATATCTTTTCGTTACACTAGCTAGCCCGGAGCCGAAATGAATTATATATCTTTCCACGGCTATAACTACTAGTCATTCTACCCCTTAGATTAGAACACCTAGTAAAACTACTAGTCCTGGTCGATACACCTACTCGTTTCGTTGCAACTATCCAATAATCTAGGGTCGGGCATGTCCAAAGAAGAATGTACCTGGGTCGGTAGCGAGGAAGTAAACTAGTGCTTTCCAACTGAGCTGGATACATCATAGTCCTGGATACATACATATAGCAAGGGTTGCTCGCCTTGTTGAAACTAGTCCCCTTGCTGGCTCGGAAGCACCAGACCTATTCGTTTCACTCGAGAAAGTCATTTGCTTCACCGGTTCGATATGCGATATCAAAATCCTTTCCTTCCACATTTTAGGAGATGCCTTATCTTCCCTTAAAGAGCCAGATTATTGAATAGAGCTGTCACTCCTTACCTTATCTAAGACCCCTTCGGGATATCTTTTGATATTCTAAACAAAGAAAAACTACATTTTTCCCTAAATGAAAGAAAAGGTCGAGCTTAAGCCGATTCCATTGCGGAAAGAAAGAGGCTCTCCCATTCCCACCTGATACGTCAAAAGCAATTGACTAATAAGGGGAACCAGCCAGTCGAATTCGATTGATTATGTCACTCCGCATTACGGGCAGCTGCTTTCTACTAAAATGGGCTTTGGCACTCCTTCCGCTATTACTCGAAAAAAATAATAGATCGGTCGTTCTGACTACGTCAAAGGCTCGTTTCACTCGAATTTAAAGGCTGTAACTCCTACTTATTTATATTAATTAAAGCTTGCCCATGGCTGCTTTCTTCCCATTCTTTCTTCTTTCCACTAATCTAATGGTTGAATTCTCCCATCGGAGGTTATGCTACTAGCAAGAGTCCTATTCTTCTCCTCTCGATCCTACCTTGGGTTATGTTTGACAGGGATGGTCAGTGAACTTCTACTGGTTTCAAAGGAGGATAGAGATCCATTGGGGAAGGCTCGAAAGGTTATTCGATATCAAGGTTGACCCTCGACGCGCCGCAGCCACTATTTGGACTCCTTTTATGCAATTATGAACGAAACTTTATCGATTCCAATGCATCTTATCCTTTTGGAGTTGACGTAACAAACTACGCGAACCTCCCGATGAAGCCAACAGAAATCCTATCCAAATACTAAAAATAAAAGGCAATTTCATTATGGTGGTATACCAGCCGCCAGTTCTGGAACTTCTAGTTCCAATCGGAGCATATAGATCCGTAAATGGATTTGTATGTATAGCCACTTCAGTCGTGCTCCTCGTTTCTCGAATGGAAAAAAAGTATCTTCTTTCTGGGAACATGCTAAACCAGAAATTCTTATGTTCGTGATTCTTCATCCACCGATGCAGAAAATCTTCCAGTTTTCCATTCTCATATGAGGCAGGAAAGTTTATGGGCAACAGGTCGGCATGAAGTGATTCATCATGTTCAAACATGAACCTTTCGCTCGTTGAGGACGGTTTATAAATCAAAAAATTCCCACAAATGGAATGAGAAGTGGGTCCATGTAAATGATCGAGACCTCGCAAACAACAACGTTCCTTCCCCATATGGAGTTCAGGACCCAAAGGCAATCGTTGAGTGAACTGTATCTTATTCGTATTAGTTGACCTAAGCTGCACCATTATTGCAGGGGTGGGACTCGGCCTCCGAACCATACGTGGGACGAGTTTCTGCCTCATACCGCTCGGGCCGAAGACCGGGGAAGTTGAGGAGAGATGGGGAGACCCAACTGCTGTCGGTCGGGACGGACAGGAAAGGGGACGGGGATAAGCTTGTGAAGAAGCAAGCTTATTGCCCCACCCCCAAAAAACAAACCGACCCAGCAAGAAAACGTATGCGCTTTAGCAACAAAGCGCTCATCCCTTGCTTGTTGCTTCGCGTTTCCATCCAAGTACATTCCGGGATAGGCGTATAATATGTGCAGTAGTCGTCGTCTGACCAATCGGCTCGGACACCAGACCGCTTGTGCCCGCCCATTTTGTCTCGCACTAAATGGAATGGCTCTCTTAGTTACGCTGTGCCCCGACCTGAGTCCCCACATCCGCTTTTATCCGCCCGCAACCTGGCCAACACAACATTAGGGCCGCCCCCCCCATTCTATGCTGACCCAGGTCGGGGCTCGCTTTTTGGGAAGCCCGTTCCCACCGCGCTCACGGCCCGGCTGGCCTGCCTGCGGTAGTGGGAATTCCCCGTTCCCTGGTAAAAAAAGGGTTGGTTGGATGCGGGATCTACTCCACGAGGAGCGGTGCAGACGTAGATGATATCATCACGACCTCTCTTTGCGTACCGCTAGGGATGCTTAACGCCACTTCGCCATCTGGCATTACCTGCGCTTTCGTGTCTCTCAGTGTGGTCAGCACTGGGTGTTTCCGAGCAGCGAGGCCTACACCCATTCGCATTAATTCATCCAAAGTTCCTTACCCTTATGCATGAATTTAGGAATAAGCCATCTTCCTATCAAGGTTAAGGAGTCAACTGAGCATCTCATCGGTGGGATTGAATACCGGATCGAATCAGAGTTCACGCCGCCCGCCCTGAACAAATAGAATAGGAGGCGTGGGCCACAGGTCGCACATAAGCCATCGGGTCGCACATAAGCCATCAGGTCGCACGACAGAAGAACACCCAACATAAAGATGCACACTCCTCCATGTGAAATAGAAAGATTCATCTTCACTTTTTTGTAGTAGTCGTGACCAACAGACATCAACAGTCGGCTCGTTGGTAAGGCGAGAGCTTCAAGCCCGATTTCAGGTGGCACACCCCCCAAACAAGCACCACTCGACGAGGGGGGGGGCAGGGAAAGCTACAAGCCCAAAACCTTCGACCCTTCTTTCTATATGGGGGTGCTCATTCCCCTTAGGCCGAAGTGTTTGCCTTTACTTCAGAGCGCCCGCTCACGCTTCGCTGACCTATCGCGTGGTAAAGAGAAGAGAGTACGAAAGAATTGTAAATAGAGCAGACCGTAGAAAGATTCTAAATATGACAAGTCCCCCATGGATTCGATAATAAGGAAATGAAGAACGAGAACGAAACGAAATAAAGCATTTCTAGCGGATGAGCTTCTCCCAATTTTGTCTGGTAATAGAATAGGGCGGCTTGCTTTGACCAACACTCCACTTTTTTCTCTGTCCATGGAGCGTATGAATTTCCTTGAATGTAGATAGACCAAAAAAGGGAATAAAGAGATAGGAATAGGAATTATAGTACCATTGGAAGAAGAGGCACCAGTGGGAACATCTCTACTGACGAACCATTTCAATAGTACGGGTGCTGCCGTGCCACGGGGCACGACCATGGAAGTAATGAAAAAGAAGAAGTTCTGTAGTTGGACCATCTGCTCTATCCGTTCGATTTGAGCTTCTCCACAGAAGATGAGACGCTAAAAATGAAAGTGTTCGCAGCGCATACCGAAAAAGGGTACCTATGTTGCCGACCATTAATGACTAGTTCGAAGACCAGGAGCGGGGGCACATGCCAAGAAAGATTTGTTACTTTCCCTATGGTTTTCGAACGTTTTCAATTCTCGTAGAAGTATTTTCACAAAGTTTTCGGTAATATAATATTAGTAGATGCTATTCGAACCCTTCCTTTTATTAAGATTCGAATTCTTATTAATGTTATTATATAATTATTCTATTTTTTAATGTATATGCGTCAGACACAATCTACTAATTGATCTATATTCTGGTACCCTACTATATCATAGTCTCTACTACTAGTATTTATAATACCTCAGGAGCTCATGAGACTCTTTTAGTGAAATTCATAAGTCTCAATTCCCGAGCGATTGCACCTCGAGTTCCTTTTGGATTTCATTTCCTTCTTGATCAATGACAATCGTCATCTTATCGTATTATCATACCGTTGTCGCGTTTGAGTTCTTTACATCTACGTACAATTACAGCTCGTCTTACTTCTGTCTGATCTTTCAGGAGGCATTTTGGGCACTGCTTCTTTGATTACAGCAACAATAACGTCACCAATATGAGCATATTAGTGATTACCAGCTCCTAAGATTCGAATACATATCAATTCGATAGCCCCGCTCCGTTGTTATCCGCTACATTCAAAAGGGTCTGAGTGAGATGGATCTTGGAAGTCTGGTTTTTGATTGGATAGTGATCTCGGGCACGAGTGGTTGATCTTCGCGGGCCGTGAATGGCCATGGAAAGGAGTATTGATGTCAATATGTTCGATCGAGAAGATTGGACGATGAAAGACGGATCCTTTGTGGTTTGAATAATAGGTTGTGGTCTCGATATTGGGCTATGGGTTGATTGCTTTCTGTATGAGCCTCTTGTGATTGGGCTCTCGTGGGCGGATTACCCGATGTGTACTCATCTTCCAACAAAGAGGAGAGGACAGGGCTACTGCTGGTCCACGCATGATAGCTCCTCTGTGTCTTTCCGGAAATTACTTCGACTCGCAAAGGTGAAACCAGAGGAGATTCAGAGGCCCAGTTGAGAACAGCAAGCGTACAATCAATCGGTGTATGGAAGTTCGGTGAAGCTATATTATGAAAACAGAAGATTGAGCAAGTTCCCTGGCTGAAAATCTAGCACACCTGAGGCCGCTTGAGGCATGCGGCGAATATCAACCACACGTATGGTTTATTCTATTTATCTATGGTGATTTGTAAGTTTAATTAATTGAAGCACAGCGTTATGTTTTCAATATTAATTGTAGATCGTTTAAATAAAATAAAATAACTAGATCTTTTTTACACACAAAAGAAATCGATAGTCTATAGGAGAAGAGAAAAAAACACAAAGATGTAGCCAATTTGCCAATTTAGAAAAAACTATGTTAGAACTATTGTACCATAAAAAACTATGTTTTAGTTTTGAATGAAAACCATTTTAGGTGTACAATTAATATGTGATATTCATGATAACCTATGGTTTATTTTATGCTCAATTTTTTCTTAATATATAATTTATGCTACACATATACGCATTCCACATGTCTTCCTTCGTATTATAAGTTTGCCAAAGAGATGTATATACTCATTTTTTTAGCACAATTGCTAATTGGAGAATAGTTTGGGAGAATACACATCATGGTACGTTTTAGAAAAAAAAGATAAATCCTAAAATTCTAAAAAAAAATAATTATTAATTTGGCATACTCTAATCATCTGTGATAATAATGGTTATTAGCTAGTTCTATTCATTTTTGTAGAAAATTGTCTATCTATTTTATTATTAAAAATAATGTAAAATAATTTTCTAGAAAATTACTCACCTATTCTATTATAAAAAACAATGTAAAGTAACCCTATAAATCTTTGTAGATTATTCACTTCTTCCACAAGAAAAATAACCTAAAATAAACTCCTAAGTATTCATATAGGAGCAAAATAAGTTGGCAGTCCTTATACTTGTTCTGTGGTATGATTTAGGTCCATAAACATGTAGATTGCACAAGCACAACCCTAAACTTGCTAATCTATGTTATCAAGGATCGTGAACTAGCATATGTATAAACACATTCCTGATCACACTAAACAATGACATATATGTCCAAATTGCCCAATTGCTAGACATATGAGCAATTATTTATTTTAATCAGTTTATTTTAATCAAATTTTAGATATGCTATGTGTTGACATGTATAATTATTTGTTTATTTTAATCAAAATACATAAGTTAGCATCTAACCTAGTAGGGGCGTTCCACCTCCACCTTCTGGATAGGAGGTGCAAGAACCAAATATTGCACCATTCTTTTTTTTTTTTTGAAATTTGACAGCCATAAAATTAATTAATTTAATTTCCTTTAATCAAAATTTGGGCACCATAGAGTTAATTTATCTGATTTTCTTTGACCAAAATTTAGGACCAGAAGTTTTTTTGAATTGTTCAGCTGTTTTGGGGGCATCTGGGGAAGGCTTCTTGGGCAGACCAGAAAAGGGTGCAACAGGAGCAGGCATCATCTACAAAAACCAAACTGGTGCCGTACACTGCAGGGTAATTTCACGTGTAAAGTTGCACAAAGTTAGGTGACCTTTCTAAATATAAATGTTACTATATACGTACATTCTGAACGATTTTTATGTAGAGCTGTGGGGTTTGTAAAACTAATGTCTCAAAAGAAGAACATCTATCATCATCGATTAATTTTTTTTCGATAAGGGGAGATTCCCCATTCCCATTCATCTCGAACGGAAATACAGCAGAAGAAAAAGATTACAGGCATGTGTTTGACCTTCAACGCAAAAGGGCGAGAGCCTAGTGGAAACAAGTAAAGTTTACCGACAACCAACCAGCTAGAGACATAACAAGCAGACAAACAACCTCACTGACATAGCTTCACTACCTTCTTGAACGAGCAACCAGAGAAGGAAAAAAGTAGATATCTAACGACACAACCAAAAGCAACCAGACGGGAGAGTTCAAATTAGCAGGCATCAGCCGCCGAGCGCTCCACGATGCAGTTCTTCAGTCATCAAGGGAGGTCCGAACTTCCATCATCCGGCTTGTCAAAGGCATCAGATCTTTTGGCTCGCTTAGACGCCAGAATCCCAATAGCCACTTTTAACATGGTGTTGACTCCTTCCAGAGCCTCCTTGTCTGCTTCTGCAAAAAAACCTATCCAATATTTCATTAAGACACAAGCGTGACAAATAATCTCTATAGGATTTTTTTATCACTTTTTTATCAAAACAGGCTCTGTTTCTAGCCTTCCAGATGCCCCAACAAATTGCAGCTACACCCCAAACATGAACCTTCTTCTTCCCAGGAATACATTTCTCTAACCACCTCCAACACTGATTAAGGTTTGAGGGAATACTATCATCTCCAAGACACTTGGCAATACAGGCCCAAATCACGTTAGCTACTGAGCATTGAAAAAACAAATGATCCACCGATTCAAAACAATTGAAGAAATAACATCGTGGGTCCCCTTTCCACCTTCTTTTGATCATATTATCTTTAGTTAATATGGCATTATTTTCTACTTGCCATAAGAACAATTTGATTTTTGCAGGAAGCTTCCCCTTCCAAATATGTTTAAAAAGATTCCTAGAGTCACTACGAATCAGAGTTTCGTACACAGAAGAGACTGAAAAAACACCATTTTTCCCAGGTTTCCAAGTAATTTTATCTGAAGAATCAGATAATTGAAACAGTAGAAATTTTTTTCCCAAATTAAGTTCCAGACATTCTGTAGCTCTAGTGGTAACCATCTTCTAAACGAAAACTCAACACTGCCATTTTTAGCATCAGCCACACTAATGTGTTTCTGGTTACACAAGGTATACAGAGTTGGAATAAGCATACTAAGAGGGCTATCAGAGAGCCAAGAATCTTCCCAGAATCTGACCTTAATGCCATTTCCAATCCCCACACAACGGACATAAAGATAAACGTCCTTAGTTTTCAGAAGGTCACTCCAAATAGGTGAGTCACCCAACTTGTGGGAAACCTGATGGATGTTTGAACTAATCATATATTTTTTCCCAACAATCTCTTGCCACAGACCTGTTTCATGCTCAAGTTTCCACCACCATTTGCACAAAAGGCTAATGTTTTGCTTAGTCAAATCCTTAATGCCAATACCACCCTTCTTTTTGCTTTTGCACACTTTAGTCCATTTGACTAAGTGGTATTTCTTTTTTGCAGCCCCCCCCCCCCCCCCCCACCCCCTCGCCAGAAGAAGGTTCTTCTAATAGAATCCATCTCCTTAGCATTGGTCTTAGGAAGCAAGTAAACAGACATGTGATACATGGGTGAGTTATCATCATCGATTAATTGATACATCAATTTGTTAAATAATAGTTAATTTCATGATCTTGTTGTCATCCTTGATCATCAACGACATAAGAAAAAAGTGAGAATCTCCACATCATGCCGCAGGCAAAAAAAAAAATCAGGCAAAAAAATCATGTTAAGATTATATTTGGTGGAAAATTGTTTCTTTTTTTAAAAAAATATAAGTCTAAAGGTTTATATAGAAATAAACATGGTAAAAAATATTGTTTTGCTGCATCATTCAAATTAACAATCAGAATCAGAATGAAACTGGAATTCTAGCTTATTTTGACGGCAGAAACAAAGGGTACGGAAAAGAGTAAGATGCATATTCAGTGGGTCTAATTTGTTTCACTATTTTCTAAACTAAAATAGGAAGGGGGATAGGGGTAAATTTTACAATGATCACAATCGTAACAATATAAGAATCCATTAATGAGCTTCATTTTAGATTCCTATATCCTTTTAGTGGAGCAGCTCTGCTCCTCATGTGGAGTAGCTTCTGATAGAGTTGAAGCCATTTAGAAAAAAAAAGTTCTAGTGACGCTTTTGTTATAATTTGTATTAGTTGTGAAGAGAATCGTGGATAAATTAGTTCTTTCGACTTGAGCCCGTTCTGGCTTCTCCGAGCTCTTTGCAAAGAACCATTTTTTATGGATGTTTGGCAGGGTTAACAACATCTTCAAGAGATTCTTTATATCTTTTCTACTTTACAAGAATAGAGATTTTAGTGAGAAAACAATTTTCAATGGTATCTTCAATTAGATATCCAAAAATAAATATATTTTATTTCAAATTTCTCACTAACTAAAGATGGAGAGCGTGAGGAAGGCTCTCTAGACTATACATGAGATATAGAAAAACTGTTAGAGAGTAATGATTCTCTAAATTATAATTTAGAGCATCTCCAAGAGTTTCTTAGATCTCTTCTTATAGTCGGACGAGAAAAAAAATCTCTGATAACTCCTAATTTATTCTCCTAATTTTTTAAACTCGGAAAAGTCACTCGGATTCGCGTAATGTGAGCGCTTCTAAGTTGCGTGTAAAGTTCCAACTTATCTAGAGATGGAAGAACGTGCAAAGAATAAAAAGTAGAAAAAGATTCATGAAGCAAATATATAAGAGATAAAGAATATATATAAGTGATTTGAATAATTTAAAATAGTATAGAATTTATGATGTAACGGAAACCGCCGAAGCCGGAACCTGTCAAACAAAGCTTGAGTCTGACATATCTTTTTCTTATTTCCTCCCTGCTCCATAAATGTTAAATTGCTTGTTGGAACGCAAATGATTAAATGCTTTGAGCTAAATTAATCTTGAGTGTAATGATGGCAGGAGTCCCCTGTTCCAGATTAGAACTCCACCAAAAGCAGAGTTTTATATTAGGTAAGTGAGGCACTTGGGCGCAAGTCTTTAATTGTGCGGCTGCATTTGGACAGGCGAGGACCGAGAACCAGAGGCGGCATCTGGGCGGGGAAGCGGTGCACAACCAAACCTGTGCTACGCTTGTGGCATCGGTTGGGATATACCATTTCAGATGCCCCTCGTCAAACTCGGTTCCAGTCGTTGTTGCCGTGCTTTATATAATTTGTCTCACTCACGCTCTTGTTTCAAAGTGCCTGCTGTCTTGGTCACTTGCCTTACCAGTGGTGGGGTAATATCCTTTTTCTTTGAATGTGAATTTCTTCTGTGGTGCTCGTATAAGTTTGTAGTAATAGTAGTTCGAAACCGTAACTGTCTTGACATACTACTAGTATGTCACATCACATCAGTGGCAACAAAAGAGCAGTGCATACGGTACCAGTGACTCTTGTGGTTCTACATTTCTTGGTGGTAAATCTCTCTACTTTTTTCGTATCAAAATAAATACCACATCTACTGATTTAAGGAGTCAAACACTTTTAAGTTTTACTGAATCTCTATCTAATTTGTATTTATATTTGTATCTATACCTAATAATAAACATCAAAAAATAAATACCAAATAAGGTTGATATTGATTTTTTTTCCTACAAAAGATCTCATCACTAAGTTGTTCATGTAGTAGTATTGATTACAAACAAAGTTTATTTCTCATTAAAATCTAAATCAGTCAATAGTCCATGGACTAAATCTTGATCAGTTTGGTGTTTACAGTTTGTTATCTAATCCACCCGTTCATTAAAAAAATTCAATTATTAGTATTTTAGTTTCTAAATAAATTGTTGTCCTTATCCCTGCTTACCAGTGTACACTTATCCCCAATACAAAAAGAAATCAAAGCATAAGGAATCTCCACACGGAAGCACCCATTAGGTACACTAGGGCACTAGTTTTGTCTCTAGATGCTTCTAGATTCCTATATGATTAAAGACGAATATCAACCTATACTAATCCATCCTTTCATTAATTAGTATTAGTATTAGTATTTTAGTTTCTAAATAAATTGTTGTCCTTAGGGCAGTCTCAATAGAAGAAACTGACACGATTTTCATAGCACAAAAAATTATCTATAGAAACTATCTTCCACAATGGAGGTGTCTTCAATTAATAATTATTTTTTCTTTCTCTCTCTCAATTCTATCTTTTTTCTCTAATGAGAGTGTGTCACAAGCCCCCTAGAAACTGGTAGTTTCTTCCCAATGATGATTTCATAGTTTCTTGGTGCATTGAGTAGAGGGAAGACCTGATTTCTTCATGAAGAAACCAGGTCTAGAATTTGTGCTCTCTTTCATCATTAATTAGGTTGTCATGTCAACATTTTACCTACGTGACAAGTCATTTAATAAGGATAGAAACTATCATTAATATACCATTGAGACTGCCCTTATCACCGCTTACCAGTGTACACTTATCCCCAATACAAAAGGAAATCAAAGCATAAGGAATATCCACACGCAAGCACCCATTAGGTACACGGCACTAGTTTTGTCTCTAGATGATTCTAGATTCCTATATGATTAAAGACGAATATCAACCTATACTAATACTAACATCAAGTCTGAAATCAAACCCTTTTATTTCTTTTGTACTCCCTCCGTATCATAATTAGATGACGTTTTGGACAAGCTTTGAGTCAAACATTAGGAATATAAATGATCAATAACTTTAAAGTTGTTGAGATTTAAAATATGAAAATTATATGAATAGATTTATCTTGAAAAATATTTTCATAAAAGTATACATATATCATTATTCCATAAATATTTTTATAAAAACAAGAGGTAAAAGTTGTGTTTGGGAGACCGTATCGCTGTCCAAAACATCATCTAATTAGGATAAAGAGGGAGTATATACTAGGCGGCTATCGAAAGCATGAAAGGCCACACGGCATATCTGATAGCCTGAGAGACAGAGACAAGTTCCATGCATCACAGGCCTCAGATCGGCCCATCAGCGGAGGAGCATTCAAATGCGATGTATGATATAAGAAGTGGCGGCTCACATTCACGAAAGTACTTACTCCGTTCTAAATTATAATTTTTTTAAATCTTTTTTATTTCAAATTTGATCATCATCTTGTTTAAAAACTTGTACATAATATAATTATTTTTCTTTGCTGTGGCCTGCTATAAAGTTTTTTTAAAATAATATAAATTTAACTACATTTATATAAATTTTTATGAATAAGATGAGTGGTTAAATTTAAAATAAAAAAATCAAATAAATTATAATTTAAAATGAAAGAAGTACATATGAATTATAATTTAGAACGCAAGGAGTACATGCTGCAAAATTATATTTGTGCGTGTACAATGACACATGCACTATCTGTAGCCACTCGAATAATTGAGCTTTCGGGAACGGAAAAGGTGTTGTGCCACCAAAGCATTTTCCCCTGGATGATTCGGACGCTTTTGAGGCGGCTGTGGAATTTTCGTAGAAGGTTGGTTGACAGGAGAGAGAGAGAGAGGAGAAGAATAAGACTGGACTATCATGGGTCTGTGATTTATTTAGGACTTAGGAGAAAAAAAATACAGATTGGATCAGATGCTTGATTGATATAAAATTATTGCCAAATACACGTAAATAAAGGACACATATTGATGAAAGTGTTTTTTTCTATCTAAAAGAAGTGCCATTGTTACATGTAAGAAAACTGAAACAAATGTTTGTACTGGCAGTGGACTCAGAATTCTTTTTTGTACATCTCTGCTAACGAGCAACTGTTATTAACATCCACGTAGATTGACTAACGCTTTAATAAATTTCTAGCATGGGCTCTCTAACCCCTCCTGTTTGGTAAAAAAAACATAGATTGGCTAGGGGTTTGGAAGTGAGGGAGGAGGAACTGAAATGAGACCAAATGATTGCAAACAAGTGTCTCTTGTGATTGAACTTGCTATATTTAAGTTTGAGTCTGTAACTAGGCACCGACAGTGGCGGAACCAGCGGAACGAGAAGGGAGGGGGGCACGGCCCCTGCTCGCCCTCCCTAGTTCCGCCACTGGGCACCGAAGCTCATATTTGTGGTTATATATTTTTTGCAATTGTATCATGGTAGGTGATGTGCCCATAAATTGTTTGGTGCCTATGTTATGATGATTTCACTACCCTTAAGATATGTGGGTCTGGTCATTCGAACGTGTCTATAGATCAAGGTATATGTGCATAAGTGAATTTTTTAATGTGAGTCTCTAGGCGCGTTTGGTTCATACCCAAACCTTGCCACAACGTGCCACAGTCACCATGCCGTATTTTTGCCTCCTGTTTGGTTCGTAGCTTGAGTTGTGGCATGCCACAGCCTTGTGGTTGCTTGCTAGTTCATTTTTCATGCCAAAGTGTGCCGCAAGTGCGGCGGACAAAATCGAGAGCGAACTTTTGGCACCGCCGAAGATTGAGAGGGACAGATTCTGGCGCCATTCAAACGCTTAAGTCTCTACCCTGATTTACAGATAGGAATGATAGAATTTCATTTCTGTTGTTTGAGAAGGGATTTTGATGTTTCTGTAACGGGTAGTAGAGGTAGCTTGTGAATAGCCCAACAAAACGAATGCTAGCGACCTATGACCTTGTCGACGAAATACGCGTCGCAGTCTACCTAGGAGTTACCCCACGGTAGTAGATTGTAGGCGGAGGTGTGGCGACGGCGATCAAGCGTAACACAGAGAGCGTAGACACGACGATTTAGACAGGCTCGGGCCGGCAAATCACCGTAATACCCTACGTCCTGTGTTTTGGTGGCTGGATTGATATGAGTATTAGGTTACAAGACCCGTAGATGCGATCTAGGGGATTGTAGAGGGATTTTAGAGATTGTTTCGGAGGGGGTCCCTGCTCGCCTTATATAGCAGGGGAGCAGGGTTACAATTTCCATATCCTAACAGATTACGATCGGTCCCTTTAGGTAAGAGATCTGAGTCTATCTTTTAGGATCCTTCTTGGCGAGCAAGGCTTATTCGGAGTCCTTGGCGAGCACGACGAGCTGGTCGCGTGCCGCAAGGCCTCATGGGTTGGGCATCTTCTGGTCGGCAGGCCCAAAAGGTCCCTGGGGATATGCCGAGGTATATATCCCCAAGAAGTCTCCGAGCACGTTGCGTCCTTCTGGCGAGTCAGCAGCGTAATCCTTGAAGAAGTCCATCTGGTCGCCCTTTGCGTGAGGTCGTCGTTGCGGGGCTCCGACCAGGTCAGCTAGTCAGGGCGATGGTCGGAGAAGCCTCCAGAGCTGGTCGAGAACGTCGTGGCCTGATGCGCGAGCAGGTCACCTTCATTGGATGCTGCAGCTACTTCGTCAGGAGGATGTGGCGTGCTGAAGAAAAAACTTTTTGACTGGTCTATTCCCCGGTGAAGTGTACCCACTTAAGCTCTGCAAAAAAGACCACAGGGAACATCAGAGGTTTGTCGAGAAAATATAAGTATATTCACCGCGAGGTGAAGTGTACCCACTTAGTACCTGAGCTTGGTAGCAGGTGAAGTATGCACGTGGTGCCAAGCTTTATAACAATGAAGGATGTATTTGTAAGTATAGGTAATGAGTGAAGCATGAGTTTTGCAAAAAATGACTTCGAATACCCACAGTCCCCGAGTCTGATATAAGGATCTGTTGGGTTCTTATATTAGGATGTATGTAAAAACTGCTGAAAAAATGAATTTAGTAAAGACGACTGCAAATACCCGTAGTCCCCGAGCCTGAGGCGAGGAGGTGGAGTGTTCATACGTCTAGATCTTTATTCACAGTCCCGGAGTGTTTAATTGTTTGGTGGCACCGCTGCTTCGTGGTGGGGGCGATCCTTGAGCCTTGCTCGGCGTGTTTCTGGACGGAGTCCCCGAGCCTGGTCGAGTCTGCGAACAAGTGGCGGAGTCATCATTTCTCGTTAGCGAGTCCCCAAGAATTGCTGGTCCGTGTGTTTGCAATTGTGCTACTATTACTGTTTAGAAAGAAATCATAACAAAATCGTGTGCCTAGTCTCCGGGACTGTGATGTCAATAGTATAAAAAAGGTATTGACCGAAAATCATTATCACTGAGAAAAAAGAGGTAAGTAAAGTAAAGGGAGGTATTGAGCCGAATTAACCGTTCGGTTTAACAACCCAAATCACAACGTGGGGACTGGCCGTTGCAGTCCCCCAAAAAACCCTGGTAGACGAAACGCCACGCCGTTTGTATAAAGTTTGGGGTTAGCGACGGTGGCTTCAGTCTCTGACTGCGGTGAGGCTTTTTCTTTTTCTGCCGTAGTTTTCTCGTGTTTTTGTCAGGCTTCGTGGCCGCAGTGTTTTTGTAGATCTGTGTGGTGGTGATGGCGCCGAAGAAAGTTGGTCGTTGGGGTGCTGTTAAATTATCAGCTGATGTTAGGGAAACATCTTTGTCGCCGCCCCCAAATGTTAGGGTTGAGGAAGTGGAAACGCCGCCCTGGGCGGGGCATTGGGTACGGAGTACTCTGAAAGGGGATAGTATCGATGCTCTGGTGTTTGATGGTCTTCTTCCAGAAAAGGAGGTCGGTGGGTGGCGATCTGCGTTTGGTGAATTATTCCCGACGCCGAACACCGGTGAGCTTATTGTATTTGAACCTTTCTTTCGATGCGGCTTTGGAATTCATGTCCACCCGTTCCTTCGCGGTTTGCTGGCGGTACTATGATATCTCACTCTGCAATATGGATTCCAATTTGATTGTGCAAATTGCGGTCTTTATCCATATGTGCGAGGCGTATATTGGGATCCATCCTCATTTTGATTTGTTTCGATACTTCTTTCATCTGGATCTGAATGGGGTCGAGTCGTCAGACATTATTAGCTTTGTGTGCCTTCGGCTTAGGGATGATGTGTCCAGCGAATATATTTCGATGCCGCTGCATTCCAGATTTGTTGGGCATAAGTCGAGGTGGTTTTATATCCATTAGGAGGAGCCTTTCGCGCCGTGTGACCCTGCAAAGGTGCCCAAGGTTTTGGCGTCGTGTTCAGGGCCGCCGTCCTCTGCTGGTTTGGATAAGTTGATATTGTTGCTGAGTTTCATGGACCGTCGTACTCTTGATGGGGTGTGGGTAGCGTGCAGCTTCATTGCCAGGCGTTGCCAGCCTTGCAAGGATAGAGAGCATCCTACGTTCGAATATTATGGTGGGGTGACAATACTCGGGAGGCGCCTGAGGCAATCAGCACGGCTGTTGCTGATAAGCGGTTGCGCTACATCTTCAATATTGCGCAACGCTCGGCGCCGGCTCATCCTAGGAAAGATTTTAGTCTTCTTCGTCTCCCTCCACAGGTTTGTCTATGTTCTGCCTTTGTCCTTTATTGTGGTACAGTGTTGCTTGGTGTTCTCATCCTTGCTGGTTTTATGCAGATTTGTGGCGTAGACCGTGCTACGTATTTTGCTTTGTCGCCGGCCGTTGGCGTACTTCTGGAGTTTTGTGTTCCTCCAGCGCCTGCTAAGGTGTCGCATGATGCTGGGTCAGAGGCTATTGATACTGTTCTGGTTGGAGGGACGGCGACTGTTATGGAGCCAACGCCACTGAGATCGGAGCCCTGGGTTGTGGATAATGCCGGGGGTACTCTGGATTCCTTGAGTGGTCCTAGTGTTGCCAAGGTTGGTTCTGATGATGATATGTCGTTTGTCCTTTGGCCCTGGTTTGAGGAAAAGGCGAAGGAGAAAAGTCTTCGTTGATGATGATTCTGGCGAACCGTCCTCCCGCGGGGGGGGGGGGGGGGGGGATGTTGGTGCTGGTGATGGGGGATCTGACGGCGCAGAGGATGTGCTGGATCGCGTGAATGTGGTTATCTGACCTCTTTCCTGTTGGTTGAACAGCACTTGGTTTGTTGGCTGATTGGCTTATTGTCTCTTTTGTAGGCTTTGTTCAGGTTGAATCGGGATCGTAGGCGTCAGGTTCTGACTCTGAAGGCGTCTCTGGATGCGGCTCGCACGCGTGTGCGTGATTTTTAGGAGGCTCTTTTGGAGAAGGATCATGTTATCTCTGGGGTTCATGACCGGATGTCTAAGGTGCAGAGAGGTTTGTTTTTGTGTTCTTTTGGCTGACGGAGCTATCTTGTTGACTTTTCGGAGGTTATTGATGTTTCTTTCTTTTCTGCAGAGCTGGAAACCACATGTGTTGTTTGGCGTGACCGTTTTTGGATTTTGGTGAGGGAAATTGGGCTAGTTATGGCCTATGTGGACAACGTCGTCTCTGCTTCTGTTCCCCCGTCGGAGGAGGCTGCAACTGGCGTGTTGTCGAGGGTGCGAGGCTTTGCTGCTCGCTTTAAGTCATTTGTGTTTGTTGCTGGGAAGGAGACTCTTGCTTATGGGTTTGGCGTGCTTCGGTCGCACTATAGGCATGTTGATCTCAAGACGGTGCAGACTGGTTACGCCGATGGTACTTCTGGTGCTGATATGTCTCGTTTGGAGGCGGAGGCTAGCGTGGCTGCCGGAGATCTTGTGTCTAACATGGAGTTTTTTGCTATGATGTAACCACTTTACTATGGTGTTGGTGTTTCACGGACGTATAAGTGAAATCTGTCAAAGCTTTTTATTGAGGCGGTGAGCTTTTATTTCACTTGTATGTCCTTTTCATGCCAACTGAGTCGTGAGCCGTAGCGATGAATCATTCGGCCTTGGGTCTCAAATGGTCCATATCATAGGGCTGGCGCCTCTATACATGTAGGATACATAAGGACTCCCAAGGAGGCGCGCAGCTGGCAACCCGCGGCGCAGAGGGCGAGCAACTTATGCACGCTTAGGGAGATGCCAGAGACATGGCCCTTTTCCGAGAGGCTCGATCGTGGCGTGACCAAGGCTTATGGAGACCGTTCCTGTAGACGCTGGGCGAAAAGCCATGCTGCTTGTAGAGTCGTCGGCAGTATCGTGGCCGTATACAGGTTCTGGGCGAGTAACCTCATGGCGCCCGACCCGAGTGGTATCGCCCGGCTTCTGGGGAGATACCGCTCGAGAGGTATATCGACTTAATCACAGCGTTTAGGGTAGCTACTTCTATCCGCTATGGCTAGTCGGTAGGCCAGCTTCGGGTGCTTTCTGGTTACGGCCAAGCTGTTTGGAGAAAACGCCGTATTGCGTTTGGGCGAGGTCGTCGAACACTGTGGGAGTGTTTTGGAGAGGTCGTCGAACGCCGTGTGCGTTTTTGTAGTGGTCTCCTGGGGACAAAGCGATCGTTCGAGAGAAACATTGATCTTTATTAATATTGGTGGAAGACACGTTACATGCATTACTAGGCATAGAAGCGCATCAGGTGTTCTATGCTCCATGAATTGGGGATGTCGATGCCGTCTTGGTCGGTGAGGCGGTATGATCCTGGTTGGGTGACTTCTTTGACGATGTAGGGGCCTTCCCAGTGTGATGTGAGCTTGTGCATGCCTTCGGGCTTGAGCTTTCTCTTTAGGACGAGTTCTCCCGTGGTGAAGGATCTGGAGTGGATGTTGTGGTTGTAGTATCGGCGAACGCCTTCTAGGTATTTGGTTGTTCGTATGCACGAGGTTAGCCTCTGTTCTTCAAGGCGATTGAGGTCGTCAATCCGGGCCTGGTTGGAGGTTTCTTCATCGTAGTGTTCGACGCGTGGAGAACGGAAGGTGATGTCGATTGGGATTACCGCCTCGGAGCTGAAAACCATGAAATACGGGGAGACGTCGGTGTTGCGACTGGGTTGTGTACGTAGTCCCCATAAAGCCGCCGGTAGCTCTCGCAGCCAGCGACCTGGATTCTTTTCCTCCTCCTGGTATAGCCATTTCTTGAGTGCGTCGAGTATCATTCCGCTAGCTCGTTCGGCCTGGCCGTTTTCTCTGGGATGGGAAACAGAGACATATTTGATTAGTATTCCATTGTCTTCGCAAAAGTCCCAGAAGGTGTTTCCGGTGAAGTTCGATCCCAGGTCGGTGATGATAGAGTTTGGTATGCCGAACCGGTGTATGATCTCATCGATGAAGGCGACTGCGCTCCCCGCTGAAGCTTTGGTGATTGGCTTGACTTCTATCCACTTGGAGAATTTGTATATCCACTTAAAGTTTGCGGGTGCTGGTCGGAATGGACCGAGCATGTCGAGCCCCCAGCAGGCGAAGGGCCAGGAGGCTGGTATTGTTTGAAGTTCTTGAACGGGGCGGTGAATCTGTTTGTTGAAGAATTGGCACCCCTTGCAGGTGCGCACTATCTCTTCTGCGTCGGCGACTGTTGTGGGCCAGTAGAATCCTGCTCGGAAGGCTTTTCGCACCAGTGTTTTTGCAGTTGCGTGGTTACCGCACGTGCCTGTGTGGATGCCTTGCAAGATTGCGACGCCGTCTTCCCTGGAGACACACTTCTGTAGTGCTTCGAGTTTGGAGTTCTTCCTCATCAGCACGCCGTCAATAAGAATGTAATTGTGAGCTCGGCGGGTTATTCGTTCAGCTTCTTTTTCGTCTGATGGCGCTAGGTTATTGGAAAGGTATTGGGTGAAGTCATCTCGCCAATCGCCTGATTGTCCTGTTGTCGTGGTTGCTACTATGTTTGCCTGAGGTGGTGGCTCGTTGTCTGGCGGAGCTTCTTGCTTATTAGTGACTGATGGTTTGAGCAAGTCTTGGACGAAGACCCCTGTAGGGACAGGGGATCGTGATGATCCTAGCTTAGACATTTAATCTGCTGCTTGGTTTTGCTCTCGCGAGATGTGGTAGTATTCGATCCCAAAGAAATTTGCTTCTAGCTTTCGGATGATGGTGCAGTAGGCATCCATCTTTTCGTTGGAGCAGTTCCATTCTTTGTTCAGCTGATTGATTACCATGGCTGAATCGTCGTTGACGATGACGCGTTTTATCCCGAGCTCGCTGGCGATGCGGAGTTCGTGTAGGGTTGCCTCATATTCGGCGGCATTATTTGACGCCGGGAATAATAGTCGTAGGGTGTAGCGGATCTTGTCTCCGGATGGTGATATGAATAGGAGGCTGGCGCCTGCTCCTTGAATGGACAGGGAACCATCAAAAAATAGCGTCCAGTCCTCCGGGGCTTCGGTGGCAACTGGATCCTGGATGTCGGTCCATTCGGCGATGAAGTCCACGAGTGCATGTGATTTGATCGTGTGCCGCCCTTGGAACGCGATGTTGAAGGTTCCGAGATCCACTGCCCACTTGACTATTCGCCCGATGGCGTCTTTATTTCTTAGGATATCTCCCAGCGGAAATTCTGTGATGACTATCACCTTCGTCAGTCGTTGGAAATAATGTCGGAGCTTGCGTGCGGTGATGAGGACTGCGTATAGTAGTTTCTGTACTTGGGGGTATCTTGTCTTTGACTCGTTAAGGACTTCGCTTGCGAATTAGCATGGTCTTTGGACCGGTATACGTGCCCGCTTTCCTCGCATTCGACTACCATCACGGTGCTGACGACTTGGTTGGTCGCGGCAATGTAAAGTATCATTGGCTCTTACTCCTTTGGTGCGACCAGGACGGGGGGTTCGGTGAGGTATCTCTTCAGGTTGGCAAACGCTTGGTCTGCTTCATCGGTCCATGTAAACTTCTAGCCACCTTTTAGTAGCCCGAAGAATGGGAGGCCTTTTTCGCCGAGGCGGGAGATGAAGTGATTTAAGGCGGCCATGCATCCGGCTAGTTTCTGTACGTCTTTGACGTTAGAAGGAGGCTTCATTTGGAGAACCGCGGCAATTTTTTCTGGATTGCCACAGATGCCAGACTTGTTGACGACATTGCCCAGAAGGTTTCCTGAGGGCACCCCGAAGATGCATTTTTTCGGATTTAGCTTCCATCTGAACTTGTTGAGGGCCTTGAAGGTTTCTTCTATGTTGGCAACCAGTGTCTGCTTGTGGCGAGTTTTTACGACTACATCGTCTACATAGGCTTCTGCCTTCCCTGGAATAAGTTTCTTCAAGCACTCTTGTATGGCGTGTTGGTACGTGGCCCCTGCGTTTTTTAGTCCAAAAGACATTGTCGTGTAGCAATATGCACCGAAAGGAGTGATGAATGATGTTTTTATTTGATCTTCTGCCTTCAACGTTATTTGATGATAGCTAGAGTAGCAATCGAGGAAGGAGAGGAGTTCGCATCCTGCAGTGGAGTCGACGACCTTGTCGATGCACGGGAGAGGGAATGGATCGGGAGGGCAGTGTTTGTTAAGACTCATATAGTCGACGCACATTCTCCATTCATTATTCTTTTTCCTTACAAGCATCGAGTTGGCGAGCCATTCAGGGTGATTTACTTCTTTGATGAATCCAGCGGCTAGGAGCCGGGTTATCTCGACTTTGATTGCTTCCTTGCGATCTGGTGCGAACCTTCCAAGCTTTTGTCGAGTTGGTTTTGCACCCTTGTTCACGTTCAATGAATGTTCGGCGAGGTTGCGAGGGACCCCGGGCATGTCCGCCGGTTTCCAAGCGAAAATGTTGACGTTGCGTCGTAGGAAGTCCACAAGGGTGCTTTCTTGCTCAGGATTGAGGTTAGCACCAATCACAGCTGTTTTTTCGGGGTCGTCGTTGGCCAGGGCCACCATCTTTGTCTCTCTAGATTTCTTTGCCGCACGAGTGGTCGGGGGTTCTGGAACATCGAAGTCCTTCGCGCGGGGATCGGCCGCCTCTGACAAACAGACCTGGGTACCGCGCTGATGTTCTTGCCTGGTCGCGTCCTCGATCACCTCTTGCTCGCATTCGTATGCGATCTGTAGGTCGGAGTGGAGACTGATGATGCCATGTGGCGCCGGTATCTTGAGCACTAAGTAGGTATAGTGCAGTATTGCCATGAGTTTCGAGAGAGCAGGTCGTCCGAGGATGGCGTCGTACGGGGTGTCGAATTCAACGACCACGAAGTTGATAAGTTCTTCGCGTAAAAGGTGACCGGAGCAGAACCTCACTGGGAGGGTGATCTGTCCTGATGGCTTTGAGCTCTCGCCGGGGATTATGCTGTGGAAAGAGAAGTTCGTCATTTGGACGCTGCTTTCCCAGGGCTCGATTCGTCGGGGCGTACTTGGAAAAATGATGTCAAGGGAACTGCCACCGTCGATGAGTGCCTTTCTGAAGAGACCGCCTGAGATGGTCGTGCTGCCGACCAAGGGGAAACGACCGGGAAAGTCGTGACATATCTTGTGGTCTTTTCTGGAGAAATCGATCCGACGTTTCATCCATTCTGGGATAGGGAAATGAACACCGTTGTGGTTAGTAAAGGCTCGGCGGCGCTTACCGTTGTCGCCCGTGTGACCGCCGAATATTGGGAAGATGTGTGTGGCCTTTGTAAAGCTAACGTCTAGAGCTTTGGTCTTATCTTCCTTTGACTTGTTGCTGTTTGGTCGCTTGGGTTCTGCCTTGCCTTGGATATCCTCTTTGAGGGCGATGCACTCCCGCACCGTGTGTTTCCCTTGTTTGTGGAGAGGGCAAGGGCCGTCAAGGACTTCTTTGTGGTTGCCGCAGCGTTGGTGCTTTTGTCCAGCGATGGGAGTTGCGCTTCCAGAGACCGGACGGCGTCGCGAAGATTCCGGAGCGAGTCTCTCGCGCATGAATGGCGCATGGGGGCAAAGTCGGCGATGGGCGACGTCGATCAACTCGAGGCAGTCGGCGAGGTATTCGTCGATCTATTCGATGACGCTCGTCGTGTTGCTAGAATCGGCGTGATCTGGAACCCTTCGGGTCCCTGCTGAAAGACCTTGTTTGGTTTTGGTTAATTGATGAAACCTATGGACTAACCCTTGAACTAAGTGTATGATCAAGATAGGGTGGTCCACCTTGGAACATGGAGCTAGATGGATGATCATGGTGAATCAAGTGCTTCATGGACTAAGCAAAAGAAGAAAGAGAAAAACAAAAATGGGCTCAAGGCAAAGGTATTTCATAGGGCCATTTTTGGTTTAGTGATCAAGACACTATAGAGAGTGTGATCACATTTAGGATAGATAGCCGTACTATCAAGAAGGGAAAACTCGTTTCGATTACGGTTAGCATGTGCCACTAGGTCATTTGCATTGCATATCTAAAATGAACCTAAGTGACACAAACTTGAACTAAATCCAAGAAATATGTTGCAAAGGCTAACACAAGTGAACAAGGTTTGGATCATAAGGTGTTAGCACTTGAAGACTTGGAGAAGAAAGAGGCAGCTCATTTTGGGACTCAAAAGGGCTCTAGACGCAAGGTCCGGACGCTAGTGAGATGCGGTCCGGACCAATGAAGATGCGTCCGGAAGCACACCCTAAGGCTCGGCCTCGGCGCACAGGAGGTCCGGACGCTGACTCCGGCCGCACGTCCGGAGCTCGGCGCTCTCTGGACCTCTCTGCTCAGATGATCCGGATGCTTGTGCTTTGAGATAGCCCCCAACTCACTCTCTTCACTCTTGTTGCATATTTGTGAGAGTTTGAGTGAACCAAGTGCAATGATCTTTGCATTGCATCTTAGTGGCACTTGGTCATCGTCATCGCCGTGTGGTTTCTTGTTATTCTTGGTGTTTGCCAACACCTAGACGGCTTGGCGATTGTGGAGAAGCTTCGGTCCAATTGGTGATTGTTTGCGGCCGACTTCGGTGATTGTCAGAGGGCTTGTACCCACCTCGGCGGAGAGTCAAAGGGTAACTCTAGTGGATTGCTCGTGTCATTGAGTTACTCTCATTTGGGTGGATTCTTGTGGCGCCCGAGTTAGTGGGTTAGGCTTGTCATTGCCTATTAGCCACCGAATCACCACTTGAGTAGTCGACACAACGGGGACTAGCTTGGTGGCAACCAAGTGAACCTCGGGAGAAAAATCAATTGTCATCTTGTCTCCCGGCTACTCTTTGGTGTTCATATTGTGATTGGTTCATCCTATTGACATCCATACATCACAAGGCATCGGTATAGCAATCACCTCCTCTCTTGTATCTACTCTTTCATATCTTGTCTAGTTAGCTTGCTTGTTAGCTCCTTTAGTAGTTGTTCTTGCTAGATTGTGCTAAGTGCTTTAGGTTCTTGCTAGTGATGATGATGATGATGATGATGATGATGATGAGATGATGTCCCTCTTCGTGCGCAAGTTTGGCAAGTTCATGAAGAAGAAGGGCTATGGTGCTAGAAAGAGAAGAGATAACTTCAAGGGCAAAGAATATGAGAAGAGATGCTACAAGTGCAAGAGCACCGGTCACATGATTGCGGATTGTCCCAATCATAGTGATAATGATGAGAAGAAGAAGAGCAAGCATGATAAGAAGGAGAAGAAGCTATCCTTCACCAAGAAGAATAAGGGTGAATCCTATGTGGTGACTTGGGATGATAGTGACTCTTCCAATGATGACTCTAGTGATGATGAAAGGAAGAAGCCCAAGAAGAAGGTTATGGCAAGCATTGCTATCAACAACAAGCCATCCATCTTCGACACTCCATCATGCTTCATGGCTAAGCCAACCAAGGTACAATCTCATGATGATAGTGATAGTGATGATGATAGTAGTGATAATGAGGAGGAGTACTCCAAGGAAGAACTAGTTGATATGATGAAGCAAACTTATGAGTGCTTTGAGAAGAAGAGAAAGGAGTGCAAAGAATTGAACAAGAAGCTTAAGGCTCTTGACCAATCCTTTGATGACCTCAATGGCTCTCATTAGAGGCTAATGGAAGCCCATGAGAAGGTTGAGAGGACTCACTACAAGCTTGAAAAGGCTCACTCCTCTCTCCTTGATCAAAGCAAGGATAAGGTTGTTGCATCATGCAATGTTGGAGTAACTTGTGATATTCTAGATGAATCATTTTTCACTCCTATAATTGTTGCACCAACCAACACTAGTATCTCCACTTGCACATCTACTAGTGATAGCTCAAAGGATGATGCTACACTAGTGATTAAAAATGAAAAATTGAAAAATGATGTTAATGAACTAACTCATGCTTTGGGTAAGGCATATGGTGGAGATGCCCGCTTGCTAAAGTGCTTGGGTAGCCAAATATTCTCTCATTACAAAGAGGGTTTGGGCTATACCCCCAAGAAGGGCAAGTCGGCCTTTGTAACTCCTAAGCCTAGCTTTGTGAGGAGTAATGGTCGGTTTTGCACAAAATACAAGCAAGTGGGGCATGTAGACCAATATTGCAAACTTAACATGAGCCAAACCAAGTTTGCTAAAGCTACCTCTATGCACTTTGATTCATGTTATATGCTTACCAAAAGTGCTAAAGGCATCATGGCTAAGTATGTTGGCACATCCATAGTTGGCCCAAAGAAGAAGGCTATTTGGGTGCCAAAATCCTTGGTCACTAACTTTGAAGGACCCAAACAAGTATGGGTACCTAAAAGAAACTAATTTGTTTTGTAGGTCAATTACAAAGCCTGAGGAAGGCATTGGGTGCTTGATAGTGGGTGCACTCAACACATGACCAGGGATTCTAGAATGTTCAAATCAATCAACTCCAACACCAATGATGGCATTTATAGTATTATATTTGGTGATAATGGAAAAGGCAAGGTCAAGGGTCTTGTTAAGATTGCAATATCCAATGACTTGAGCATATCAAATGTCTTGCTAGTTGAGAGCTTGAACTTCAATTTGCTATCGGTAGCTCAATTGTGTGACCTTGGATTCAAATACATATTTGCAGTAGATGATGTTGAGATAATTAGTGTAGATGGTTCGAACTTGATCTTCAAAGGCTTTAGATATGAGAACCTCTACCTAGTTGATTTTAATGCTAGTGAAGCTCAATTGTCAACTTGCTTGCTCACTAAATCAAGTATGGGTTGGTTATGGCATAGAAGGCTTGGTCATGTTGGGATGAAGCAATTGAATAGATTGATCAAACATGACTTAGTAAGAGGCTTGAAAGATGTTGTATTTGAAAAGGACAAACTTTGTAGCTCTTGTCAAGCCGGAAAACAAGTTGGTAACACCCATCCAAAGAAAGGCATGATGAGCACTAGTAGAGCATTTGAGTTGTTGCATATGGATCTATTTGGACCAACAACATACACTAGTATTGGAGGAAACAAGTATGGATTTGTCATAGTGGATGATCTTACAAGATATACTTGGGTATTCTTTCTCAATGACAAGAGTGAAACATTTAACACATTCAAAACTTTTGTCAAGAGATGTCACAATGAGTTTGAAACCACCATCAAGAAAGTGAGAAGTGACAATAGAAGTGAATTCAAGAATACAAGAGTTGAAGAGCTATGTGATGAGATTGGGATCAAGCATCAATTCTCGGCCAAGTATACTCCTCAATCAATTGGCCTTGTTGAGAGTAAGAATAGAACATTGATTGATATGGCAAGATCCATGCTTAGTGAGTACAATGTGAGTCACTCCTTTTGGGCCAAAGCTATCAACACTGCTTGCTACTCTAGCAACCGGTTGTATTGTCACCCATTGATGGAGAAGACACCATATGAGCTATTGAATGGAAGAAAGCCCAACATTGCATACTTTAGAGTCTTTGGGTGCAAATGCTACATCTTGAAGAAAGGCACCAGACTTGGAAAGTTTGACAAGAAGCGTGATGAAGGGTTCCTACTTGGTTACTCAACCACAAGCAAAGCCTATAGAGTGTGGAATTCGGCTAGTGGTATACTTGAGGAGGTTCATGATGTTGAGTTTGATGAAACCAATGGCTCTCAAGTTGAAAATGAGAACCTAGAAGATGTGAGTGGTCCTCAATTGGCAAATGCCATGAAGAGCATGGATATTGGTGATATTCTGCCTAGACAAGTGATTGATATTGAAGATGATAAAGATCAAGTGCTCAACTCACCTCAAATGCAAGCTAGTAGCTCTCAAGTGCAAGATCAACAAGTTGCTAGTTCATCTCAACCAAGCTCAAGCAATCAACTCCCAACTCTCCAACCGACCAACATAGCAAGAGATCACCCCATTGATCAAACAGTTGGTGATATTACAAGTGGTGTTCAAACAAGATCAAGATTGGCATCCTTTTGTGAGCACTACTCCTTTGTATCATCCATAGAGCCAACAAAGACTGATGAAGCCCTACAAGATGTTGATTGGGTTAATGCTATGCATGAAGAGCTCAACAATTTCACTAGGAACCAAGTTTGGGAACTAGTTGAAAGACCCAAAAACTATAATGTGATTGGCACAAGATAGGTATTTAGAAACAAGCAAGACCAAGATGGTATAGTTGTGAGGAACAAAGCAAGATTGGTAGCTCAAGGATATACTCAAGTTGAGGGTCTTGACTTTGGAGAAACTTATGCACCGGTTGCAAGATTAGAGGCAATAAGGATTCTATTGGCATATGCATGTGCACACAACATCAAGCTATACCAAATGGATGTGAAGAGTGCTTTCTTGAATGGATACACCAATGAGCTAGTATATGTTGAGAAACCTCCCGGGTTTGAAGATGACAAGAAGCCCAACCATGTGTACAAGTTGAGGAAGGCTTTATATGGCTTGAAGCAAGCACCTAAAGCATGGTATGAAAGATTGAGGGATTTCCTTCTATCTAAAGGGTTCATTATGGGAAGGTTGATACTACTCTCTTCACCAAGAAGCTTGGCAAGGATCTATTTGTGCTTCAAATCTATGTGGATGACATCATATTCGGTTCAACCAATCAAGATTTTTGTGAAGAATTTGGCAAGATGATGGCAAATGAGTTTGAAATATCAATGATTGGCGAACTTAGCTACTTCCTTGGTCTTCAAATCAAGCAATTGAAGAATGGCACCTTTGTGAGTCAAGGCAAGTACATCAAGGATATGATGAAGAAGTTTGGCTTAGAAGAATCTAAAGGCATTAGCACTCCTATGGGCACTAATGGACACTTGGATAGTGATGCTAGTGGCAATATGGTGGATCAAAAGTTGTATCGGTCTATGATTGGAAGCCTACTCTATGTGACCGCTTCTAGGTCGGATGTGATGTTTAGTGTATGCATGTGTGCAAGATTCCAAGCCTCTCCAAGAGAAAGTCACTTGAAGGCTACAAAGAAGATATTGAGGTACTTGAAGCATAGACAAGATGTTGGATTGTGGTATCCCAAGGGGTCTAACTTTGAGTTGATTGGATATTCGGACTCCGACTATGCGGGATGCAAGATTGATAGAAAGAGCACATCGGGCACATGTCAAATGCTAGGCATGTCACTTGTATCTTGGTCATCAAAGAAGCAAAATAGTGTTGCACTCTCTACCGCCGAAGCCGAATACATAAGTGCGGGTAGTTGTTGTGCTCAATTGCTTTGGATGAAAGCCACTTTGAATGACTATGGGATCAATTTCAAGCAAGTGTCATTGTTATGTGACAATGAAAGTGCGGTGAAGCTAACCAACAATCCGGTTCAACATTCAAGAACCAAGCACATTGATGTGAGGCACCACTTCATAAGAGACCATCAACTCAAGGGTGATATCAAAATCACAAGTGTTGGCACCGATGATCAACTTGCCGACATATTCACCAAGCCATTAGATGAGAAAAGGTTTTGCAAGCTAATAAATGAATTGAACATTCTTGACTTCTCAAATATGTGTTGATGCCCCCCCCCCATATATATATATGACATGCCTCTCCTTCGAGCTATGCAAGGTACAAGTTGTTTGACATGTCATTCATCCTTATTAGGAATTGTTAGTGCATCTAGACATAAATTCATTAGGCTCATTTATGAAAATCAAATGATTTGATGCTTATATGGTACCACTATTGTTTCTATGCTTAATTTGATCTAGTGGTAGCATATGACATATTTGTGGGCTTGCAATCCTAGAGTTTGATCTAGATCATGAACTTCAAATGTTTAGCTCAACATTGGCAAGATAACCATTCTAGGATGTGTGAACAAGCTTGTCCATTGTTTAAATCGAGTTAAATAGCTTGGAGCAAGTAATCTAGATTGAACCACAACTAATACTTCTCTCCAATAATCAAACATTTGAGCACATCTTTTATGATAATAGATGACAAAGGGGGAGAAGTAAGTAGTACAACAAAAATAAATATTTTTGAAAATTTTGAAAATGAAAGCACACAAGTAGGGGGAGCAAGCCTATGAATAAAGTTGTTGCATATCTTTTCATGTCACACCCGATTTTAAGAACAAAACCAGATATACACCATATGTGAGCCCAGGAAGTCAATTCTCACATATAGTCACAGAAGAAGGTAATATCAAAAGACAATACTTAAATATATAACATATAAGGTCAAAGGATAACCTTAGCACAGCAAATAGCGGAAAGACGACTCTGAACTTCGGGTGAAGACTCCAACTCCAGAGGACCAACTGACTGGTTGATCACAAGCCTATCTCTTCTAACTCTTGCAATCTGGTACCCATCCGGGATTTTATCCAAGTATTGAAAATAAGGCAAGCGTAAGTACATGTCGTACTCAACAAGATAACATGGGGTTCATGAGGCTCAAAAAGGATAGACACAGGTTTAACTGCATCAACTTTTAATAAGTCATAATTTTAGCAGAGGAGTAGCATCAAGTTCAACATAAGCCCAAATAACCACATGATCGGGTGAACAAGATATAATGCTTATATGAACAAGTCACAATAATCAATAACAAATAACAACTAATGAGCTATGACATAAGGACATCGCACAGTAAGGAGCCCAAGCCGCTCTTGACCGTGAGCACGGCTATTATAATAGTTTTTAACTCTGTGCAGAGGTGTACATATTTACCCACAAGTCGTGAATTGCCCTTTCGCCCGAGGACGCGACCCTCTTAACCCACTTCCAAGGTAGGTCGGTAGGGTTCACTACGAGACCGTTCACAAGATTCCACTAGTAGGTAACAACCCGCTACAAATTTTCTTTAACGAGATCGTAAGAACTCCCCTCCCAGAAGTCACCGCAGTGCACCTTCCGGCAGGCCAAGTCCCCACTTTCTCAGAGCCCTTCTTGCGCCCTCTCGGGTAAGTTGCCACAAACTAGCAAAAGCCTAATACTAAGTCAAGCCAGAGCCCATTAGCTTATGGTAGTACTGTTTTCTCGGGTAATCTATTTACAGAAATATCCCTATGAGTGAGAACACAGGTGTGAGTTCCTGATGTTCCACCTATAGTCCACGTTGCTAAAAAGTCATCTTTTATCGTTATTGCATATATCATTAGTCAAGTTACAAAATCATGGTTATTCTTTATGAGCACTAGCACAAGCTACCCACATGCAAACCCTCAAAGGTGACAAGGCACAAGATAACAAATATCTAGGAAATCCTTATGGGTAACAAGGTAGACACATGCATATGAATTAAGTATTTAAGGTGAATAGGATAACAAGGAAGATCCCATGCTATACTTGCCTTAAACGCTTAGGTCCTTTCTTCAACTGATTCTCAACCTTCTGATGGCTTCTTCTTGATCTCCACGTAACACTCACCGATTGGACAAGATCATAAGCACCACACAAGCAGCTGGACAAACATACATAGCATACAATAGATCTAATTTAGAACAATACACCAATCAATGAAAAAGGATTTAAAAATAAAACTACACTTCGCTACGATCACACAGACGCGAGAAACACGCTAATCGGATCTATAACGGGAAGGAAACGACTACCGAAAGATTAGCTTTAATTTTAAAAGAGAAAAGAAAACTAAACTTTATTTATTTATTTATATAAAAAACATACATTGGATACTTCAGAGAAATACCCAAGTTAGATTAAGTAAATTATATTTGATTATTAAAAACAATATTAAACTAAGTATATTTTGTTTTATGAAAAGCCAAGGTGGAAACCCTAATTCATTTTAATTGGAAAACCATTAATTATATAGATTAATCAATTATCATTTTATTTGAAAGAAGAAAACATGTTTTATACTGTTACTAGCATGTAGATTATTACGTTACTAAACCAACGCAACTAGAACGGGACAAAACAGACCTAGAACGTAGAGGTTATAAATTAAACAAGATTTCATACACAAGATTAATTCATTAAAAGAGATTAACTAAACTTTATTTTTCAAAAGTATATAACATAGATGAAAACTATACCATTAGATAGATCCTGAAATAACGAAGCTAACACAACTCGAACGGATCGAATCAGAGCTAAAACGAAGATTTTACGGGCTTTTGAAAAACAGTGGCAGTCTTGTGATTAGATGGAATTATTTTCGGAATAAAATAAAGAAAATCAGTTTTATCCAATGAAACCGGACTGCGGGTTGAGTTTAGAAAACCTCGGGGTTCTTTAGAAAAAGGGACACCCGAAGGGGTATCATTGAATCAGGGCCAATGGATCACGGATGGATGATCTAGATTAGATCGGGGTGGAGTGGAGGGGAGTCCGGCCGGGAACAATGAAGAGCACGGCGGTTCTCCATGGAGGCCCGCACAGAGCTCACCGGTGCGAGCCAATCCATCGATTTGGTGCGCTATACGACTAACAGACGGTACAAAAAGGAAGAGAGGACACTGGCGAACTCACCTAGGGCCACGGTGAGGTCCGGAGATGAGCAAGGGCGACCGGCCACGGACGACGGCAGCGACAGGTTTCCTGTATGTACCGGCGAGGCCAAAGGTGAGCCATAGAAAAGAAAAAGAGGGATAGAAGGAGTGCGGAGCCTTTGAAACGGCGAAGGGAACTCGACGAGCTAGTTACAGGGGCGGTTGAACTCGCTGGCGGTAGGAGCTCTGCGGCGGAAGGCGGAGCCGGCGAATCGGGGCAGAGCTGCGGCTCGAGGCGAGGCGGCGCGTACTAGGGTTCAGGGGAAGCAATGCGAGGTCCGTAGGGGGGCCATTTTAAAGGGGTCGGGACGTGCTCCTCACGCCATGAGCCAAGGACGGGGCGGAGTCGGCCTCTGCTTCGGCAGAATCCCGTTCGGGAACGGCTCGATGAAGGGGATGACAAGTGGGGTCGATGTGTCAGCGGCAAGGGGAAAGGGGAGGACGTCCGTGCGGCTGGGCCAGCCTGGCTGATCGACCCAAACAGAGAAGGAGGAGGGGGTTCGAGTTGGGCCGGCCCGGTCGTTCGGCCCAAGCAGAAGGGTAAGACGGGAGGTGAGGCAGCTAGCTTGGGGCAAGGAGGGAAGGGTGAGCGTGTGGGCTGGGATGGCTTCTGCGTGAGCTGGACCAGCCTTTGCGTGGGTTGCTGGGCCCGGAGCCAGCTAGGCTGAGCGAGGGGAGAGAAGGAAGACGTGGGCCGAGGTGAGGTGGCCCATGCGGGAAGAGGGAAGGGAAGGATGGAGAGGGGGAACTGGGCCTTGGCCAAGGAGAAGAAAAGGGCCTTCGGCCAAAAGAGAGAGATTACTGTTTTTCTTTTCTTAAAACCCTTTTCATTTTCTTTTTCTTAAACTATTTTCCAAAACCATTTTCAAAGCATTTTGAAATTCCTATTTGAGTTTTGAACAAAACCAATCAATACATAAATTCAATGCAAGGTCATGAATGCTCAAGCAAAGGTTGCTAAACCCTAGGTCAATTTTTAATTTGATGAAAACATTTTTATTTTCCTACATTTTCATGAGCACAAAATTCAAAATTAAATCAAATTCAATCTATTTTCAAAATTCAATTTTTCGGGTGTTACAATTCATAAGTGCTTGCTTGCATATGTACCTATATTCATGATATGCTTGTGTGGTGTATTCTAGTTATAGGATTCATATGATGTTTTGCTAACTAGCATGCATCGGTTGGTAAGCTAGACCCTTGTTCTTTCAATTGGTATCTAGAAACCTTGCTTCTAATGTTGATCTCACGAGGTTTCTAGTGTTTTTGATGGTATCTAGCTAACCATGGTGCTAAGGATGTTATAATATGGCACTCCGATTGGTATCACGCTTCAAAGGTCCATCCTACACACCTTAGCATCATTTGGTAGCATTCACTCTCCCACAATTCCTATTCATGCATATGTGATCAAAATGAACCAAACTCATATATCACATATGTAGGGGGAGCTAATACTACCAAAGTTGAAATTTTCATCATATATATTCATTTGTGAAAAGGTTGTCATCAATTACCAAAAAGGGGGAGATTTAAAGACCTTGTTTGGTTTTGGTTAATTGATGAAACCTATGGACTAACCCTTGAACTAAGTGTATGATCAAGATAGGGTGGTCCACCTTGGAACATGGAGCTAGATGGATGATCATGGTGAATCAAGTGCTTCATGGACTAAGCAAAAGAAGAAAGAGAAAAACAAAAATGGGTTCAAGGCAAGGGTATTTCATAGGGCCATTTTTGGTTTAGTGATCAAGACACTATAGAGAGTGTGATCACATTTAGGATATATAGCCGTACTATCAAGAAGGGAAAACTCGTTTCGATTACGGTTATCATGTGCCACTAGGTCATTTGCATTGCATATCTAAAATGAACCTAAGTGACACAAACTTGAACTAAATCCAAGAAATATGTTGCAAAGGCTAACACAAGTGAACAAGGTTTGGATCATAAGGTGTTAGCACTTGAAGACTTGGAGAAGAAAGAGGCACCTCGTTTTGGGACTCAGAAGGGCTCCGGACGCTAGTGAGATGCGGTCCGACCAATGAAGATGCGTCCGGAAGCACACCCTAAAGCTCGGCCCCGGCGCACAGGAGGTCCGGACGCAGAAGTGAGTCCGGACGCTGACTCCGGTCGCACGTCCGGAGCTCGGCGCTCTCTGGACCTCTCTGCTCAGATGATCCGGACGCAAAGCTTGGTCCGGACCGAGGCAACCGAACGCGTGTCCAGAACTCAGAGCTCTCTAGACCCCTCTCTGGACTGGGTCCGGACGCAAGGCGAAGAGGGTCCGGACGCTACTGTGCTGTGCGTTCGGGGGCTACACGTCGGCACAGTCAGGGCGCCAACGGGCGAATTCAAAATAGAGGAGGGTCCGGACGCATGCGCGATGGTCCGGACCCCCCATGCAAAGTGCGTCCGGAGCTACGCAGATTTCAGTGAAAAGGAGCAAAACGGCTAGATCGGTTTGGATGGCTATTTAAGTGGCTTGGCCGGCTCCTAGGGCTCACTCTTGCACCTCTCATTCATTTGATACACTTGTGCTTGCTTGAGATAGCCCCCAACTCACTCTCTTCACTCTTGTTGCATATTTGTAAGAGTTTGAGTGAACCAAGTGCAATGATCTTTGCATTGCATCTTAGTGGCACTTGGTCATCGTCATCGCCGCGTGGTTTCTTGTTATTCTTGGTGTTTGCCAACACCTAGACGGCTTGCCGATTGTGGAGAAGCTTTGGCGCAATTGGTGATTGTTTGCGGCCGACTTCGGTGATTGTGAGAGGGCTTGTACCCACCTCGGCAGAGAGCCAAAGGGTAACTCTAGTGGATTGCTCGTGTTATTGAGTTACTCTCATTTGGGTGGATTCTTGTGGCGCCCGATTTAGTGGGTTAGGCTTGTCATTGCCTATTAGCCACCGAATCACCACTTGAGTAGTCGATACAACGGGGACTAGCTTGGTGGCAACCAAGTGAACCTCAGGAGAAAAATCAATTGTCATCTTGTCTCCCGACTACTCTTTGGTGTTCATATTGTGATTGGTTCATCCTATTGACATCCATACATCACAAGGCATCGGTATAGCAATCACCTCCTCTCTTGTATCTACTCTTTCATATCTTGTCTAGTTAGCTTGCTTGTTAGCTCCTTTAGTAGTTGTTCTTGCTAGCTTGTGCTAAGTGCTTTAGGTTCTTGCTATTGATTGTCAAGCACTTAGTTAACTAGAATTGCATTGGATAGGTGGCTTTGCACCCCAAGTAGAGGTAGAGCAAAAGGCTTCGCTTAAGTGTTATCTAACCTTTGCTTTAGTGTTTTGTAGAATTTTTTATTAGGCTATTCACCCCCCTCCCCCCCCCCCTCTCTAGCCATCTAGGATTTTTCACCTGCTCGCCTTATATAGCCGGGGAGCAGGGTTGGGCGTCTTCTGGTCGGCAGACTCAAAACGTCCCTGGGATATGCCGAGGTATATATCCCCAACATACCTATCTAATGGCCCATATATTGGAAACATCAAGACACATCTAACCTTTTGAAAGAGCAACGGCCACCTTATCGTCAAAGGTGATCATCCAAGAGACCGTACCATCAATCTAGCAGCATCAATACCAACCATTATCGTCTTGTTCGCTTGGTTTATAAATCATGGTATAATTTTTTCTTTCATAACAAAACAACTAAAAACAGCATGAGCCGTCTTATCAGCCGCAGAAACGATGAGCCAACCAAAGCGTATGAAAGTAGAAATGCGGATAACATTTAACTAACAGTCATCGCCAAATCAGAATCCTACAAGCTGGGGCACAAAGATACAAACAATTTGGGAGCATGATCAATCGTATGACACCCCCCCCCCCCCCCCCCTAACTACTATGATTAAACTAGATGATGATGATGAAGGGTCCTCACTTGTCAGCGTTGGTGACGCCTCACCTCAACATGTGCAAAAGAAAAAAGAAAAATAAACAAGTAATATAACTGGGAACATGGCAGGTGGCCCAGCGTGGAAGTGGGGCACGAGGCCCGCAGCATGGGCCTTGGCGTGCGCTTGTTCCTTCCTCAAGTTTGGGCACCCAACTACTGCACAGCAGGCTACTTGACTGTAGGCCGTTCCTGGTACTAATAATCTCCAGTACAAAACGAGAACCAAGGCCCAGTTGTATGATGCACTGTAGTAGTGTAGTACGGAGTACTTTGCTGGCGCGCCGATGTGACGAGTCGGCGTTTCATTCCGTAGCGTTTTTTGGTTGCTGGTTGGTTGATGAGTGGAAAACGGCCGGGTCGGACAGTGTTGTGTTGTGAGCCAATCATGCATGGATCGCCACGCGGGCGGAGAACTGTGTACCCATCTCCATCGGAGAGGAGAGGAATAAGGTTCAGCGGCCGGCATCGTCGGCAACGACCGGTGGAGGTGTCATCTCGTCGTCGCTTCCCTTCCCATGCATGCATTATTCCCCAGTCAGTCAACACGAGTGAGCCTATGGTGCGTCGTCGACGGGAAGCTTAGCCCCGTTTAGTTCCCAAAATTTTTTCATAGTACCCGTCATATCAAATCTTGCGGTACATGCATGGAGTACTAAATGTAGACGAAAAAAAAAACTAATTGCACAGTTAGATGAGAAATCGCGAGACGAAACTTTTAAATCTAATTAATCCATAATTAAACACTAATTATCAAATAAAAACAAAATTGCTACAGTGCCCAAAACCTAAAAAATTTTGAATCTAAACACACCCTTAGCTCATCTATGATTCTATGGTGATGGCCTGGTGGGTGACTGCGCACATGATGCTGCGTCCGATCCTATCCGATCCATCCAACTCATGGTCCGTGTGTGCGTGCGTGCTGCAATTAGACAGGCAGCACCGGACCCCGAGTTACGTACTGTCCAAGACGACGACGATTCCATCGATCGATCCGGAAAGCGATCGACTCAGACCGACCATGAGCAAATTAACACCTTAGGACTGGCAACGGTGATCATCGGTGAGGCGAAACACGCAAAGATAGAGAGATCTGGATTCTGATGTGACCGCTGGTTTGGAAAACGAAACCGAAACAAGCACACTGTTTTACGTAGTAATAACAACATCAGGCACCGAATTAAAACGGCCTAAAAGAGCTCCAGAAAACAGCAGCTAGCTCTAGCGGGGAGGCTCGGAATCACTATTACTGGTATTAGAAATGCGGGTCCCCACCTGCCTGCCTGTCAGAGGGAGGGCGTTCCGGTGGAGTGGAGCGGAGGATCAGCTTGCCTGCCACTGCCAAGTGCCAAGTAGACTACTACTAGTAGTGCTATCCATCCACCCCGCGAGGGGGTCTTCTAGGAGGCCGGCTCGTGTAGTGTCGTGTTGGAGCAGAGGTCGCCACGAGGATCCAGCGACCCTCTCAGACTGTGCGTGCGTGCTGTACAAGGAAGGAACAAGGAACCCAGCCAGCCCCAGGAAAGCTACCTGCACCTACCTGTCCAAGTTGAGAAGAGAAGAGGGAGGGGGGGGCATCGATCCATCCAGCCGAGGAGCTAGAGGAGAGGAGCCACCCAGAGGTAGCTAGCGTCGCCATGGCGGAGGAAGCAGCGTCGTATGCGGGGACGGAAGCGCCGCCGGGAAGATGACGATGGTAGTCGGGGTGGACGACAGCGACCACAGCTTCTACGCGCTACAGTGGGCACTGCAGCACTTCTTCCCGCCGGCCCAGCTGGAGCAGTACCGCCTCGTCGTCGTCACCGCCAAGCCTTCCGCCGCCTCCGCCATCGGCCTCGCCGGCCCAGGTACTTAGTAGTACTACTTTCTATTTAATTAGTATACGCGGATGGGATGATCTCCATGCATCTCCGATCTCCAATCCAATCCAGACTCTGATCGATTCATCATGTCCAGGCGCCGCGGATGTGCTGCCGTACGTGGAGGCGGACCTCAAGAAAACCGCCCTCCGCGTCATCGACAAAGCCAAAGCCATCTGCGTCGCCAAACAGGTGAGCGACGACGCTGTGTTCGAGGCGCTGGAGGGCGACGCTAGGAGCGTCCTTTGCGAGGCGGTCGAGAGGCACCACGCCGAGATGCTCGTCGTCGGCAGCCATGGCTACGGAGCCATCAAAAGGTCTTCCCTTTTATTAATTTCCCCATCTCATCTCCACCTCACCTCACTGCGCTGGCCCTCTGCTCTCTCCTCTTCTCTTCTCCCCTGTTTCCCAAATCCCAACTATGTACAGTCAGAGTTGTCGTTGCATGTCATCTTCACTCGTCTGCCCCTAACGATTTTGATATGGGGCAATACAGAATTTGAATATATCAGTACTGCCTTAATATTAATCTTCTTTTCATGTTCTACAGTACTGCCTTAATTTCTTATATTTTCCTTTCACATATATGGGGCAATACAGATCGAATATGAATATATCAGTAATAACAATATCTGCACCTGTTGGCTACATACAAAATACCAAAACTTTATTATCTATGTTCCATGACCAATGAACTAGGCTAAACAAGACTTGTTTTTTGTGTATGATTTTTGCATAAACCAACAGTGGACAAGCAGGGGCCTAGTCCTTGAAATGAGATAATATTAATCTAGAACATAGTTTGCCCATTGCTTTGCGTCTCAACTCTAGTACGTACTACATCCCTTTCCTTGTCTACTCGAGAGAGTTTCTTTTTTTTTTCCCCCTTCGAAAGATCTACTTCAACTGTACGGCTTCTTGTTCTTGTTCACTTTCGTATTATTATTATTGACTATATCCTCAACCTCCCTCAGGGCTGTTCTTGGAAGTGTGAGCGATTACTGCGCCCATCACGCGCACTGCACCGTGATGATAGTAAAGAAGCCCAAGCAGCACAAGCACTAGCTGATGAATGTTCCAGTTTGACAGATCACTACGTACTATATATACTGCAAATAATATGTACGTACACTGTCAAGTTGTGTATGCGTCCTTTTGTGAATAATTGGATCATCAACCATCACAACTTCGATCGGTTTGCTTCTACAAGTAGTATATATGGTATCCGATGCATGCAATCCTCCTAGCTACATGCATGTGGATTATTGAGAATTACAAATAATTGATTGTTCTCTGAACCTCAAAACAATGTATTTGTATTTATGTGTTGGAAGTTTTTATGGGATTGATTGCAACTTTTTTTCTGTCAGCCGTGGGCGCGCGTGTATGTATGTTTTATTAGGCGGAGAAAATGGTATATCTAACAATCAGATGATCGATCGATAGGGCCGGCCGGTGATGAACTCATCGATCAGGTGTGTCTGATACATGCATGCATGCTCCTTACTTGACTATTACACACAGCCATGCAATGCCATGCCATGGACATGTTGTTCTCATGTTGAACTTTGATGAACAGCACGTACGTACTTTCCCCAAGTATTGATGTCGATGCTTGTGTCGCTTTTTGTGTAAGCTAGATAATAAGTTTGTGAAATATATTCTTATATATCAGATAATAAGTATTTCATGTTCAGTCGACCAAACATAAGAAAGTCTGAAAAACAAGAACACATAATTCATCCTAATCAGCTCAGTTGAATCCCAACAAAACCAGACGCTCAAGTCAATAACTTGGCAAAACACCACCAAACATCCACAAAGGAACACGGGGCTTGAAAACATTCATGATATTGCACAGTTGCTTCACCCCATCCACTTCTGGTTATCCTCATTCGAACAACTCAACCAATGCTCATTCCCAAGACAAAGTACCCTAAGTGGACAGTGGTGCCACTCAACGAAATTGCACATAGACAAAGAACCTTCCTTCAAACTTGGGAAGCCAGGCAAAACGGTCCGGCTGAGATAGAAGCTATTGTTTCTGTTCAGTACATCAAGAAAAACTAAATTCATGACATGCTACTGCAACAAAATTCAGAAGATGCTAGAAGCTACTCATACTTGTTTCCGGTGGCAGGCCTAGCTGAAATATATAGGTAGGGACACTACAGCAGACGAGCGCGTCGCCGAGTGCCCCTTGCACTCGGCAAAGGCTTCATTGCACTCGGCAACGCCTTTGCCGAGTGCTGCACTCGGCGAAGGGGCGTCGGCAAATCGGCAGCTGGCAAAGGCGGCGTCGCCGAGTGCCGAATCTCGGGCACTCGGCAACTGCCAGACCGACACTCGGCAACGATTTAACGCCGTCCGCCGGCGGCATACGCCGTCTTCTTTTTTTTTCTTTGCCGAGTGCAGCACTCGACAAAGAAATTGGAATTTATTTAAAAAAAATTCAAAGAAATTGTTTTTCTTTTTTTAAAAAAATTCTTTGTCGAGTGCCAGGGTAGAGGCACTCGGCAAAGAAAATCTGCTCGGTTTTTTTTAATTTTTTTTTTTTTTTTGCTTTTCCACAACAAAAGGCAAAGGCACTGCGGCATTGCTGTGGAAAAGCAAAACAAAAAAAATCTCATAGAAAATTTGAATTTACCAAAATCACAAGCAATCAATAGTACACATGCTGGTCAAATTTGTTCCATTATTAATATACTCCAACATAGCTCGATAGCTGGAACACTCAATGTGTAGACAGGCCAAGATCTTGTGCATCCTGGAGAAAAGACAGTATTGTTATTGTTATAGTAAACAAAGGACCCCCAAAAAAAACATTTTGAGATGTGCTGGCAGCATGCAGTTTTAAATAGAAGAATTACCTTTGCACGTTGCACTGTTGTCCTAATCATATCAGTTTTCACTGCTCCTGTAATAGTACCAAAAGGATCATCTTCATTGGTGAATATAAGGATTCGTTTACTGACGGTCTTCACAGATCTGAAAAGTTTCGAATAGGAACATGGAATGACTACATTCAGACAGGCATTAAGTGGTGCAATTGAAGGAAGACAAAACACTACTTGTATGCTACATACACTTCATCAATCAAATACCTACAAAAACTGATGCAGTCTAGTTTGCATAATGTGAACAAATTATAGCTTCACTGAGATGCTTATAGAGGCATGCACAAACATAACATGTCAATACCCCCACAGCCCCACCAAACATAACATTAGGTACTACTTTCTTACAACAACAAAAAAGGCAAACAGTGACGTTCTCCTACCTTATCAATAAATCTAAGTTAATGAGAAGGGGCAAGATTAGCCTGGGTTTGAGACATCTCGTCTCCCTTGGGCGCCCGTCTTCCTGTTGTCGACAACCACGGCTCCTCCCATCCGAAGGCTCCCTCGCCGATCTGCGTCCTCCTCGTCCACCCCTATAAGCTACGTCCTCTTCCGAGCAGAGTGCGCCATAACACAACTACTGACTGGATCAGCGTCCTTCGGCCATGTTGTCCAGCGACTGTGTGAGACATTTGGTCCCACAAGCCCATACAACACAGAGATCAGGGTACGAGCTGCCAGGATAGTGGCAGCTGTTGCCGGCAGCATCCGTGTGGACCAGTTCACAGCTCAAGGCATGATGATGATTGAGTGCATAGCGTCCCTGCTCGACACATTTGAGGAATACAGTTGGCGACCTGAGGGATATGAGGGACGACTATTCAAGCTAGCCATAGTCACAGAACCCGAGTACGAGCGGGACTGGCTGCTAGATGACCAGGATCTTCGGTACACAAGAGTCGACGAGATTCCAAGCACGACGGCTAAACATGACGACACCAAGACACAGCAGGGCTACAGAGGCCTGGTGGTGCAAGGCTTGCGTATCCTTCAGGGGCTCGCAGTCAATGAGGACAACTGCAGAGTCATAAGCAACAACCAGAATCTGCTATCAAAGGCCATAGCACCTCTTCTGGTGTCGGACCAACAACAAGCCCACAGCCACGACGACCATGATCATGACAATGGATGGTGCAGCATGGCAGAGGAATCACTAGAACTCACGAAACGGCTCATGGCTACTCGGAATCCAGGAGAGACGACGACTGAAACAAAGCTGTCAAGTGAGATCCTACTCAACCACCAAGTGATCACCATCACCATCAGAGGTATTCTGGAGTGCGTCAAATGTGCATTGCTGCTGAAAAGACAAGCAGTTGAGGTCCTTCTAGTTCTAGGCCTAACTGTGGATACACATACACCACCCTCCATTATATTTACTACTCCCTCAATCCCAAATTGTAAGTCATTCCAAGAATTTTGGAGAGTCAAAGTTTCTCAAGTTTGACCAAATTTATCTAACAATATAATAATATTTATGATGCCAAATAACTATCATTACATTCGTTATCAATTATATTTTCATAGTATACCTATTTGATGTTATAAATCTTTATAGTTTTGTCTATAATTCTTGATCAAACTTGAGATGCTTTGACTCTTCAAGATTCGGAATGACTAACAATTTGGGATACAGGGAGTAGTTATTTGCGCGCACCCATGCGCGCGAGTCATGGCCACAGCTCTATTCGAAAAGTGGTATCCATGTTCTCTAACTACTTCACTCTCAGGGATCCCTGATTTTTCCCCCACAATGGTTGAAACCAAATTTCCTTATGTACGTGACGAAATTACAAAGTTCAGACATATACGTAGCAGCTAGACAGATCCCTGAATTTTTTACCCAAAAAACTGTTTCTAGCATGCCTTCAACATCAGGGTTCATGCTTGTTTTCTGTACTGTTGCAATATTCTGACGAACTCTAGATTCCACTCTTTTAAATCTTGTAAACTGGTCTCATTGCAGTTATACCATGTCATCTGTTTCTCAGGTTTGGTTCTTCTATTGAAATTCTGCCTGTAATCATAGGTTGTTATGAATGTTAGTTCATAACGGGGGATAAGGGGATAATTAGGCCTTATGTTTTGCCTAGAGCTTGAGAGATTTAGAGAGACTAGATTGTTTCTTCATAATTCATTGCTTGATTTCTATTATGCCTCATGGGCTGATTATAAAAGGTACATAGAACTAACACCTCTTGTGCCTAGACAATATGGTACTATTCATATTTCCTCTAATATAAATAAATAACTAAGAGAGACACTAATTAACACTAATGGGCTTAAGGCCCAACTAAGACAATCGGGTCTGACAGCCTGTTGGCTGCCCATGACATCTCCCCCGCCCTCGGAGACACAGCTCAGACGAGCTGGATAGTTGCAACGGGCCTATTTGACGCAACATAGGGTTAAGTCTTTTACATCTCGGCTTACCTTTGTTATTGAAGATTAAAATTGGAAATAAATTTAAAACTAAAATGTAAATTTAGACGACAGCTACGTCCTCGTGTCCTCCTGGATCCCATGGGAAGAGCGCTTCCGCTGGCTTCATTGGGGTAAGGGTGGAGGGTGAACTAGCGCGCTCTTATGTTGGATGCGTCTAGCACCACCCCAGGAACGAGGATGAATGAGACGGTGTTGCGCGTTCGCTACACTGGAAGTGCCCATACTTGGACCTCTCCTTCAATTGGAGCAGCAAGACGTACTGGTGAGGCCGAGCGGATGAACACGCACAACAGCGATGAGCTGAGGAGCATGCGCATCTTCTGCATCACCCGGCGGACAAGGAAACCTCGCCCTGCAGCTTGTAGTCGCAGCGTTGCTTGCTCCTCCGATGCTTTTGTGGCATGAAGAGCCTACGCTCGATGGCGTGCCAGGAGTCCCCATGCTGCTGCCCGGAGGCGTACAGCCGCCCGGCGTTCACGGTCCTCTTTGTCCTTCGCCTCGAGACGCGCCCTGAGACCATCCAGTTGTGTGGACACCTCAACAAGGATGCGCAGGCTGTTGTCGATGCCAAGAGCCACCCGATGGAGCAGGTCGGGGTACGGAGTCGGTTTGAAGCGCAGGTGCCGGAGCTCGGTGAAGCGACGCCACGCCGGGGTGCCATCCTCCTGGACTTGGAGGAACCAAACTCGGGTGTCACCTTTCAAATTGCGGGAAGCCAGCCATACCTTTTCTTCCGCCATGATGCGCTCTCGGCGAAAGTAGAACTCGCTTTGGTTGACGAAGGCCACCGGATCAAATGTCCCATCAAACCGAGGAAAATCCATCGAGGAGTGGTGGCGCGGCGGTGGATAGATCGGTGGTGACTGCTGGAGGTGGGGGTCGGGGCGGACCGGCGGCGGTCTGGATCGACGCGGCTGTGCTGGTGGAGAGGCGACGGCTGATGGCGGCGGCGCAGAGTGAAGGCGCGGCGGCTGATGGAGAGGCGGCGGCGGCGCGGAGTGAAGGCGCGGCGGCTGGGGTAGGGTTTGGTGATGGGGAGACGGCGCGACGACTGCGAAATCGAGATGGGATTGATTTTTTTTTTCTGGAGTAGGATCGAAAAGCTCTAGATACCAAATGTTATGAATGTTAGTTCATAACGGTGGATAAGGCCTTATGCTTTGCCTAGAGCTTGAGAGATTTAGAGAAACTAGATTGTTTCTTCATAATTCATTGCTTGATTTCTATTGTGCCTCATGGGCTGATTATAAAGGGTACATAAGACTAACACCTCTTGTGCCTAGACAATATGGTACTATTCATATTTCCTCTAATATAAATAAATAATTAAGAGAGACACTAATTAACACTAATGGACTTAAGGCCCAACTAGGACAACCAGGCCTGACAGCCTGTTGGTTGACCATGACATAGGTAGATCTATTTTGTTTCTCAGGAAGGGTTCTTTCATCTCTATTTGTCAGGTTTTGGCTCAGATCTTTCTCAATTTCCATCTCGCTATCACTTTTTTCCACGGATCGACATTTGTAAAGGAGGCCAGTATCGTCATCTCTATTAAGTACCTAAGGTTTGCTGATTGAAACGTAGTTCGCCATGCTCATCCCTCCACATGTCTATTCTGTATGAATTATGTGCCATCACCACCTCTCTACCTATGATAGTCATCTGTCAGCAATCTGTAGAGTTCACTAAATTTCGTCCTGTGATAGTCAAATCGAATCTGAAAAAAGAAGTAAATGAATTACACCAAAAATCTTGTTAAAGGAAAACCTGAAAATTTTAGAGAAGTATGATTTACTGCATAGTTCAGCTTCCTGCTTATCCTATTACCTCCTTTCAATTCTACATTAGTTCTTTCTACCATGGTACTCTTGGCTATCTTCTTCTCTTGCAACAAGCAGTAGTAAGGCTCCAATCTCAGACCTCATGATCAACTCTTCTCTTCCCCCCTGCTGCAGGCTGCAGCTCTGCAACCGTCTGCCCCTTGTAGGTTTGTCCATGTGAGAAGCAGTGTACTGAAACCCTGACCTTTCTAGCACTTCAGAGGACGCGACAAGGTGTCTCTCATTTGGGCGTGGCAAACTGAATCACAAAATCGGAGTGGAAGCGTTTGATGGTTACAGGCAAGGCTTTGGACTCAAACTGGTTCTGGATGGTAAGTTGGATATCACTGATGCTAAGGTTTGCAGTGTTTGGGTTGACATCAGTTGCAACCAATGCATTGGTAAGCCAAGCCTCTGCTGCCAGCATCTTGCTGTTTGGGTGGACGACAGAAAGTCCAGGAAGAGCATGGCTGGCCTATATTTTATACAAAATAATAGAGTTTTCAGATAGGAATGTGAAGGAACGCAAAGGTTCCAGCAAAGCGATTTACCATTTTCGTGGAGCACCAAGTGGATCCCTTGTAAACAAATGAGATCTAAAGTAAAGCTGAGGCCTCGAGCTTGTGTTCAAAACCTGCAAACCCATCATTAGGGAACCTGCAAAACCTACAATAAGGTTTCAGTGCTCTACAAAATCTAACAATTTCAATATAGGACTGATTACATCGTGTTTACAATTCCAGCCTGATTATATTTATTGGCAAGATAAAACTATGTTCAGTAAGTTCCCCAAATATTTAAAGGGTCAACTATATTGGTACTTTTATGCTCTCAACTTTATCAGCAGCCAAGAACTTTTTACAATAGATGACTACTATGGAAATATATGGTCTCATGAATAACTTTTGTAGAAGCCCTTTTATTCTCTCATGAATTCTGAACCACCAGGAAAAAATACTCATAGGAAAAAGCGTACAATAAATGCAATGCATAATCTCAATATGTAGCATGAACACAGCCTAAGAACTATAGTTAGACTTATGCCAATGAGCCATGAGGATGACATTATTCACAATGTAAAATACATGCAAAGGTAAGTTGCAACACAGTTTCCTTGACAGTCTAATTAAAACAAGGGCATGTATATATAATAGAAGTTGTTCCATAATTGATATTTGACCATGCTCTAAACTAAATTAGCTAGCTTATAACCAAAAACAACATCCAATTGCTTGCAATGTATAAAAGGACAAGGACCATACTGTTTTACTAACTGATATTTTCTTTGCAACCAATAGGTATATGTATTCAGAGAAAAATAGCCACACCGTACCCACAGAGAAATATAAGATACCTGTAGAAAAATATTTACCATATAAAGATAACTTTACAAATGGTGTGCACTGAAATATGTACTTTTTTAATCTGAAGCAATCCAACAATTTGATGTGACCATTTAATACTAAACACTTATTCTAATACAAATTCACAACTATATGGTACATCATAATATATGAAAGATCCAGTAAAAAAAATTGTATGGAAAGGCAAAATTGTTCAGTATATCTAGACATACATCATAATATATGAAGGATCCAGTAAAAAAAATTGTATGGAAAGGCAAAATTGTTCAGTATATCTAGACATATGATTTGGATCCATTACACACAATCTTCAGTGAATTTGGAATACGAGCAGCACATGCATGTATTATTTCTTGTGCGAAAACAATGTGACATATACATGTACCATAAATTAGGAAATGTAAAACTAATGAAAGATATTCCTAGAAAGATGTGATTCGACACAGTGACATCACTGTATGAGGCATCAGGCAAACAAAACTCTAGGTTTCACACACATATATTATCGAAATCTGCCGTGAATGTGGACCAGGAAGCTGCATAAAGAAATCGAATCCAATTCGTAAGGCTAACGTGTGTATCAGAATAAAAGCCTATGTTAGTGCACCTCAAATTAGCATCTGTAAATCATATGAAAGATGTTAGAAGGGGGGGAAATGTAGTGATACATACACAGAAGGGGAGCAGATCTGGTCAGGGGCGAAGCGCTGACCTGCTCGGCTCCATCGCTAGTCCAGGACGACCCTTGCAGGTCAATACGGCGCGGCCTCGTCGGTGCTCATGTGGGGGCATCCAGCGCGGCAGGCACCGGGGACATCCCGCGTCGGTGCGACGGCCGACCGCAAGGGTCACGGGAGCATCGAGCGGAGGTGCGGCCGCCGGAGAAGAAGAAGCGACCCAAGCTGCTATACGCCGCCGGAGCGGGGACAGGGCTGGGCTCGCACCGAGGCCCGACGTGCCGCCGCCTTGTGTCTTGGCGGAGCGCCTGCAGGAGACCGTGCGGGGGAGGGGGAGAGCGGGGGCCGGGCCGCGCTGGCTAGCGCGCCGTGCCACCGAGCGGAGGATGGGGGCGCCGCCTCGCCGCGTGCGCGAGGCGCCACGGCGGCCGGGCGCCGCGCTCGACCAGTGCTCGCAGGCCGCCGCGCCTGAGCCGCCGCCGAGGGAGGAGGGAGCTGGCGGAGCGCCTGCAGGAGGTCGTGCGGGGGCCGGGGCCGGGACGGGCACGGGCGCGGCGGCGGCCGCCGGTGTGCTTCCCGTGGGGGCACCATCTCGCCCCTGACGCCGCTGCATCGGGAGAGAGAGGACGGGGATTTTTTTTTTTGCCGATGGGGAGGAGGGAGAGACGCGCGCACGCGGAGCGCGTGGCTGCGGCGGGGGGAGACGGCGAGGCCTCCGCGCGGGAGTTGCGCCTGGGCCGGTGCCCGCCCGCGGCGGAGGCCGGCGGGGGCCGGCGCCAGGGCCGGAGCTAGGGTTCGGGAGGAGGGAGAGGGAAGGAGAGAGGCGCGGGAGAGGGGAGAGTGGGGGCGGACCGCGGTCCGGGTGAGCGCCTCACGTTGTTAGAGGGCGGGGTGTTTTTTATAAAAGCGGCAGGAGGGAGGGTAACAGTAAAAAAACCATGTTTTCGGAATTTTCTCTTCTTTGGCCGACTGATTTTGATACTACAGGGTCCTAGACGTAAGAAAACGGAGCGTGTTTACTGTTCACAAAAGACTAGCTGGACCGCGGGTTGATTTCAACTAAACTGGAGGGCTTTGGTGAAAAACTATGGGCGACGCGGGGGGAGATCCTAGCCGTCCACGGACGCGATCGGACGACCGGAAGGAGGGGGCGACGTGGCCATGCTGTGGTCGCGTTTTTACCACACGTTCTCTTCTCTTTAGATGTCGCCCGGTGGAAGTGGAAGCAGCAGCACAGTGTTGTTGTGGTTACTGCTGCACATCTCTCTTGTGCCAGGTTATCACTTTAACAGGATGTGCGGTTCCACTCATTTGGCAAAGAAGAGCAATGACATCAAAAGATTAGCAGGTGAAAAGCTGGAGGCCATGTTGTCTTCATCTTGGTTATCCGCAGTGAAACAAAGGACGACGTTGCGATCGGCTGGGGCGTGTTTGGTATGAGGCCAGGGGGTGGCCCGAGCCCAAACGGTGCAACGCACCATGTTCGGTTCACTTGGCCTGCGATTCGGTCTGGCTCCCCTCGTGCTTTTCCTCTGAAGGAGCGAGAACGGCGACCAGAGGGGGTGAATGGGAGCCAAATAAAATTCAACTCAAAGACTTGGCTCTTGTCCCAAACTCATACCCAAAACTTGACCTCGGAAGAACCGACTCGCACACGACCTAACAAGTAGGTGGACACCTTAGGAAGACCCCTAAAGGTGCACCGGAGCGGTCGGAGAAGATGGACAACAATCGAAGCCACGAACTTGAAACCGATACACCGAGAGAGGTACTCTCAACCCCTAGAGAGAAGAGGTAAGAGCACACCCAAAAATACTTATGAGAACTGGTCTCAACTCACACCCAAAACTTGACCTCAGACGAACCGACTCGCACACGACCTAACAAGTAGGTGGACACCTTAGGAAGACCCCTAAAGGTGCAGCGGAGCGGTCAGAGAAGATGTAGAACAATCGAAGCCACGAACTCGAAACTGATACACCGAGAGAGGTACTCTCAACCCCTAGAGAGAAGAGGAAGGAGCACACCTAAAAATACTTATGAGAACTGGTATCAAAAGTACCTAATAATGTTTCTTACGTGAATACGAATCCAACGCAACAAACGGAACTTAATTCGGAGTCCGGACGAGAGAGAAACAACCAAAATAGCGATCAACAGTCACCATAGAACCACTTGCTATAGTATGGTGATAAGGTCCGAAGCTGAGGTCCGGAGCTAGGTGTGTTGCTGGAGTTTTTCGGGCACACCACAGGACCACTCGCTATGGTCCGGAGGGTGGTCTGACGCTTTTTCTTCACAAAATCAGCAACACAGTGAGCTCTGGACCTCCGGACTAGTGGTCCGACGGTACCACAGGACTAGTCTGGAGCTTGGTCCGGAGCTAGCGGCTGCTCTGCAGGCTTTCGGCCAGACCACAGGACCACTCGCCTATGGTTCGGAGCCTTGTCCAAAGTGGTCCAGAGGGTGGTCCGGACCTCACGAACAGCGCACAAAAAACCCGCGAAAACTGATTTCTCTCCGCCAAATTTTCCCAAAACTCAACCAAATAAACTCCAACTGCAACCAAACTTTGTAGGCATGATCCTTGTACAGTTGGGGAGCTATCCCGAAGAAATCATCACTCAATTTGTAGAGGATAAACGGGAACACTCGGATTTGGGGGAGAAGGAGAAGAGCGAAGAACGCCACAAAGAAATCGCCCGATCTATGCGCTCGTGAGGTTTGAGGAGAAATCCTTCGGTGCAAAGATGCTCCTCACAAGTACGCACAACTTGGTTCAAACGGGTTTTGCAAAGCTACTCTCAACAAAGAGAAATCACCTCGGGAAAAAAAAAGAGCAAAGGCAAAACGGGAAGAACACAAGCAAAACGGGAACACGATCACGAAAGCGAAGCCACCATGGCTTATGGAGGTTATGTCCTCCGATTCCTCGCAATAATCACAAGTTCTTACACCGGTGACACGGTGGATCTCAAGCAAGAAGAAGCTAGGGAAGGGAAAACCTAGGAATAGGTGGGAGAGAGAGTAATGCAAGAGATAGGATGAGGATACCCCTTCATCCCCTATTTAATAGGGCTTTGGCTATTTCCCAAAGACCCCCCCCTAGATACAAGACCGAATTACCTAGCCCTAAGACATTGTAATCCAAGTCGGTAACTCTCAGCCACTCGTTTGAATGGACGGCCCCACTTCCTGCCAGGAGTTGCCGTCGCCTCGACGCAACCTCCAGGATTCCGCCACGTGCCATCCCCGCTTCCTCGGAAGCTCCGCCTAGGTCTTGAGGCCCAAACCCAGGAAACCCGCCACCGGTAGCTTTGATCTCAACTACCGAACCCCGAGTTTTGAGGTCCAAACTCGGAACCCGTCCTCGGATGGTTTTGAGGCCCAAACCACCAAATCGCTCGACTCGAGCCACCTTGTCCTCGCCCGGTCGGACTCCGAGTCCCCTGAGCCTCCGCTCGACTCGCGCGTCCACCGTCTTGACTTGGTCGACTCGATCTACCTCCATGTCTTCTCGCACTCGCCGGTGCCAAGTACTAGCCACCACAGCTAGTCCTTCGGCGCCCATGGTCCCTCAGTCCGAGCCTTGCTTCCGCCCTTCACCGCTCTCAGTCCATCGACACGGCAAGCCTCTACTCGACCTTCTCCACGCCATTGACCGTTGTCACTAGGCATAGCACCTACACACCACAAGCCGATAGACATGCACAGACTTGCTTTCGCAAGGGGTTAGGGTAAGCCACTCAAACTGAAACACTCACATGTTGGACGATCACTCATCATACAGCTGAACATACATGGGTACTTATCCACCATGTTTTCGCAATCTCCCCCTTGATGAGTGCATTGTCAACACAAGTGCATTTCAGATTTGAGCCACAAGATAAAGCTCTCCAAATGACCAAAAAGCTAAGAAAGCCAAAACGGGGTCACTTGAGAGAAGCAAAACGAGTCCAAAACTTGGTTCCCAAAGATATGGGGAACGGCTCGACGCAACCAAGCAAAACAAAGCTAGCCCTCAAGAAGAGGCATAAAAACGGGCTCAACACCGCTAGCAAGTCCAAGATACCAATCACAGCTCTCAAAGCTCAAAATGCCAATTGAAACACCAAGGGAACTCCAAAGATACCAATTAAAACACTTAGAGCTCAAGAAGCACTCGAAACCTGTCGGAGCCAACAAAGCAAGCTAGACCCTCCAGAAGAGTCAAAGGCTCAACGCATCTAGCAAAAGCTCTCCCTGGGCAAAAGCACACTCAAGATACCAACTGAGCTTCTTAGGGCAAAAGAAGCACACAAACTCCCCTTGACCAAAGAAGATCTAAACCAAAGAAACCAATGAGATGCACTCTTTCTCCCCCTTGGAAGTAGATGGCTGAAAATGGAATAAAATGCAAATCTCTCCCCCTTGTTGACACATGTAGCTCATCAAACATCAACAACTCAAGATCCGGCTACAAATGTCATGAAATGCAAAATGAGTGCAAAAGCTTCATACTTAGAGCTAAGACAATGAATAGATGCTCTAAGTGATGTGATCCTGTGAGAATAGGAAAAGCTCTACGTGGCCAACAAAGACTCAAGTTGAGCTTAAGATCACTTTAGAAGCTATTTTAGAGAGCACATGATGTGAGAGCAGAGAAAGGGTATCACCTCCTAGAGACAACTAAACATAGCAAACAAGATAGGATCTATCTCAAAGCAATCTCATGTATAGCAAGTAGAACTATCCCTAGCAAAGTTCATACAACAAGCCAATGACCCAACTGAATGAATTTTCCAAATTTCAGAGTTTTGCAGCCAATTTCAATTTTAAGCACATTACAAGTTGTATGCGAGTGGTTGTAAGTAAGGTGATGCCACTGCTTACCAATCGAGTGAAGTCAAAGGACTTGACACACCAGTTTTGGTCATACACGACACCGCTCAAGTATCAACCCATATGGGAAGCAGTCTCGAACACACGGTGAAGTGCTCACAATGCAGACCCAACTCGATCTTTCCAATTAACAAAACAGAGAGTAATTCCATATTAGATATTAATCATGGTGCTCAAAGGTAGTGAATGGAACAATGAAGAGCCATAGTTACAAGCTATATACAAGACAACCAAGAAGGATCTTCAAAAGCCTACACATGCTAGTGCCATTTCAGAGGTGACATGGGGAATTTAAATTCAATTTTAACGCTTTTCTAACTTAGCTCTATTGCATATCATATAGATCAAAAGGAGTCTAAGTTAGGCAACACCATAGACACATAAAACACCTCAAACAGAGCATAGATTCATTATATTGGCTATAAGTATGAAGCTTAAAATGAACTATGTCACAAATGCAAATGAGATGCACAATGCAATGACACCAACTAACACTAACAAGACACCAATTGAGAAGAAGGACAAAGAAAAGACAAATAGAACCAAAAAGAACTATGATACACAAAACTTTTCTCTTCTAAAAAGGAAAGCAAACACCCAACTCGCCCCGAAGGCGAGAAAACGCAGCTTGATCCAAAGGCTTTGTGAGAATATCCGCAAGCTGGTTGTGGGTCTCGATATGCCGGAGGTCAATGTCGCCCTTCTCGTAATGATCTCGCAAGAAATGAAAGCGGACCTCATGTGCTTGGTCTTTGAATGAAGCACAGGATTTTTGGCCACACTAATTGCACTCGTGCTATCGCAAAGCAGAGGCACCTTAGTAAGCTCAAGACCGAAATCTTTCAAAGTGGCAATCATTCAAATCAACTGTGAGCAACAACTAGCCGCGGCAACGTACTCAGCTTTGCACGTCGACTGTGCCACGCTAGACTGCTTGCGAGAAGACCAAGAAACCAAAGAAGACCCGAGAAACTGGCAAGTCCCAGAAGTGGACTTCCGATCAAGTCGGCAACTGGCAAAGTCGGCGTTAGAATAACCACAAAGCTCAAGAGACGAAGAGGTGGAAAACCAAAGACCAAATTCTGGAGTGAAACGTAAGTACCTCATGATGCGTTTCACCGCCTGCTTGTGCGAAGTCCGTGGGGACGCCTGAAAGCGTGCACACAAGCAGACGACGAACTGAATGTCCGGTCGGGTCGCCGTCAGGTACAAAAGCGACCCGATCATGCTTCGGTACTCGGTCTGGTCCACCGCCTCTCCTTCCTCGTCCGCATCCAAGGCAGTAGTAGTTGACATAGGCGTTGAGAGGGGCTTTGCCTCGCCCATGTCAAACTTCAAGATATCCTTTGTGTACTTGCCTTGGTACACAAACGTCCCTTCCCGGGTTTGCTTGATTTGCAACCCAAGAAAAAAAGTCAACTCTCCCATCATGCTCATCTCAAATTCCCTGCTCATAAGATCTGCAAACTTGGCAACAAGAGCATGAGAAGAACCACCAAAGATGATATCATCCACGTATATTTGGACAAGGAGAGTGTCTTTGCCTTGCTTGAGGAGAAACAATGTCTTATCTACCGATCCCATTTTAAAACCCTTAGCAAGCAAAAAGGTTCGCAATGTATCATACCATGCTCTATGGGCTTGTTTCAAACCATACAAAGTTTTGTGAAGTTTAAAAACATGGTTTGGAAACTTGGGATTTTTGAAACCGGGAGGTTGTTTAACATAAACTTCCTCCTCTATGTAGCCGTTTAAAAAAACACTTTTAACATCCATTTGAAAAAGTTTAAAACCCTTAGAAGCCACAAAATCTAGAAGGATTCTAATGGCTTCTAAACGAGCTACGGGAGCAAAGGTTTCCTCATAGTCTATTCCCTCCTTTTGACAAAAGCCTTGAGCTACCAACCTAGCCTTGTTGCGCACTACCACACCATCCTCACTTTGTTTATTTTTGAAAACCCATTTGGTACCTATGAGGTGGAAACTAGGTGGTGGAGGAACTAAGACCCAAACGCGGTTTTGCTCAAAATTTTCTAACTCCTCATGCATGACATTAACCCAATCCGGATCCATCAAAGCGTGTCCAACATCTCGGGCTCAAAAGAAGCGACAAAAGTCGAATGAGCAAAGTGAGAGATATAGGACCTGAACCGTGTGACTCGACGGTCAATGTCGCCGATGATGTTCTCCGGCGGGTGCTGCCGCTGGATGTGTCGGGGAGCCTGCTTGGACGAAGTGGCCTCCCCCTCAACAGCAGCTGGAGCTCCCTCCGGTGCACCGGGCATGGACTGAGGAAGCTGCTCGAACGGCCCCCATGTAGAGGAAGTAGTCGGGTCAGGGCCGTGAGCCGAAGTAGACGTCGCAGGGTCGACGGGGGCAGCCGGTGGAGTCGGCTCGAGATCACCCCAATCGGCATCGTCCTGCTCCTCATCCACAAAGATGCTGGTGTTCACCTCATCATCACCTGCAAGCTCAAAAGCAGTGGAAACACAGGGCATAGTTTCATCGAAAGTAATCTCACACGTCTCCATCACTCGGTTAGTCTCAAGGTTAAGTGCACGATAAGCACGAGAGTGAGTAGAATAACCAAGAAAGATACCGTCAGAAGACCGAGACTCAAATTTATCCAACTTACCGCCCTTCTTGAGGATGAAACACTTGCACCCAAACACCCGTAGGTGACTTACCTTGGGTGGTCTCCCAAATCGCAGCTCATAAGAGGTCTTTTTCTTGGAAGCTCGGAGAAAAATGCGATTGGAAACATAGCAAGCAGAACTGAGTGCTTCAGCCCAATACCGCCTAGGAGTCCTATGCTCATCGAGCATCGTCCTAGACATCTCAACAAAGGTCCGATTCTTGCGCTCAACAACACCATTCTGCTGGGGAGTGTGAGGTGAGGAAAACTGGTGATCGAGACCCAAAGAAGAGCAAAGAGTTGCAAAGTGAGCATTCTTGAATTATGTGTCATTGTCACTGCAGATAGCTCTCATGGCATTCTTAGCTAGCTCATTTTGCAATCTCAAAATCAGATCTCGAACAAGTGGAAAAGCCGCATCCTTACTCTCTAAAAAGAACACCCAAGAGTACCTCGAGTAGTCATCAACGACTACAACAACATACCACTTCCCTCCTTCCGACCTGACTCGAGCTGGACCAACTATGTCCATGTGTAAGAGCTCGCCGGGTCAAGTGGTCATGATCTCAGTCACAGGAGGATGGGAAGCAGCAACCATCTTGCCATGCCTGCAAGGATGGCAAACCAAATCCTTCTCGAACTTTAGCTTTGACAATCCTTGGATAAGGTCCATTGAGCTAAGCCTTGCAAGAAAGTCAAAACTCAAATGTCCCAATCTCCTATGCCACTTCCAAAGCTCGGAAGAAGAACTGGAAAGAAGACAACGAGAAGGTCTAGAAGAGATAGAAAAATCCGCACGAAAAACCTTCCCGAAGGGTAAAATCCGGCAAACAAGCTCACCACGAGAGTCCAAAATCCGAGAGAGATTAGGCTTGAAACTCACTTCAAAACCGTCATCAAGGAGTTGCAAAACCGAAAGAAGGTTAAAATGCAAATTCACAACCAAAGCAACATCCTTGAGGACAAAAGAAGAGTTCACTCGGATGGACCCTCGGGAGACAACTTTACCTTTACTCTTGTCCCCGAATGTGATATACTCGGTGCGGTGCACGGGTCGAGGCTGGAGAACCACTTGGCACTTCCGGTCATATGGCGTGAGCATCCAGAATCCACAAGCCAAGTCTCCTCCAGTCCTCCTTCCTACATCAATAAAAAGACATAGGGTGAGCCAACGGACCAACACTGGGGTTAGTAAACTATGAAGGATACCAGTGTTGTTCCACTTGCCCAAAGAATAGGTTAGGAGAAAAATCAAACATCTCCTGCCCCATGGGGGAATTGCGATCACCACGATAGGGAAAATGTGGTCCGCTAGAGAAGGGTGGAGTAAAGCCACCGTCACGAGGCCCGTAGTCGTATGGGTCACGACCGGTACCCCCGCCGGGCACGACCACCGCGTGGTCTCGCCTCCTAAGGCCTAGTACCTTGAGGCATTGTACCTCTAGGCCTAGTAGTGCGCCTCTGAACTTTCGGTTCACCCACCCCAACTCGTGGGTGGTACATGTCCCGGTTGTTGAACTCAAACTGCCTCCGATCATCTCTCTTCCTCCTAAAGAAAAACTCAGCCAAGTGCCCATCCCGCTCACAATACTCACAATGGTACCTCACCACACTCTTGGTAGGCACTCTCTTGTTGGGTTGGGTGGCTCTAGCTTTCTTAGGAAGGGGGTCACTAGAGATGTCTGGCAGTGTGTCAAGTGGGTTACGAAGATGGTTCGGTTTTGCAATCCACACTTGCTTCTGTGGAGTGGTTTTGGGTGGCTCTTCAAACACACCATCTCTCACAGGAAATTCAGAGGGGTTGGTAGGCTTAGGTGGAGTTATCTTGGTAAGCTTGGGAGTTGAGGTGGGTTTCTCATTCTCGATCAAACCACTGCACTCACCGATCTTACCGAACAAGCTATCGTCCTTCCCACCTAAAGCAAAGCCTACTCCCGTACTGTCAGCCCTTTTGCATTAGCTAAGCATCATCCCCAACTGCGGCTCTCGGCAAGACACTCAGCTCAAGATGGACTGAAGGTATGTGTTTTCTTCCTCGGTACACATCTTGTCGTGTCTGCACGACGGGATCTCAAGCTCCAAAGCCTCAAAGCGATCCGACTCTCTAGTGTTATCTGAGCTGACCTTCTCTAGCACAGCAATCCTAGCATCTCTCTATGCCAGCTCAGAACGCAAGCCTAAGCAAGACTTGCACGCACCAAGTAAGCTAGACCTAGCCTTCAGCTCACTGACCTCCTCAAGTAGAGTGTCATACTTGTCCTGGAGAGTGACAAGACTAGACATGTGGATGGCACAAGCATCACACTCTACCTCCTTGGTAACCACCACTGATGCCTTAGCAAACTCTAACTCATGCAGCGTGCTAAGATACTTAGCCTTGAAATCGCTCCTCTAGCACGCGACACGTTTGAGCAAAGCATCCTGTCTCATCAAGGTGTCGTTCAGAGACTCAATCTCGAGAGAGAGGGACTCGACAGTGGGTGGTACCTCGGGTGTGTCGGAGTCATAGTCGTAGTCGGGGCCTTCCTTGCGCTTGCCGACCTTGCCTTCTTCAATCGCCATGGTGCAAAAGCCACCATGCTTGGCGTCGGTGTAGAAGCATAGGTCGTTGAGCTTGTCCTCAACCTTTCCCTTGGACTCATCATCGCTCGAAGAAGCACCTCCGTTGGAGGAGGCATCGGTGTCGCTGAGGGAGGCGAGGAAGGCTCGGTGCTTGGCCTTCACCTTGTCGATCACCTTCTTGGAGGACCTTCGGTGGTAGCCACCCTTGGGCTTGTGCTTGTCCTCGAAGTGGTGCTCGCGCTTGTCCTTGCACTTGGTGAAGTCACCCGCAGTTTTCTTGGGGCAGTTTGCGATGAAGTGATCCTCATCACCGCAACGGTAGCACCTCTTGGCTGAGCCACCACGCCGACGGTTCAAACAGTTGTTGTGAAACCGTGAGAACTTGGTGATGACCAAAGCCAGCTCATCATCTCCAAGAGCCTTCACTTGATCCTCTGTCACAGAAATCAAAGACAAAGTGAACAAAGAGTGTGAAGGGTCAGAGAAGGAAGAAGACGTACCGCCGGGGCCAGAAACCAACGCCATAGATGGTTTCGACGGGTTCTCAAGCTTGGTCCGGGTCTGGTAGTCAATCTCCGAGGACTTGAGCTTGTTGAATAGCTCGTCCACGGTCAGGGCATCATAGCCCGGTGACTCCTGAATGGCAGCCACCTTCATCTTCCACACCTTCCGATCAAGAGCATGCAAAAGCTTGATAGCCATCTCATGATCAGCATAAGGCAAGTTGGTTTGATTAGCACGCATCTTGTTGACGATAGATTGGAAACGAGTGAACATCCCGTCAATAGATTCGCTGGCCAACTGAGCAAAGTTCTCGTACTCTCTATGGTACATGTCGAAGAGTCTGGACTTGATCTGAGGGTTGCCCTCATGATATCTTAAGAGTGTTTGCCAGATCTCCCGTGCCGTAGTGACACTCGAAACCCGCTCAAACTCCAGAAGAGACAGACAAGAGAAGAGAATGCTACGGGCTCTTGCATTAGATACATGCTGCGTAACCTGGGCATCAGTGATCCGAGCCTCAAGAACCACGTAGTTCTCATTCTCACAAATCTCCCAAAACTTTGTGTAAAGCCCTTGGAGGTAAGCCGACATGCGCACCTTCCAATAGGCAAAGTTGGTTCCATCGAAGTAGGGAGGTTTACCAGCACCTCGCTCCATGTCGCCTTCGCGGATCAAGAACCGTGTAAGGTGGAATTATCCTTAACCGGCTCTGATACACATTGAAGGACCGAGAACGGCAACCAGAGGGGGGGTGAATGCAAGCCAAATAAAAATCAACTGAAAGACTTGGCCCTTGTCCCAAACTCACACCCAAAACTTGACCTCGGAAGAACCGACTCGCACACGACCTAACAAGTAGTTGGACACCTTAGTAAGACCCCTAAAGGTGCAGCGGAGCGGTCGGGGAAGATGGAGAACAATCGAAGCCACAAACTCGAAACCGATACACCGAGAGAGGTACTCTCAACCCCTAGAGAGAAGAGGCAAGAGCACACCCAAAAATACTTATGAGAACTGGTCTCAAAAGTACCTAATCATGTTCCTTACGTGAATACGAATCCAACGCAACAAACGGAACTTGATTCGGAGTCCGGACGAGGGAGAAACAACCAAAACAGCGATCAACAGTGACCACACGACCACTTGCTATAGTCCGATGGTAAGGTCCGAAGCTGAGGTCCGGAGCTAGGTGCGTTGCTGGAGTTTTTCGGCCACACCACAAGATCACTCTCTATGGTCCGGTGCTATGGTCCGGAGGGTGGTCCGACGCTTTTTCTTCACAAAATCAGCAACACAGTGAGCTCTGGACCTCCGGACTAGTGGTCCGACGGTACCACAGGACTAGTCCGGAGCTTGGTCCGGAGCTAGCGGCTGCTCTGCAGGCTTTCGACCAGAGCATAGGACCACTCGCCTATGGTCTGAAGCCTTGTCCAAAGTGGTCTGGAGGGTGGTCCGGAGCTCACGAACAGCGCACAGAAAACCCGCGAAACCCGATTTCTCTCCACCAAATCTTCCCAAAACTCAACCAAATGAACTCCAACTACAACCAAACTTTGTAGGCATGATCCTTGTATAGTTGGGGAGCTATCCCAAAGAAATCATCACTCAATTTGGAGAGGATAAACAGGAACACTCGGATTTGGGGGAGAAGGAGAAGAACGAAGAACGCCACAAAGAAATCGCCCGATCTACGCGCTCGTGAGGTTTGAGGAGAAATCCTTCGGTGCAAAGATGCTCCTCACAAGTACGCACAACTTGGTTCAAACGGATTTTGCAAAGCTACTCTCAACAAAGAGAAATCACCTCGGGAAAAAGAGAGAGTAAAGGCAAAACGGGAAGAACACAAGCAAAACGAGGACACGATCACGAAAGCAAAGACACCATGGCTTACGGAGGTTATGGCCTCCGATTCCTCGCAACAATCACAAGTTCTTACACCGGTGACACGGTCGATCTCAAGCAAGAAGAAGCTAGGGAAGGGAAAACCTAGGAATATGTGGGAGAGAGAGTAATGCAAGAGATAGGATGAGGATACCCCTTCATCCACTATTTAACATGGCTTTGGCTATTTCCCAAAGACCCCCCTAGATAGAAGACCAAATTACCTAGCCCTAAGACATTGTAATCTAAGTCGCTAACTCTCAGCCACTCGTTTGAATGGATTGCCCCGCTTCCTGCCAGGAGTTGTCGTCGCCTCGACGCAACCTCCAGGATTCCACCACGTGCCATCCCCGCTTCCTCGAAAGCTCCACCTAGGTCTTGAGGCCCAAACCCAGGAAACCCGCCACCGGTAGCTTTGAGCTCAACTACCGAACCCTGAGTTTTGAGGCCCAAACTCGGAAACCGTCCTCGGATGGTTTTGAGGCCCAAACCACCAAACCGCTCGACTCGAGCCACCTTCTCCTCGCCCGGTCGGACTCCGAGTCTCCTAAGCCTCCGCTCGACTCGCGCGTCCACCGTCTTGACTTGGTCGACTCGGTCTACCCCCATGTCTTCTCGCACTCGCCGGTGCCAAGTACTAGCCACCACAGCTAGTCCTTCGGCGCCCATGGTCCCTCAGTCCGAGCCTTGCTTCCGCCCTTCACCGCTCTCAGTCCATCGGCACGGCAAACCTCTACTTGACCTTCTCCACGCCATTGACCACTATCACTAGGCATAGCACCTGCACACCACAAGCCGATAGACATTCACAGACTTGCTTTCGCAAGGGGTTAGGGTAAGCCACTCAAACTGAAACACTCACGTGTTGGACGATCACTCATCATACAGCTGAACATATATGGGTACTTATCCACCATGTGTTCGCATCCTCTCCCGCAGCCTGACTCCGCAGCGAAGCTTCCCCCCCCCCCCCTTGTTTTTCTAGGGCGCGGCTCTCGCAGGCGATTTCGGTCGCTTTCCCATGGCTCCCGCGAGCTCGCGCGGGAACAGGGAGGTTTCCTCCCGCGCTACCTGCCTGTGGTTTTCGCGGCGTCTACATAAGCCCCTCCCCCTCCTCTCTTCCTCCCCTTGCCTCCATTCCCACCTGCTTCCGTGAGAAACCGGCGGCGTGTTGAGGTGCTAGTGTCCGACGACTTTGCGGGGTGGTGCTCCTGTCTCCCCTTGGTCGGATCTGGTCGCTTGCGACGCCGTTCCTCCATTGCTGCTGGGACTCCGGAAGGCGGCGGTCTTCTTCCTCATCTTGTGGATTTGGGCGGGCCCTGGTGTTGCGGAGGATCAGATCCGACCCCTCTCCTTCTGGATCGTCATCGTCTTCGTCCAGATCTGCTTGATCTGCCTTCATTCTTCTTCTTCTCCGTCGTTCGTCGGCTTTTGCTTCGTCCGCCGACCACCCCGAGGTGAAATCACACCCTAACCATTGCTTGTTTTTGTTCGTCTTTGATGCTTTACGATTATGGTCTGAGTTGTTTATTTTGTAACCCATTTGTTGTTCTTTGTTAGGGTTTGTTGTCGGTCGTGGCGCCGCTCCTCCATAGCTGTTGGGATTCGAGAAGGCGGCGGTCTTCTTCCTGATCTTGTAGATTCCGGCGGTTCCTGGTGGTGCAGTTGACTGTCACACCCGTTTTTAAGAACAAAAACAAGTGCATAAAAGGCTCATGTGCACCCCAGGAATAGTCACACACATGAGTTGACAAATTATAGAAAGTACCATCACAGTGCTTATTACATAGCGAATAAATATTCATTACATAGTCTGAAACAAATAACTTTAACTAAACGAAGATAACTGCGGAAGCTCCAAGGGACTGGTTGACTCCAAGTCTAGTACTCATTGCGGTAATCATCAACCCAATCTTCATCTGTGGTGTTTGAATGCAAGGGTGAGTACATGCGTACTCAACAAATATAACACGGGGTTTATGAAGCTCAAAAGGGAATGCATGGTTCATAGCGGTGAGCATTTTAAGTAGATCAAATTCATATTATTATCAACAATAGCCAAGGTATTTTGCATAAGCTCAAATATCCATGATCATAAAGTAAATGACAGAGATATACAATGAATAAATAACACATGCGTAAGCCACATCGAAGTAAGAACCCAATAATTCCGTGAGTTTTCCGAGCCGCTCGTGTCCGTGAGCACGGCTATCATGATAGTTTATTAACTCTGCGCAGAGGTGTACATCTTTACCCACGAGTCGTGATTGCCCATATGCCCGGGGTCATGACTCCCAAAACACTACCGAGGTGAGCGGGCAGGGTACACTATGAAGCCTTCCAAGGGTTCGTCTAACCAGTCAGGGCCGCAAGGCTCGTGGCAGGGGGATGTAGAGCCAACCTGTCTACGGTTACACTCCTTCGCGGCTGGCCCGTAGATTAGGAACCACACTATACCCGTCTTGGCACGCTCCTATTTGCGCCATAAAGGTAACCACTGACAAACTAGAAAAGGTCCCCATACTGAGCTAAAGCCAGAGCCATAATAGCCCTCGTGGTTGTACTGTATATCCCAGCTTTTGCCGACAGATAAGCTCCTATAATCCATGTTGCTAAAAAGCAAGTTTTACCATTATTGCATATAGTCATGAATACATTAAGATCATGTACATCTGATATGAGCGCTAGCAATACTAATCATATGAGGTGGATCAAATCATAGGTGACAAGGTTTTCAGGGTATCAATCTCTAGGATCAAACTATGGCAACAAGGAATATCATGCATATGAGTTATATCATGTGTGAATAGGACATCAAGGATAATCCCATGTTATACTTGCCTTCTTCGAAGAACTCTTGCTGATCTTGATCAAGAAGAAACTCTGACTCTTCAACGGATTGCTCAACGTCTATTCCGATCAACAATCAACACCATTCAATCAACGGGCGATCATACACGAAGCAAACAAGACTAAGATTAGAACAGTACACCAACAATAATAAAACAAGATGAAAAGTTTATAAAACTGGTCTACGTAACACTACGATCACAACGATGTTTCGTTCACGAAAAACGGAGCTAGGACGACGAAGTTAGGAAATAAACGGGTTTTCCTATACAAAGATATTAAATTAAATCTAAACACGAAAATAAACTTTTTCAAATCTAACTAACAGAGGTTTCAACATAAAGAGAACTTTATTACGAACCTAACGCAACTTGAACGGGTCAAAAAGGATTTAAAAAGAGCAAGTTATAGACATTTGAATAGGAGTGGCAATTTTGTAAATAGGAATTTTAATTTATTTTCGAATTAAAAGAAATCCCGACAGAGTTCACGCTTTCCAGAGGCAAAGACGTATTCTCTGAAGGCGCCATGGACTGCGGGTTGACACTTGAAAACAGTCAGGGGCTCTTTTGCAAATCGGCAGAGCGAAGGGGTATCTTTGATTCTGGATCGTTGATCTCGGATTGAAAGGCCAAGATTAGAAAGGAGGGTCGAAGGGGTATCTAGCGTTCTGGACCGTCGGATCTGAAGGGGACGGTCAGGATTAGAAAGAAGAGAGGAAGAGAGACGACGCCGGCCGGGAACAGTGCTGGCGCAGCGGTTCGCCATGGGCTCTGCCGTGGAGCTCGCCGGCGTGAGCGGATTAGGGCCTACGGGCCATCAAACACTGAACCGTGGGGTCCGGGAGAGAGAGAAGGTGACAGCGAGTCTACCTGAGTGCTTCGTGCGTGCAGACGAGGGACCGGGGCGGCTGACGACGTGGTGAGGCAGCTACGGTTCCACTGCAAACGTAAATAGGCCAATAAGGGCAATGACAGCGGGAATAGAACATGGGGAAGGGTTCGGGATACCTCCAATCGCGTTCCACAGAGGATGGAGGGCTCACGATGGTCCAGGGAGCTTTAGCGGCCTCCAATGGCGGCAACGGGCTTCATGCTGGCTTGCGGCAGCGCTGTGGTTGCGGAAAGAAGAAACGGGGTGAGGAGGGGAGTTGCGGTACTATTTATAGGGGCGTTGGGTTGATCAAGAAGCAAGAAATCCCGAGAATCGGGGATTGGGAGGGAGTCACGGACTCACGGCCATGCTCATCATGGGGACGTGTCGTGGCTCGGTTCCAAGCTTCGGCGGCTGAAATAAGGGAACAGGAGGAGGCGGTGGGTGACAAGGGTCGGATATGGTGCTCAGGCGCGACTCGGTTGGAATCAAATCCCGAGCAAACGGATGGGAGGAGGATTCGGGGAAGGATACTGCCGGCGCTCGGTTCTGATTCAGCGGAGAAGAAAGGGAAGGGGAGAGGGATGACGCGTGGGCCATGAAGGTCAGCGACCCAGGGAGAAAAAGGAAAAGGGAGGGGGGGCTGACCAGTGGACCCCTGCTGTCAGCGGTGCAGAGAGGAGTGCGGTTCATCCGCATTGGGCCTCTGGTCGACGGCCCAAGAGGAATGGGGAAGAGGGGGAAGGGCCACCGCGGGCTGGGCCAAGTTCAAGGAAGAGGGGAGGGAGTGGCCTTGGGCCAGATGGACAGCAGCAGGGAGAGAGAGAAAAGGAATGTCTTTCCAATTTTCCAAACTGGATTTTTCAAATGAATTTTCAAATACAGTTTTGGACACTTTTCATAACCACTCAAAACAATATAGAATGCACCAGCATGCAATGCACCACATGTTACTATATGATAGGTTTTAATTTCACCAAAACTATATATATCTTAATTATATTGAATGCAAAAACAAAAGAAGCATAATTAAATCAATTTCATGCTATTTCAAAAAGATTCAAATTTTGGTGTGTTACATTGACCGGATCTGCTTCCTCTCCTTCCGGTTGTACCTCGACTCTGTCCATATCTGCTTCGTCCTTGTTCATTTGTCTTCTTCTCCGTCATTTGTTGCTTTTTGCTTCCTCCGTCGACCACCCCGAGGTGAAATCAAACCCTAACCATGGATTGTTTTTGTTATTCTGTGTTGCTGGTACTTCATATTGTACATGTGCTTTGCGGTTAGGGTTTGAGTTGTTTATTTTGGCACCCATTTGTTGTTCTTTGTTACGGTTCCAGTTGTTCATGATGCTTTTTACGGTTCATTTCGTTAGTACCTGTCACTGGGAGGCATTTCAGTATGCAGCCGTGACTGGTGATGCCTGTGCTAGTTCGTCGTACTTGATTAAGCTCTGTTCTATGTCTGTTGTGTGTTGATTCTTTACTTACTGTCACTGGGAGGCATTTCAATACGCAGCCGTGGCTTTTCTTGCTTGCTCATATGGATTATGGTCTGTTCTATGTCACTAGGAGGAATTACTTTGATGCAGCCGTGACTTTTTAAGTTCTTTCATGCTTTGTTTTCCTACCTTTGTCAATGACGATGTCCATGCTGTCAGTGCTAGTTGAATCATGCATTGTTCATTACTCAATTTGATGCCTACCTGGGTCAATTAAACATGGTTTGTCTGCAATTGTATGTGAATGTAGATGGATTCTGCTCAGAAAAGAGATGAGTTGGCCAAGCAAGCCTCTTCCTTGGTTGTAGCCATGGTGTCCTATGTTGCCAGTAGGATTAGGAGGCCTATCACTGAACCAGACCCACTTGCATACAGTTTGAGAAGTGATGCTGACTAGCATAGGCAGCGTACACTTATGGCCATTTATAGGTCCACTGATAGAGAGTGTCTGTCCATGATTAGGATGACCAAAGCACCCTTTTTTGCCTTATGTGACCTATGTAGAAATAGAGGTCTTGTACCAGACAACAATGGTTCCTCTGTAGAAGAGCAGGTAGCTATGTTCCTGCTGATTGTGGGACACAACCAAAGGTTTAGGGTTGTCCACCAGGCATTTAGGAGGTCAATTGAGACTGTGCACAGGCATTTCCACCAGGTTTTGTATGCTCTAGGTGAGCTTAGAAGTGACTTAATCAAGCCCCCCTCAACTGCCATTCATCCAAAGATCCTTGGGAGCCCTAGATGGAACCCTTATTTCAAGGTAATTCTGTCTTAGTAGCACTACCTCCATAATTTCTATCCAAACAATTGCCTTAACACCAATCTAAACATCTGTAGGACTGCATTAGTGTCATTGATGGCACCCATTGCTTGGCTAGGGTGCCTAGGAGAGTACAGCAGGCTTTCAGTGGTAGGAAAAAGGAGCCAACACAGAATATAATGGTTGTTGTTAACTGAGACCTCAAGTTCACCTATGTCTTGGCTGGCTGGGAGGGATCAGCACATGATTCTCATATCCTAAATGATTCCATTGAGAGGGAAGATGGGTTCACTGTGCCTGAAGGTAACACAAACCACCTGTATTTTGTACTTGTCTGGTTGACCCCTTAGCTTTTGACTGACTGTAGTGGAGAGTTAGATTATATTTGTGCCCACATTGTTGAGGCACCCCTGGTCTATAACTTATAACTTGGTACCTTACTGTTTCGAACTATGATTCAAGCTCTGTTGCTTTAATCTGTTGTTGTATTATTGCTTTACTCTATTGCTTTACACTATTGGTTCACTCTGTTGGTTTATTCTGTGGTGTTTACATGTGGGATTGAAAAAGGCCTATGATGCAAAAAAGTTTAAATATGAGGTGGCTACATTTTTACTATTGGTTGGTTTTGTTGCTGTTTTTTCAAGGTTGTCATCTAACCCATCTGAACCATCCATTTCCTGCAACTCCTTTGGGTTGATGGCAGAGAATGGATGGTCAGTGGATTACATGGTTGTCTTGTCTTTGCCTTGAGTTTATTTCGAGTTAGTTGCATGTTATGTAGCCACCTATGATTTGCATTGAAAGGAATTAAGCACCACATCCTCAAGATGAGGCCTATCTGTTATCCAAACTAACATGTCCATCATCTGGTCTGATGGAATCATCCACTGTTAACCACCTGTTTGCTGACCAACAGTGAATGCTTGATCAGACTACATGGTTGCCATGTATCTGCTCTGCTCTTGTTGTTTCTTGTTTTGTTTGCAGTTGTTTGACTCTGTTGGTTTATATTGTTGTTATTCAGTTTTATGTTGTGGTGTTTACATGTGGGATTGAAAAGGCCTATGATGCAAAACAGTTTAAATATGAGGTGGCTCCTTTTTGTACTGATGGTTGGTTTTCTTGCTGTTTTTTCAAGGCTGTCATCTAACATGTCCATCATCTGGTCTGTTGGAATCATCCACTGTTAACCACCTGTTGGTTGCCAACAGTGAATGCTTGAGCAGACTATATGGTTGCCATGTACCTGCTTTGCTCTTGCCCTTTTCTGTTTTTTGCAGTTCTTTTGATATCCTGTTTAGCCACCAATGATATGAGAAAAAGGTTCAAATTAAACTCTTAACATGTCCAGCTGAGGCCTACATTTTGTACAAAAATTCTATGTCATGTTGATCATTGGAAAGGAAGTTGAGATATACTGATTTCATATGAGTTCAATCTGTAGATCTTCAAGTTTCTTACTAATATTCAGTGTGAGTTCATTTATGCACTTTGCTTCCTATCTATAGGCATGAGACACATCCATACAGTGCTTTAACCATATATTATCTATGGCAATGTAGGTGTATGGGTGTGTTCCATGGCCACAATAGGCTGCACAAGTGTACAATGCTTCTATTCTATGTTTTCTTGCTCTGGCCTGTGATGCAGATAAATAAAACTTGAGGTGGCTTTTTCATGTATGGTCTGTGATGCAAAACTATGTACTATAGTGTGGTTGTTATTCTTGACATTTGTTATTTCCTATCTTTCATGGCTGTTATCAAGCCCTGTTCTGCACAACCACCCTCTGCAACACTAGCTTCTACCTGTTGTTGTGTGATGGCAGTGAGTGGATGTGCACAATAGGGTTCCATAGCAGTCCTGACTTGCTATTTTACTGATGCCACACAATGACTTGAACCAAGGTTACTATTAAGCTGAGGCCATACATGTTTACTTTTCAGAAAATGGCCAGTTACTATGTGGTTTTTTATGGGAGGAAACCTGAGATTTATATGACATGGCATGAGTGCAGTGACCAAGTGATGGGCTTCAAGAATGCTAAATTCAAGAAGTACTGTGACTATGAACATGCAGCTAGTGATTTCAATGCATATTTTGTTTCCTCATCTACTACTACTTGTTCATCTGTTGATGGTAAGCATGTTGGAAAAGATGTGCATGTTCCTCAAAAGACAGTCAAGTGTTTGGTTCATTGGAAGGATGTCACCATTGTTGCCCTGTTAGTTCTTATCTGTGGTCTTTGGTTTAAGCTTTCGGTTTGCAGTACCTGAGGTGTCATCTGTTGGCCTTTGTTGGCCTATGTTCTGTCTGACCATCTGTTATTTTTGTAAGACTTGAATTTGTAACCTCTCTTGGCCTGTGATGCAAAACATAGTACTTGGTGCCTGCTGTTACTCTTTGCTATGTGTTTGTTTCATGTGTGCCATCAAACCCTTGTGAGGCATCACTCAATGCAACACCAAGCTGTTGCTTGAGATGATGGCACTGAATGATGTCCACAGGAGTTCCATGACAACCATGAGTTCTTCTTTATTTTTTGTAGAATTTGATTATGCTCTTGGATGGCAGGCACCTGTTTTTTTGACTATTGGAATGAGTTAACCTTGTCCACCAGCTGAGGCCAACAACTATTAGCACTTTTGTTATTTTTTTGCATGGACTATTTGCCTACTGTTAGTTCTGTTTACAGGGTTACATTACAACTGTAAACTTGTTCTTATTGACATGTAAACTGCAAGGAAATGGTCCTTTTTACCCCAAATAACTGTAAACTTTGTCCATGAATGATTTAAGATCTTTGACATGTAAACTGTTGTCATGTTTGAGTACAAATTGTGGTCATGATCGTTCAAAAATCTGTCAAATTTGCTTCATATTAAAGTTGTTGTACTGTTGGTGCTTCCTGGGATTTCTGGGAGCTTCCCAGCCAGGCCACCAACCAAACACAACCCCACTTGGGCGGTTGATGGCATTTGGGTTGCTGGCCAGGCTCCAAAATGGCAAACAAACACAGCCAGCTCGGCCAGGCTCTATGCGGCCAAAAACCAAACAAGGGAGGGTGCCCCTCTAAAACCTAGCTATGGCTAGCCACAGCCCGGGCCCTGGGCCTGGCTGCCCAGGAGCCTCATACCAAACACGCCCCTAGTGACCTTATCCGCAGCCTCACTACTGCTGCTGCAGATGCCGAAAGCAACCCATATATCATAATACATGCAGCAACAACCCTATACCACTTGGTTATTTGCTACACCAAGGATGATGAATATCTCAAAGAATTGAAGAAAGCCATGGCTGATGTGATGCCAGAGGTAATTAATAGAAGAAAAAAAAACAATGAAACCCGTTTGTTTCCTATATTACTGACAACTAGTATCTTTCTAACTCTGAGCTACCATTATCGATTGATGTCTCAGGTGCTCAAACAAATGGTTGTCCATGCGTGGGGCAAGGTTCGTCCGGCAGCTGGCACGGACATAGAACAAGGTGCTTCTTCGCATCATAATAATAATGGACAGGAGGAAAGCAGCTCTACTCCTCATCAGCAAAAGGGTGAACAACACCAGGGAATCCAACTGCAGATGGCCTTGCTAACCTTGTGCCGGGTGATAGTCAACAGTGAATGGATATCTATTAATAGTCCGTTCAATGTGATCGCAGCCAGGATATGTTCGGAACAGGACAAGACTTTCGAAACACTTGTGACAGAATTAGAATCTAAACTTTCGGACGAGGAGGAGGGGAAAGGGCTTCAAGATTGGCGGATGTACCTATACGGCTATACCAGCTAATTCCTCAAGTGAAACACAGGAACCTGAGTAAGAGGACTAGTTGACTGTGCAACAAAACCTGAAGCCTCTAACATCCGCATGCACTTTGCTCCCTGACGATTCTCGGTATAAATGTCCTCAAGTTGAAATAATCAAACACAAATTTTATATATTTATCTTGTGTGTATACAGGATTGGCCCTCAGGGCTGGACTGCTGGTCGAGAATATTTATGATGTTTGAGTTTCTTTTCTTCTATTTTCTTATTACATTGTGTGCAATTATACATGTGAAGAACTGCAACCTCAGTGCAAAATAGCCGGCTTTGTCTATACTGCACTTTCGCCATCAATGCCAAAACTAGTTTACTTTCGCCCACATCTTTTTTTTTCTCATGCAAGATGGGTATTTTAGATACAACAGAATGCAGTACAATTTATAACTTTCTTGCCTTTATTTCATTCAGGACCTTACATATAAAATGTGAGAAGAAATTAACTTCTCAACAAGAACAACTAATCAAAGGCTTAGTTGCACAAATCGTCAATTTTACAAAAAGTACCTCTAGGTAAAGGATACCGATACTTCAAGCCCTCATGAGCTAGTTTACTTGGCCGAACTAACACATACAATCTAACATTCATTCATGTCTCGAATCAAGTTGAACAAAAAAACACATTGAATGCAACTCTCAATGTGATTAGCAAGGGTTACTCTATAAGCCATGGTGTTTGAACTGATTCCCATTGGGTGAGCTCGCCTTCTTTGAACCATAGAGCTGCAAGTAGGAAAGTAGTTTGAGCTTGTCATCTCATATTGTTAAGAGTAAATAGCTGGCAGGACAGAACAAATTTAGGTTCAAGCTAATATGCATGTCATATCACAAAATACATCTACATCACACCATATGTTTCATATTTTTAATCCTGCTCCTGATTGTCATGTCAACTAATCCAATCCTCAGTGCAGCTCACAAAGTTTGAACAAAACATTACTATACCTTGCCAATTGTTTAAAATTATTATTGACTCAGGAAATCACCTAAACGCAACATACAATCATACTGAATTATTGCAGAACTTACCAATTTCACGCTTGCCATTATCAGGACTATCACTTCCATGGACAACATTCCTGAAACGTTCCGTCCCATCATAATTTATTTGATATATGCAGGTAAAGTGTAAGCATGTTCCAACTAAAGTTTAACAGGTGAGTTACATGATTAAATATTACAATATATAGACATGGAAAAGGGTGGCTGACAACCTTCCAGTTTGAACTGCAAGATCGCCCCTTATGGTCCCTGGTTCAGCTTGAAGAGGGTTAGTAGCTCCTATTAATTTGCGAGCTGATGCAACAACACCATCACCCTCCCAGGCCTTACAGGATAGAGAACAAGATTCTAGCTGTGAACTCTGCATTGGTGAAAGTGGAGTTGCGGAAAATATCTAGTTCATAAGAAAAATACATACCATACAGACAACAGGACCAGAAGTTATGTAATCGATCAGTGTAGGAAAGAAAGATTTATCCTTCAAATCTTTGTAATGCTCCTGAGAGAAAGGAAGGGTGAAGAAGACAGTATATGAAAAGCATAATAAGTGAGCTGATTAAACATAATGAAGTCATCGGTCTATTTCGATGTGAAAACAAACATAACATTGTGTGCACCAGCAAAGTACAGACAGAATTAAAGAAAGGTTGACTAGATTCTGTTGGCTTTTTTGTGAATGTTGAGAAAAAAGTGAAAGTGTGAAGTTAATGAAGAAGAGAGATGTGAGCAATGTCTTTATCAACGATTTGTACAAAAAGAACACAAGAAAGAGCAGCCACTTGAAGAAAAAGAATGATATGGTACAGGCAGTAACTCATTCTGTCACTTAATATAAGAAAAAAATGGCAATCAAGCGCTATTACAACAGATCAGTACTTAGAATGGCAGAAGTCAAAGATATGCAGTAAAATCATGAAACTAACCGAATATCAGGAACTTCTTTAAGGGAATAACTGATGAATAGTATAATAAAAGTTGGACAGTATTTCTATGTATAAAGGACACACATAAGGATCCTAAGTCAAAACTTGTGGCAGTGGGAGATATATTTGATAGCCAAAGGTAATAATGATGAGTAACTTTGCAAGAACCACAATAGTTGTGCAACATCGATCTGTTTTGGGAAGCAAACCTGAGCCAAGTCCTTGGAGCACTGGAAAAGTTTTAAGCCTTTCAATATAAATCCTTTCTTCTCAAAGCGAGAAATAATCTCTCCAACCTATATGCATCAGATATAGTATTTTATCTGAACTGAGACACAAAAGAAGGTAAGAAATGGCACCATACTGGGAAAAGTGTGGGTGTGGGGAACTGGGGAATGCATACCAGACTACGCTGAACACCATCTGGTTTGATCATAATGTAGCTTTGCTCAACCTCCTACAGATTGTAAGTTCTTGTTAAGAAAGGTCTCATTACGAATAAGTAAGGAACTAGATGGAAGTAGACTAGTAGAGTGCTCAACTTCTCATAATTGAGGTCACAGGATATCAGCATAATAAAAAAAATTCAAACATTTCATGAATCCTAGACTTATTTGTAGAAAACAAAAAGGATGATTGAGTTTCATAGGACGAAAGAATAAGTGTGATGCCTTCAATCCTCAGGTAAAGAATGCAATACAGATGGCAACAGAAATAAGACATTCTGTAAATTCATGACAAAACCGCTGATAAACGTCAACCACGACCACAATTGTAATGTAGGGATATGTTTCTGTGAAGAGAAGCATGGTGCACTAAGTTTGTTTCCATGTGTGCCTTTACAGAGTTCGATGACAAATCTGAAATCGCTTCCCTAAATGAATCAATGATGACCCGAATCTGAACTTTCAGGGGCTAAATGGATGAAACTACTAGCACTTTCTATCCAATCACATAAACCTGTGATTTGTGTGGAGAAAATGGTTTCCTATAGCGTCAACAGGAATTGGTGGAAGGACTAGATTAGGCTTGGCATCTTAAAAAAATAACTCAGTTTCCTTTTCTATGTTGTGAAGATCTGTTGATACAACAAAATTAACTAATTTGGAAGTATATGGAATTCCACAATGTATATCAGTAAGATGTGTAAAAGCATTTTATTTAATTAGCACATATCATGTTTCAGTTGGTTGGCAGAGAAAAACTTGCTTCCATTATAAATTTACTGCAAGTATCCACTGTCCAACACATGGTTGGATAATTTCAGTAACCCTGCAGTCAGTTCACAGGTGCTTTCGTCAGAAGAAAGCAAGGTCAAACTTTGACTGGAAACAAGGGAGAACAGTACCCTGGGGCGGCATAAGGTCCAACACATGATACAGCAGTTACGACACAGGCTATGACTACATATCAATAGCGACGAAAACGTGAGTCATCTTGATAATTTACAAAATGAAGCATGTTTGAATGGTGCACTTTCAGCATTGACTGCGACAGCCAACAGGAAGCCCAAAAGCTCAGTTTCACCTCATTCCTAATTCCTGGAAGAATAATCGTAGAGAATTCAAGAATCGATGCTAAAATCCTAGGTGATTTTTTTTTTAAAAAAAATGGCACATTGTGCAGTGCAATTTTCCTTTAGTTCTGGTGCTCTGCATAACCTACCCACGAGGTAGCTAGACTATAATCCGAAAGGTAAAGAGAATATGAAGTAGTTTCTAGCTAGCCTGTTCGAAACAATTCCATGTTAAGTTCATCCAATACCAAAAAATCAAGCAAAGCTACCAAAACCATAAAAAAAAATTGCTCTCTGAGCCGGCCTTAATCCTCGAACACACGAACAGAGAGGAGAACCAAAATCAACCTCTTCACCGTCTCCCCGCCCTCGAGGTAATGCAAGTACCCAATCAGACCAAGTATGCTGGGGGACCAACCGAGGAGGCGACGATGCGGCGCGGGACGGCGCGAGCCCTGGCCGCCCTCCCGCTCCTCGCCGACGCCGTGCTCAGCCCCAGCCCGAGCCGGCCACGGGGCGTCGTGGAAGCGGCGGCGAAGAAGGAGAGGGACGCCGTCGGGCGCAGCGCGCAGGAGGGCCGGCGAGTGGACCCGGCAAGGGGCGGCGCCGTCCTCGCGAGCGCGGCTATGGTCTCCATCCCTTCTCCAGAGAGGAGTCCGTGCGAGCAGACACGCAATTTTTGGATTAGGAGAGAAGCTAACGACCAGCACAGCGACGCAGCACAAAGGCGCACCTTGCTTAAGTACAGTTACAGCCAGGAAGCCGCTTCGCCTGACCATTCACGTATAATCAGTTTCCGTTTTCACAGCTCAAACTATAAGAGTATAATATTTGTAGTACTTACTAGGAGCCTTTGTTTCAAAGGGTTAATTGGATTTGTATCATTATAACTTCGCTCTTTTTGAATCATACTATTACTACTCAAGAAAACTATGCTCGTCGCCTGTTCTTCACGAGCCCTCCACGCGCCTTTGTCTGCATGTTCTTCGCAGCATCGCTAGAGATGGAGAAGACAAAGGGAGACTATGTGGAAGGCAGACAAGTGGGCCCATGTGTTAGTGAGTGTGAGGGAGAATAGAAAGGGCAATCTTGTCCATATAGATATATGATACCCCTCCATACGCTTTTATAGTGAGTCCAATTGCCTTCACACTGGTATAGTTTGGTATAGTTTGTTGATAGTAATGGTGTACTCGAAACGTTAACATTATAATTGCACATATCTAACTAACCTTATTTCAAAGCCATAACTTACCTTGCGCATGAATTAGGTAAGTGTGGTATGACCATTTACCAACTCATTTGATTGCTTACACGGTTTGATCAACCACGAAATGCAAGACGTTTTTCTAACTAAGGCGTTGTTCATTTACTTAGGAATAAAATTGCGCCAAGAATGGTTCTAGTGGGGGAACAAGCGAGATCCAGATGGTTTAGTTCCTGATGTCAAGGAAGGAAATCGGGTCGTCAATCACACAAAATGTCCAAGACGGGTCGAATTCCATTCGAGTTCAAGCTTTACCAAATGACAAGTCTTGATTGGATGGGTTTTTGTTAGAATCGTTTTGATCCGAGGCGATTGGGTCTCGTTCCGAGATAAACGAACGAGGGCTAAAGTCTGAACGATTCATAAAGCACCTTATGCACAAGCCGCACATGTAGAAGAAGGGGGAGGTCGCCTCTGATCACAACCAGAGTCCCGAAGCAATAAAAACACGAGGAAGGATGAGACAGAGCCGCAAGCACTTGAAATAAAATAGAGTCCAACATCGAAGAAGAACGCCAGCCATGCGTGGCACGAAATCGGGAGTGGTCTTACATCGTTTGAACAAAGACCCACCTGATTTAATTTCTGCAAAAAAAAAAAGTCTCAAAAGATATGGTATGATCATGAGTGATCGATTTTCGTTGGAGTTTCTCACTTGCCACAAGGAATATGTGGCGATGACTCCAGACTTCTAGTTGAGTGATGCAGCAAGGATAGGAGATGGTGGCAAGTGTGGGTTGTTAAGTGTTGTGTAGCCCAGCATGAGCATCCACGCGCGGCAAAAGCGACATCGGATCATCGAGCGCACATATCGAATTGAAGCATGGCTTAGCGAATTTGTTGTCGTGATCCACAATTAGCGAATCAACCTGCTCATGTCGCGGACAGAAAGCTTGATCTGACTCTAATTAACGAAGGAGATCCTGCCTTTGCTTCATATATCGGTTGGTCTAGATTTAAGAAGCGAACTATACTAGCGGGCTCAATTACCCGACAATGTTGGGATTTGCTTTGCAGTGGGGCCAGACAGACACAATGGCACGCTCGGGCAGAGGAGAGAGCGATGTCATGGCTCATGGCTGCCTTTGTAGCTCTCGACAACTGATTTACAGCAGTTGTAAAACTATGTTGGTTAACAAGATGTAAAGCAGTCTAGTGCGGCAACCTAATGGACTATGAACATTTTAACTGTCGAAATGTCGATTCACAGTATGTCTTATACAACCCACACCTATGGCTTATGCTCGTACATATGAGATATAGAACGAATCCATTTAGCAGTAGTACTAAAATCTGATTCCAAGATGTGTTATATCTTATAAAAACATAGCAAACACGAAATCTGATACTAAGATATATTGGATCCCGCTGCAATGCACGATGATGTTTGCTTGCTAGTTTTTTTATAAACTTGTGATGGTTTTGATCCAAACAACATCTCTATTTATTGAAAAAAGGAAACATCTCCATTTGATATATTTAAGGGCAGTCCCAGTGCAGACTCTACCCATAGAGTCCATAACTCTTAGACTCCACTACAAAAGAAACTATGCTCTCAATGTAAAGTTTATAATACTAGTTTCTTTAGATAAAGGCATTTATTATCCAACCCAAACAAAGGTGATCAGTTGTGGCATCTTGCCATGTAATCCACTATACACCTCTAAGTACGTACAATAGATGTAACCAAAACCATATACGGCACTGTCAACCGATGCATGATAAAAAAAAAAAGGTACAGCAATATCCAGCGACCAATACAGGAAACATATATGACAATGTCACTAGAATCATATACGTCAATATGATGACCAAATGATTGAAATATAAATAACGTAGAGTCTATTACAATAAGAACAAATGCAAACAAATATAGATAGCAAGACCAAAATAATTAGATAACAATTTTTTGCTTAATCTCTAACCATGGCTTCAGAACTCAAAAAACATTCCACCATCCTCCTGATACAAGCCATCAACACTTCCTTGTCCTGATCATCAACATGTAAAAATAAGATAAGTTAGTACTAATTTATATTATTTACAGAGTGGCGCAAAGAAGGTTTACATGAAGTTCAGACATTTCAAGAGTGCAACAGTTGATCAGAGACGCAGACCCATACCAGTGACATTTATACAAGGTTTAACTCAGTTGGAGCAGCTGCAGCAAGCCAGCAAAGGCTCCCTTTTCTGAGAGGGATATTAGAAAAGTAAGTTACATAAGCACTTAAAACTAGATATTAGTATACAATGTGCACCATATTCAAAATGACTTAATTTATCAGCAATTAAGTTACAGTTTCAGTTCACACTTCCAAGCAAACAATTTATAGCTTCAGTTCACATTTTCATGCATTCCGGGGCAAATAATAGTAAAAAATAGAAATAGTGGAAGGATTTCAGTTACCTTTCACATAAATTCCTTGGCATCACAAGTCTCAGGCGGGAGGTACCACTTCAAAAGCTATTGACATCCTATTTTTCAGACAAGAACAGTAGCAATTCATAAGTTATTTACAAGCTATTTTTCAGACAATAACAGTAGCAGTTCATAAGATATTTACAAGCTGTTTTTCAGACAATAACAGTAACAATTCATAAGATATTTACAAGCTATTTTTCAGTCAATTGGTGGCACTGAGGACTGACTCGTTCCAACACCAACAAAGTGAAAGTTTTCATTTCCATTAGGATGGTTTGCAAATGGGGTTGACTGCAAAAAAATTGAGAACCCTCCTGGAGGGTATAACCTGCAACCATATTAATGAACATTCTATAATTAATTATATCTCACTGAAATAGGATAGTAACTGGATGGATACAAAGTTACACCTCAAATTTAAACAAATCAAATGGACAAAGACATAATAACTATTGGTTCGTATCAAGAGTTGGGTACTCTGAAAATACAAGATGTATATCTAGAGTACTGATGTTAAGAGTTGGGTTCTATTTTGGTGATAGTGCAAATAATTGAAAGATTGAAAGATGTATCAAAGAATCTATCAAAGATGTGACGCTGTGCCATCTTGCAAATAATCTATATTCTATCAAAGATGTGATGCTGTGAAATGATTCAAAGCCATCAGTAATCTATATTATATCCTGCTGTGAAATGATTCAAAGCCATCAGTAATCTATATTATATCCTACAACAGTATGGAAAGATAAAACCACTATATGATTTAAGACAATAGTTGTAGTATTGTTATCCTGCCTGCTAGATAAAAGTTAGACAGTTACCACTTGATTAGCAGTTTAACATTTACTAATCGTCGTATAGATGGTCACACATCAACATACTGGAAACATGAGTTTGGGCTTCGTAGCTTCTTTTTCAGTTCAGACAAACGATGAAGACTTACCCCGCACTAGGAGAACAGTGAAGACTTACCCTACACTAGGAGAAGACATTGGCCACCATCCACCAACGGGAGAAGTACAGATTCCAGGAACACCAACATCTTGACGAGGAACACCGGCGGCTCCACCTTCAGCACGGGTTCCAGCAGCTACGGTGGCCGGAGCACCCCCAGCAGCTCCGACTACCACAGGACCTCCAGCAGCTCCGGCGACCGGACCACCCTAGCAGCACTAACGGATGGAACTCTACCTTGAAGAGAACCGGTCTTTGTTAACGGATTCATTTGTGAGATTTGGAAATAATTGGGTCACAGTGGATGGGGAGGAGATGGAATCCAGGGAAACTATGGATGGATGGAGCTACGGATGGATGGACATGGATACGAACTGGAGTTGGGTGGCAGAGGGGCTATATTGGTGGCGACGGCGGGTTGGCGGGGAAGCGGAATGGCGCGCGGGAGCTCGCGCGCGGGAGATTTGCGAAGCGCGCGGGAGAAGGTGGCGGGGAAGCAGTGCGCGCGGAAGAGGAATCGCGTTGGCGGCGGCGGCGCGCGGGCGTACGGGATCTGAAGACTCGAAGTCCTATCTAGAGTCGTTTCTATAAGTTTTGCTCTCTTTCCTCGTTAAATTGCTTGGCACATTACCAAAATACCTAGGTGACAGTCTAATTAATAGAGATAGAGGACTGCCCTAATAAATAGAGATAGAGGACTGCCCTAATATGCTATACATTTTGTCGTAGGCGTGACAACCGACCAAATAGTTTAATTTGGTCAAGGGTTAGACATCTTATATACAGTTGCGCCACATGCCTGATTACGTCAACCAAACAAACAGGATGACTTTACCCGGGGCTACCCGTTTTCCGTTTGGCTGGGTCGGGTCGGGACACCCGCGGTCCGCGCACGAGGGAAGGTCGGACTGGGCCAGACTCCACACTTGGGCCGCCACCTCTCGCCTCCCCAGTGCCCCACAACACGGCACACCGCGGCGTCCAACGACATGCCACCACGTGCCCACCCCCGCCGCATGGTCCCACGCACCGGATCCCCGCACCCCGCTCGCGCGTATCGCCGACGACAGAGACGAAGCGTGGAGCGTAGCCGCGCAGTCGCCAGTCGCCACCGACGCCCTGGCGCAAAACTCCCCGCCCCGCGCCTGGTCACAAGTCACAGACATCTAGGGCCCACTATTTTCTCCCCCACATGTCAGTGGCGCGCGCGCCAGTTTGCCAAAGCTTCCTAGTGACTTCCCCCGTCTCACTTTTCTCTGGGACCCACAAGATGGATGGAGACCCCACGAGGCCGCAATGATATGGTATCCCCACTCGGGCCCGCTCACCAGTCACCCCACCCGCGTGTGACAGAGAAGAGAGAGAGGCACCGCCCTCCTCCCCTTTCCTCTCTCCTCTCTTTCTCTCCCTCTGACTCGCACGCTCCTGTTCGCCGCTCCGCCATCGCCGGCGACCAGTCCACTCCGGCGACCGACCCCATCGAAGCCGGGCCTCGCAACGCCATTCCTCCGATCGTCGCCTCACGCCTTGCGCTACCCCCACCCCGGCGAGGGTCCGTGCTCCTGCCCAGATCCGCCACGCCTCCTCGCGTCCCCCGTCCACGCGCGCCGATCGGGCAGTCGGCGTAGGCGCCGCCGCTGCTGCGCGAGCGAGCGTCGGATCCGTCGATCCGCGCGCCCGCCCGCGCACCCGCCATGGACGACTTCCATGGCCTGCTGGCCCGCGACTTCGGCCTCCGCCCGAAGGGAAAGGCCGCGCCCATGTCGGCCGCGCGCTCCTCGGGGCCCTCCGGATCCGCCTGGACCAATACCAGATCCGCCGCGGGGTCCGCCTCCGCCTCCGCGGCTGCCGCCCCTTCCGCGCCCTCCTACGACGAGCTCTTCGCGTCCGCGCCCCCGCCGCCCAAGGCCACGCCGTCGCCGTCGCTCGACAACATCTTCGACTCGTTCAAGGACCCCGCTTCCACCGCGGCGGCGCCGCCGCCGAAGCCGAAGCATTCGTCCATGCCGGTGTTCGACAAGCCCGTCTACGACGACGACATCTTCGTCGGGGTCCCTGGGGTTAAGAGCTCCTCCTCGGCGCGCTACGACGACGTGTTCGGGGGAAGCCAGAGCCGCGAGGCGCCTCCGGCGTTCGATGACCTGCTCGGTGGATTTGGTAAGAGCTCTCAGGTGAGGGAAGAGGCGGATGACAAGAGGAAACCAGAGGCAGCTATGCCGGCGGTGGCAGCGGCTACTGGGTTTGATTATTTGATCCCAGGCTTTGGCGGGAGAAGCTCCCGCGCCAAAGGTGACTGCTTTCTTTTATGCATTTCAACGTGCATGGGGACTGATAGACGTTATGTTATCCATATGCACGATCTAGGATTCGATATGCTTATAACTTTGTTAGTTTGATCAATTGAAACGGAAGGTTTTGTCGGTATTCGGTAACTTCAGGATCACGCAGCTGTTGATCGAGTTGGACCGATTATGCTGGCCCATTTGTTGGATGTTTTGACAATTAGATTGTGGTGCTCGATTTGGTAATCCAATCCAGTTAGTAAAGCATTTATGATATACGTTATACATCGAGCTTGATGCCGCAAAAATTATCAGTTTCCCTCGGTTACGATATGCATTTAATATTTATCCCATTTTCAAATTAATAACTACTAGATTATGACGGGCTTGACTTCATGTTTATCTAAATAACTTAGTGCTGTAATGCTTGCAAATATATTGACCACATTCCCAAATCAATGCTAAATGGATTATTCATATCGATGTCCATGCACCTCCTCAGAATATCCTTTTGCGCTGTTGGTGTTGGTTTCCTGGACCTCTACTGGTATATAATGTATGTTAGGGTTAATCTAGGCATCTTGTGTTGGTTCGAGTAGGTCTGCTTTTTTTTTTTAGGTAGCATGCCAAGAGGTTTGCAGAATTTTGATTAATTTGAGTTTGTAGTTGATGGAACCCTGATGAATTGGTTCTATGAATTTTGATTAACTCTTTGTTTCTTAATCAGCGTTCTTGAAAAGAGTCACCGATTACAATAATATAATATTTGGAGTGGGTTCAAGTGCTTATAGGGCCCAAGTTTGTTTTGTTATGATGTGTCTTGACATTTGAATCTCAGACATGCTTAGGAACTACTGATTTGAATTTATGGGTCAACAGGTTATCTAGTGCGTGCGCGGAAAATAATAATTTGCTGTGTTTATGACAATTATGACCTTTTTGTGCAATTTTATGAGCTTTAAACATGTTCACATATTAAACATGTTCACATATTAAACATGTCTATTTATTAATAACTTCAGGGATACTATTGATGCAAAACAAAAGAAGGTTTCCATGTCAACATCTAAGCAACCAGCTAGCTTAAACGACCCCTTTGTTGTTCTCGAAACAACTTCATCCTCAGCCCGTCCATTTGCAGATCCCTTGGATGAATTCAGTAAAGCTGCAAAATATCAAGGGAAAAGCCGTGAAAATACTAGTGTTGAGAGCAATCTGTTTGAGGATTCAAGCACTTTCAACCAGGCTTCAAAATCTGAACCTCTTTTTACCTCAGAGGTGGACAATGGCTCGAAAAATAGGAATGAATCAAGCAGAGCCCGAGACTCAAATCCTGTACAGAGTTTTTCCAAAAGAAACTCCTCCCAACAACCTTTTGTAGAGGATTTTGAAAATAAATTTCCTAAGTCGCAGTCTGCCAGATATTCTGATGTCCATGTTGACATTGGCTCAGAGAAATATAGTGGGAATGGTATAAATGATCAGTCACCTAGATCTGATGAATCTGAAGATGAGATATGGCTTACAGCTTCTGAGATTCCTCTCTTCACACAGCCAACTAGTGCCCCACCACCTTCAAGACCACCACCACCTCTTGCAGTTAAGCAAAAACATGGACCAAAACCAAAAAGAAAAGATGGTGAATATCTACGGCAATCTAGGAAAACCAAAGATCATCAAAGAAGTTCGTCAAATCAGGCTGGTGTTTCTACAGTAGATGAACTAGAAGATTTTGCCATGGCTAAGTCTCAGAATGTGCATGCTTTTAATGAGGAAGAAGTTGAGAGAAGTACAGCAGCAGCAGCTGCTATGAAAGAGGCCATGGATAAAGCTGAGGCAAAGTTCAAACATGCCAAGGAAGTACGAGAGAGAGAACGTGATGCAAAGCTTAGGAATAGAGAGAAACAGGAACAAGATAATGTAACAAGGTCGTATGCCCAGGATCGTGAGGACAAAGAGAGAAAGGAAAGATTAGAACGAGAAAGTGAGATGATGCAAAAGGAGGAAAAGGAAAGAGAGCAAAGAAGACTTGAAGAGGAGAGAGAACTTGAGCGACATAGAGAAAGAGAAAGAGCTAGGCAAGCAGTGGAGAGGGCTACAAAGGAGGCACGGGAAAGAGCAGCTGCTGAAGCTCGTGCAAAAGCAGAGAGGGAGGCACGCCAACGTTCAGAACGTGCTGCTGTGCATAGAGCCCAACAGGAAGCACGTGAGCGGGCAGCAGTGGAGGCTAAAGAGCGAGCAGAGAGGGCTACTGCAGAAGCAAAGGAAAGGGCTGCTTCTGAAGCAAAGGGAGAAAGCTGCTAGTCAAACCAGGGATAGGGCTGCAGCAGAAAGAGCTGCTGTGGAGAGAGCTCAGCAAGAAGCGAGGAAGAGAGCTGAACGAGCAGCAGTGGAAAGGGCTGCTGCTGAGGTTCGGGAAAGACAAGCTGCTGAGGCTCGTCAAAGACAGGCTGCTGCCGCTGCAGCTGCAAGAGAAAAAACAAACAAACCAGATGATCTAGACTCCTTCTTTGGCATGGGTGCCCGAGCTAATAGTGCTCCGAAGCAAAGGGCTCCAACAGTGGTGATTACTCTACCAAAGTTTTCATTCCACATTTTTATTGCTTGCAATTTCCTCACTGTTCTTTTTGTAATTGTGCAATTATTAGGATTCAATGTTTGATTCTCAAACACAAAATAGAGGGACTTCCACTTCGACATCAATGAAAAAGGCATCATCAACAGCAAATATTGCTGATGACCTGTCTGCAATATTTGGAGGAGGTACTAATCGTTCAAGTATCGTACTGAATCAGTGTCCATTGACACATGTAAGTAACTGTGTGTTTGATTTATTTGTTATTTTAGCTCCTACATCATCAGATGAATTTCAAGAAGTTGATGGGGAGAGCGAAGAAAGAAGACGTGCTAGGTTGGAACGGCATCAAAGAACTCGTGAACGAGCGGTAATGTGCTATAACACATTAAAATAGTCCTCTCATGTAGCTTTCTAGCACTGCACATTAATATCTATGGATATGTTCCTGGATACCTACCCAAACTTGATTGAGACTAAAATGCTTTGTTGTTTTTGTTGTTGTTATCGATACTTCTTTGTTTCTGGTTACATTTTGTTTTGAGCATAATTTTTAGGATAAAGAAATCGCAATGCTTGTTTTTTATTAGCTTCCTATACTCACAGGCAAAGGCTTTGGCTGAGAAGAATGAACGCGACATGCAGCAACAAAGAGATCAGGCTGAAAGACATGTAAGTACTCTGTTGTAACTCGTAAATACATCTTAAATTCATAATGCTGAAAATCTACATTGTCAACATATAATTGTCCTTTTAAATGCACTTTACTGGCTGCTAGTGACTAGTTCCTCACTTCATTGAGTTTGTTCAAATTGTTTTGTCTGCTAATTTCAGAGGCTTGCGGAAACACTGGACTTTGAGATTAAGCGCTGGGCTGCTGGAAAAGAAGGCAATTTGCGTGCATTGCTATCAACTTTACAATATGTGAGTTAAAACTTCTAGATTGAAGCATTTTTTATTCATTTTTATCAATTCTGTTCGTTATGTGGGCACTAATCTTCTTTAATAGAAACTGCCATGTAGATCTTTAGCTGTCTACTCAACATATGGTTTGTTTCCATCCCGTTTGTGATTCAAATACAATCCATACTGTGGACGCATCATGATCACCATATTGTGCCTCTAGTCTAAGTTAGTAGGCTATGAGGCTCTTATATAGGCACTCGGGTCCAGCAGTAGTATTTATGGCTTCAGGTTTCAAGCAATATTGTAGAACATTGACAGAAATAATGTTTGCTTACCATACCAACAAAATGTTCAGTTGTGGGCAATACTTGAAACAAGAATTGTACACGATGCCATTGCTTTAAATACATAACCTACTTTAAATTTGTAGAAATATTTTTAATTAGTTAAAATAAATGTTTGAGGACTTTCTGTTTTAATTAGTTTATTATTCTCTCTGAACAGGTTCTTTGGCCAGAATGTGGATGGCAGACTGTATCCCTCACTGATTTGATCACTGCTGCTGCTGTTAAAAAAGTGTACAGAAAAGCAACATTGTGTATCCATCCTGACAAGGTGCAGCAAAAGGGTGCCAATCTCCAACAGAAATATATCGCTGAGAAGGTTTTTGATCTCCTTAAGGTGTGTATTGCCCTCAAAACATTTGCTGCAGCTGCAGCTTACTGTTTACACACCATCATGATACTATTCTTCATCCCTGTTTTTTCCTTGGCCCATGCATCATGGTTTGAAGACATTAAAAACTAGTTCTCTCGTTTTCTCACATCAAGAGAATATATGAGCTAGATAGGTATCACCTGGTTTGCTGAACACGGGGTTTTTCACATTTGCGGTTCAGATTCTTTTAACATTTCCAATTATTACATATGTGGTCCATGGAAACAAAGTTGGGTTGGTGCATGGATAATGGATTATACATGGAAAGTACTGAGCCTTTATAGTTTCATGTGATATGTGGCACATGGCACAACAGAATGTTTATTGCAACAATGGTTGTGTCAGCCTGGACCACTATCTGGTGCCTGGGAAGTACCTGATGTGTACTGTTCTGCCTACAGCCAAATCAATGCTAATCCAAGTAATGACCTGTTAGCCTGCTTCATACTCTAGTAATTGAAGTTAACAAGAAAAATAAGAGTTTAAGAATTACAACACTACCATTTGGATAATTTTAATGCACTGTGCTGATTACAGGAACTTATTATGTGCACTGTTTATTTTATTTCCATTTACTGTATATGCTTATCTATTTGTTGAAAGGGTGCTGAGTAACATACATGTGCTAGGAGTTATTGTTTCTTTGGTTTTCCAGTTATAAGTATGCTCATTTTACCAGATTTGTTAGATAATAATTGAAAATACGGGGATGGTAATTCTGTGTTTCTGTAGTTGACATATCCAACTAACTTCAGTAATTCTGCTCCGTTCTTCTTAAATAAAACAGGAGGCATGGAACAAATTCAACTCTGAAGAGCTCTTCTAAACAACCTCATGACTGAATATAGCATCACCCCTCAGGGTATGCACACTCTGAGAAGAAACTCACAAGCTGGAGCAACCTGAGGTTGGTCCCGGGGAAACCATGAAGCGACCAAGTGAAACCTGAGCTATGGTTGTAATCACCGTTGTTTGTTTCACTCCCCAATTTTCTTTCCCAGTTGTATGTTGATTGAATGACAACTCACAGCGACATGTGGCAGCTGCCCAAGCTGGACCTCATCCAGTAGGTGTACATTAGTGCCTGTTTTGTACTATTTCTCCTGGGCTGTATGTACCGTCAGAGCGGGTGCTTGAGGCCAGTGTTGTGATTTTGGATTAGGTACAGGGTTTTTATTTACAACATGGAGAGCCGGTTTACTTGATAATGATAAATGCTACTTGTCGGATGCCATGGGTGTTCGGTTGTCTTGTTTATAGTCTATTTCTGGAACATCAGTTGGCCTATACTCTGATTCCTGCTTTATTTTTGTACAAAGTTTGCTATTCAATTTTGATTGTTTGTATTGTAATCATATTTGGACTTTTCCGGGTTCAATGAGGAATAGTTGTAGATAAGTTAGTACGTTAAAAATCAGCATTTTCATTTCGTAGGATTACAAAAGATCAAGCGACTGACCCTACATTTGGGTTCCGTGATAAGGGGCCTTATTTTGTTTGGTTATAAACACAGTGGGACAATGTCAGTAACTCTTGCCTTCACTCCTAATCTATCGCAGTGTCATTTTCCCTCACTTTCCTTTTCAACAGTTTGTTGTCACCACTGCCACGATGTTGGTTGGTTGGAATCATCTCGAGCTCGTGGACTACTGGACTGTGACCTTTCACCTTTGAAGTTATAGTTGAGCCAAACATGTCAATTTACAACAGATTGTATAATCTAAATGCTAAGATTGTAACAATCTCACATTCCAAGCATTGCCCCTAGAAGTTCTTAGTCATTTAGAAGAAAAGGTGAACCTAGCAAAATAAATGACCTCTTTTATCTATTTGCATCTTCCTTCATAAAGGTTGAGCATGTGATGTTTCATGTCTGAGCACATGAGGCAAGCAAAACGCATTACATGAAGAAGGATGAGGAACCTCAAAACATTTCTTAGAGACGTGATTTGATTGGACCTACATTAGTAGCCTCGAATGAATTTCTCCCTCACATTGTTAATATCAGGTTTTCACAAGAGCACGACGTGTTCCAAGGGAACTTGGGCCACATGGAAAGTTCTCGGAGACATCACATAACTCGACTTGATTCTCACTTAGATGTTTCCAACTTGAACAAAATCATTTAGATTTAAAGGTTCCTTTGAAGATATTTTTTCTTGGTATTTTCACAAGGAGTGATTCTACCAAAGGATAACTTAGCCAAACATAATTGGCAAGAGAGTGAAAAGTGTTATTTTTGCCAAAAAAATGAGACAATTAAACAACTCTTCTTTGAATACATTGTGTTCGTGTTATGTTTGGGAGTTGGCTTCGATGGTTTGGCAGGGATTTAATACCTTTGGTTTTTTTGGGGCAAGAACTACTTGTTTGTCTCTTTGCTGTACATAAATGATTTGGTGCTTGAAAATAAACATTTTCTCCTTTACAGATGATACTTTTTGTTATCCATTGGTTCTGCACATGAGTTATCCTACAAACGTTACTTCAAGGGCTTTGGTTGCAGTGACATTGTAACAATTGACAGAAGCGGTCACAATTTTTTCTCCCGAGGACATGAGTGACGATCTAGTCTTAGGATTGATAATCATTGTTCTGCACTTCTCTTTGTTTTGTTTAGGCTATGTGCTTTTACATGATCAACTCAATGGAATGATTGAGAAGTAATATAACCCTTCTGAAAGGATCAAGATGCCTAAGAGGGGGGGGGGGTGAATTGGGCTTGTTTTAAATTTCTAAAGCAAATATGAAAACCTATCAAATGCCAATCACCCCCTAGTGCCTACCGGTCGTGTGTCCTAGCTAGAAAGCGGTAGTAGTTCATGGAATTGAAAGACAACCTAAGCAATTCTAGTAGCAACGGTAAAAACAAGATGGAATGAAATGCGGAAATGTAAAGAGCTAGGGAAAAGGAATTCTCTTTGACGCAACGATGTTTTCCCGAGGTATCGAGGTGTCGACACACCCCTAGTCCTCGTTGGAGCACCTCGCAAGGTATCGCTCCCCCTCTACCTGCGCAAGGGTAGAGTGCTCTCTACGGGCTGATTCTTCGCCACTCCGGCTCGGTGAATCGCCCACAACCGATCACAGAGGCTTGGAGAAGAGCCGCCGACAATCTTCCGGCGATCACTTCCCCCGAACACCACCAAACCGTCTAGGTGTTGTCGAACACCAAGAGTAACAAGCACAAGACCTTCACTTGACCAACTCAAGGCTAGGAAGGTGGATGGATGCACACAAGTCACTCCTAATCACTCTAGGAGGGAAGAACAAGATGGAATCTCTCAAATTTCTCCCTCACTAGGCACTTGGCTCTCCAAGAACTCTCTCCAAGGTTCCTCAGGTGTAACACAGGCCAAGAGAGGTCCTAAGGATGAGGAGGGAAACTATAAATAGTCCCCACCTTCAAAACTAGCCATTACTTGCTTTTTCTCTTTTCTGCGTATGCGTCGGACTAGTCCGAAGCGCACACCACCGGACCAAAGCAACTGGTCCGGAGCTCACTCGCAATTCAAAAACTACTGGAAAGCAGGCACCGTCGGACCACTCGCTATGGTCCGACGCTGAAAGGATCAAGATGCCCAAGAGGGGGGGGTGAATTGGGCTCTTTTTAATTTCTAAACAAGAATTAAACCTATAAAGAGCCAATTAACCCCCTAGTGCCTACCGCTAGTGTGTCCTAGCTAGAAAGCGGTAACAAGGCAATGGAAAGCGAAAACTTCCTACACAATTCTAGTATGAATTGAAAGACAAGTGCGAAAAGTAATGCGGTAATAAAGAGCTAGGGAAAGAGATGCTTGACACGGCGATGTTTTGCCGAGGTATCGAGGAGTCGACACTCCCCCCTAGTCCTCGTTGGAGCACCTCGCAAGGTATAGCTCCCCCTCAATCCCGCGCAAGGGATGAGTGCTCTCTACGGGCTGATTCTTCGCCACTCCGGCTCGGTGAATCGCCCACAACCGATCACAACGTCGATGGAGAAGGGCCGCCAACAGTCTTCCGGCGATCACCTTCCTCCGAGCACCACCGGACCGTCTAGGTGATGTCGATCACCAAGAGTAACAAGCCTCGATCTTCGCTTGACTCACTCAAGCTTCACAACTAGAGGATGCACACTTGAACTCTTGGATGAACTAGAGAGAGGATGGATGGATTCGCGAATCACTCTCTCTCTAGGGCTCTTGCTCTCTTCCCAACCTTCTCAACGAACTCAGCAACCCAAATGAGCAAAGGCAAGGTGGGAGAAAAGTGGGAGGGGCTATAAATAGACCCTCTGAAAACTGCCTCGGGCTGGCATTTTAAGTTGGTGACGGACGCTCCGTCGACTAGGCGACGGACGGTCTGTCGCATGCCCAACGGCTAGTTTCTGTTCATAATTGAGGCGACGGACGGTCCGACGCCTCTGTCTAACGGCTAGTTCTGACACACTGTTCTCAGCGACGGACGCTACGTCACTGGGCGACGGACGCTCAGCCACAGCGTCCGACGCTGAATTCTGGCTAGGGTTTGAAAACACCCTCTCTGGAAGGTCGACGGACGCTCTCCGCAGCGTCCGACGCCTGGCCGACGGACAGCGTCCGACGCACCCTGAAAAACTTAGCCAGAAAACAACCTCTCTGGAAGGCCGACGGACGCTGTGGACTCAACCACCCAGCGTCCGGCGCCTTTGTCCGACGCCCCTGCCAGGAGCGTCCGTTGCCCAGAAAATGATTTTGACAACTCCGTTTTTTGTCGCGATGAATATGGAAGTTGTTCTAGGCTATCTTACGGTCACCATAGGCTTGCTTAGAGCTAAGGAAGTCAAGTGTGCACCACACCTAAACATGAAGCTTTCCTAAGTCAAGCTACTAGTCTCAACCCCTCTTAATAGTACGGTCAAAGATAAAAAGAGAAGCCCTATCTAATTCTAAGTGCCCTTCATCTCCTTATGGCACTTAGCCTATCATTCTAGGGTCTTCATCATGTCTCCTTAACAATTGAAACGATATCCATCTTGGGGGCTAAGTGATGACCTTTAGAGCCTATTCTTCTTGATCACCATGGCTAGGCTACGCATAGCCTCTGCAAAGCACATGTTAGCCATAATAATCTCTAATTGTCGTTAATCACCGAAACCAACTAGGGCCATGATTCTTCAGACGCTCAGGTCCGGAGCCAGGGTGCTCACTGAGTTGAAAACTCAACTGAGCTTGGCACCACCGGACCACTCACTATAGTCCGGTGCCCTGATCCGACGCAGAGGTCCGGAGCCAGGGTGCTTACTGAGTTCTCAAACTTCTCTGACTGAGAGCGTCGGACTAGCCGTCGGACTCACCGTCGGACTAGTCCGGAGCCTCCTCTAAGGCTGACTTCCTCTGGCAGGGACCACCGGACCACTCGCCTATGGTCCGGTGCTTTCCAGACAGGTGGTCCGGAGCTATCTCACTGAACCTTTGCCTAAGTCAGGGACCGTCGGACCACTCTCCTTGGTCCGATGCCTACTTGTTAGACTGGTCTGAAGCCTCTTTCTCCCCCTGTTTCAACTGTTTTCACTAAGTCTTTTCTAGAGGTTTTGCTCCTACCATTTCTAGGGTTAATCAAGGGCTGATAGCAAGGTCTCTAGGACTCGTTATGACAAGTGTGCACACACCAACTTTCCCAAACTCTCCTAGGTCGAGCTACTAACCTCATACCCGCCTTTATAGTACGGTCAAAGGAAAAACAAAGTTCTAGCTATACTTAATGCCCTTCTCAACATTATGGCACTAAGGACTAGCCTAGTCTTCAACTTGAATCAACATCCTTTGAAACCGAAAAGATTTCCATCTTGGGGGCATGAATGTCCATTAAGCCCATTCTTAGCATCACTATTGACCTAACTTATAATGACTTTGCCTCTGCAAAACACACGTTAGTCATAGTGACCTAGCATTGTCGTTAATCGCCTAAACACAAGGGTCCATGATTCTTCATTCTCCCCCTTTTAGGTGATTGACGACAATACAAGCTCGAGTAGAGAATAATGAGTGAATTTTGGTAAGAGAAAACATGACTTGACATGATATAGACATGGGTTAGTGATAAGAAAGACATATACATGCCTAAACCATTCAAGCCATGACAAGCACAAAGGATATGAAATTGAGCATAGTACTTGATTTCAAAAGGATATGCTATAGCCAAAAGATCAGAGATTAGCGCGGAAGCAATATAGCATAACCAAGTGACATGATATATATAAGTAAAGGTCCACACATGTCACACAACCATCAAGTCTCAACCATCACACACATATCATACAATGCATAAAGACGGTAAACGCGATGCATGATGCGATAGAGTAAATACACATCAAAAGAATGAATCCTACTAGCTCCACCTGAAGCTAGCCCAACTACTCGACTCTCCCTCTCCCCCTTTGGCGTCGAAGCACCAAAACTAAGCGTCTGGAGGCGGAGTGGAAGTAGCCGTGGAGCGGTCAAGCACCCTGAACTCTGACAAGTAGGTCTCATCATCTGAATCCTCCCTCTGAGTGTCTGTCGCTGGAAGCGGAGCAGTCTGGGGGACTAGAGCTAACGTGCTCGCTGCCTTTGCCACTGAGGACTCTGGAGCAGGAGCTGGTGCTGGAGCTGGACTAGGATCCACTCCACTGTCTCTGCTGGTGCCTCTGGAGCTGCGGGGTCCGGTTGTACCTCGAGTACTGACTCTTTTGGAGTCTCAAGAACCGTTGGCTGCTCAGGCTGAGCTGGAGTAGATGTAACAACTGTGGCATCGGTCATAATAGCAGGGGCAGGTGGAGTAGACATGGCTGGAGCACGACTGTCGTGTGTAGCCTCTGAGGAAGCAACTGAAGAATGGTGCTGACCAGCTGTCGGTGTAACCAGTTCTGCCTCAATCTCTGCTGCTATCTGCTGACCAGTGGGGGACGGCTGCCCTGTGATGTCGTTGAATGACGCTGAGAGATCTCTGGCAGTAGCACCCATCGTAGCAGACATCAGCGTGAAACCGGTAGTGAGAGGGGTGAACTGCTGAGTCGGGCCTAAGGTGTCCAACCACTGAGTGACCTGAGTCGTCGGGGACTGGAACAGAGTGGTCATTCCGGCACCCTGAAGTCCACTAGACTGTATGGCTGGGGTGGGAGTGACGGTCTGTTCGGCTGAACTAGAAGGGGCCATTGAAGAGCCAACTGACTGCTGTGGTGCTGCTAGCTGACCAACTGACTTAGATGGCTGAGATTGACTCATCATCTGGATCTGAGGTGCAGTCGGGAACTCAATAGGAGGAGCACCAGTCCACTTCATCATATGGGCCATAAAAGCCATGTTCTGCTGCTGGATCTGCTGAGACTTGAGCTGCAAGCGCTGGGACTCCAACTGCATGGCAAGCATTTGTCGCTGCATCTCAAAGTGTCGCTCCTCAGACTGTCTTTGCATTTCATCCTGTCTCTGCTGGACTTGGGTGATTGCAGTCACAAGGGAACTCTGCTGCTCATTCAGACGGTCAAGAATCTTCAGCATCATAGTTTCTGTAGCAGAACCAGAACCTCCTGCCTCAGTGTCATGAGCCCGTGGGGGCATGGTAGGAACAGGCTGGAAGTCAGCGTCAGAGCTGTCAGAAGAAGTATCCTCAGGAGTAACATCAGCCCCAGTATCCAAGTCACGGAGCTCCTGCTACTCAAAACCTCGGATCGAATCATCCTGAGTCTCAACATCATCTTGGTCAGCAGGCGCAGTCCGTTGCCTGACTAGGCGAAGCACACGGTTCCCAAACCGACTGTCAAAAGAAGCTAGTACTCTGTACGGTGGAAATGAAGTCGGTGACTGATCAAGCAACGCACGGACTCCGGGATTGGATCCCTCAAGCTCAATAGCTAGGATAGAATTGATCCAATGAGCATAAGGAAACTGTCGTCGTGCTCTCATCCCATCAGCAATCACATCCTCAATCTCTGACACTAGAAAATCAGCTATATCAAACGGTGTCTGAGAGACGAGTACCTGAAGTAAGAACTGTTGCATATTTGTCAGACCCTCCTTATACCCTGTGCGAGGCAGCAGTGTACGCCGTAGTACATCATTTAGGCGACGAATAGGAGGGCGGAGCTCTGCCGAGGTACGACGAGAACCCTCTGTGAAAGGTGGCTTGAAGAGAGGAGCAACCTCCTGAACTGTCAAAGTACGACCACCTCGAGCTCGGCGAGGCACAGAGACTCCTCTGTAGCAATCATAGTGAAGGTTGAGCTCTCCGGCTGTCTGGGTGAGGTGTAGTATCTCTCTGAGCCGAGTCACATAGAGCCTGTAACGCTCTCCTCTGAAAGTATACTGAAGAAAGTTGTGCTCCAGATCAATCCAGACTGTAGCATAGAACTCCCTGACCCACCTCTCAATGTAATTACCGGAACGACCAAGGAGGTCGGTGAGTCCTGGAAGATACGTGAGGAAGGGTCGAATCTCCTCTCCAGCAAGCTCAACTATACTCTCCAAGGAGCAAACCCTGTGCGGTCGTATCTGAATGCAAGAAGCTGAGCTGTCCTGTAGAAATCCTCCATAAGAGGTGTGTGCCATCCTGGTGAAGCTCTAGGGTCACGTTGATCAGGGCACCATCTCTCAAGTGTCACAAAGCGAAGCTTCTTCACTTGCTTCGCAGTAAGGTTCCTCAAGTCAAGATGCACTAAAGCTGAGGCTGCCGTAGGAGTTGCTGAGGCACTAGGATGAGCACTGTCACCACGCGGTGGAGTATCCTGAGTAGTCTGAGAGCGAGTGACACGCCCCCAGGGAAGAGGTGCCAACGGTGTACCAAGAGCTTCTGTGACTAGCTCTTGCTCCTCTGGAGCCTCTGCGGTCTCTGACTGAGCTGGAGGAGTGGCCGGTAGAACTCGTGGAGGGGTGCCGATACGAACTGTGCCTCGGCGACCACCTCGCTTTGCGCGATCCGCTGCATCTGCCACTGCCTCGGCCTGCTCGGCCTCTGTAAGCTTTCGCTTCTTCTTCTTCGGCTTCTCGACAATTTGCTTCTTGCCCTTATCCTTAGAAGGACGCGGAGGAGGAGGAGGATCATCATCAGAACCACTGACACGAGCACGAGATCCACGAGCCATAGCTGATCAACAAAGAGAGCACTGACCAGAGCTAACTGTCAGAACCGCTGTCACAAACCAACTGCAAGAACCACTGACAAGAATCAACTGTCACAAGCACCACTGTCACTAATCAATCACAACTGTTAAGAGAGGCTTGCCAAGCCACTGGACTAAACCTTCTGAGGCTTTGCCTCAATCCATACTCGCGAGCTTTGCCCCAAGTTTATACTGCCACTGTCGCTGCTAGATAGAATAGATAGAAGTATATAAGCATATATAATCTCTAGAGATAAGATACCATATGGAAGCAAGCATCTAGATAAGATATAGAATGAAATCTGTCATGGTACCTGAGGTAAGCGAGCGTATCTAATCAGAGCAACTCAAGCGACGAACCACACTCCACAAAAGAGTTCACCAACTGCGGATTGCAATAAGTGAATGAATTTAGTGATTTGGATTTGATTAAGTGTTGGCAAGGAATCACTTCTAGGACATAATGTGATCTATAACTCGACAAAACGCGAAATTAAAGATCAACATCATACCCTAGCAACAATGAAGCAAAGTCGATTGTGACACCCTGTGTCAAGCTTGCATTAGGATCATCATTAGCCACTAAGCACATCATTTCATTGCATTCATGTTTGCATATGCTATCATTTCATTTTGTGTGTTTATATGCTTTGAAACTAGATTTGAATAGGTGTTTTGTGCTTAATTCTTGTGTTTAACCTGTTTAGTTAAACCTTGCTTTGCTTAGAGTAAAGTATGGTTTGCTTTATGTTTAGTTACCCTGCTTAGTTTATCAAATAAAAGAAAATGGGAAAGAGGAAATCAGAACCGGAACAGGTCGAGCACCACCGCTCAGCCTCGACCACCGCTCGATGAACATGTTGGACCGAGGGTCGATCGAACAACCCCGGGCCAGAGGCTCGACCGAGCCAGAGGCTCGATCAGCCAGTCTAGCGACGCCCCCTCGACTTCGACCCCTCGATATGGCGAACCGAGGCTTGGACGAACGACCCCACGCAGAAGGCTCGACCGAGTCGGAGGCTCGATCTACCCAACGACCCTACCCTCGATATTGACCCCTCTCCCGCGCCCTCGCTCGCACGCACGTGCCGCGCACGCTCGCGCGCACTCAATCGACCGCGGCTGAGCCGTACGTCGGAGTCATCCGCCGCGTGGCCGACGATGCCTGACCGCGGAAGTGGAACACGCCATCACCGCACACCGTCGACCCCTCTTCACGGTCGCGCCGGTTCAACCAACACCACCAGTGGATGCGCGTAAGTCATCCCGAGCCTAGCACAACCAACCCCACCGCCGGAGACCTCACCGCCGGCGAAAACACGTTGATCAGCACCGTTCTCTGTTCCGCTCGACGGTGGATGGACCTCGAGTAATTGAGGGTCATGCCCGTCAGTTGCCTCGAGCGCCTCTGCGTGTCTCGAACCAGTTCCCGAAATGATTTCCTATTCTATTTTCAGTAATATATGCCATGCTTGTTGTTTATATCTAGAGTTTGGTAAAATCTTGTGGTTAGTTTCTGTATGTCCTGATCTGTCTAGTTATATAAATGTTTTTGGAAAATGTCTTCAGTACTAATGTTTAGTTTAGTTGCTTCCTGTATATATATCAAAGTTAGCTATGTGTTTGTGTTGATCATAGAACTTTCCTAATAAATATGTTTTAAAGTATAGTCTCTGCTAAACATAAGTTATAGCCTGTTTACCCTTGTTGCTAGTAGCTCTAGATGTAAGTAGCTTTGTGGTAGTTCTCTGGTCCTATGCTTAGAATCTCTGTTAGTGTGTTAAATCTTGTTCAAGCACCATCCCTGCACCATTCAGTTATTTATTTATGCATTGCAATCATTTAGGATCCGTGGAGGAACATCAAGAGCCCACAGAGACAGAAGTCCAGGAGGTACAGGAGCTATACGAGGAGTACCAAGAGCTCGACACTAACCTTCCTGAGTGCTCTGACCACCAGCCCTCCACCTTCTCTCAAGGCAAGCCCCAGAGCATTCTTAAGCCTCCTAGTTTTTACAATTTAATCTACTTGAGTATTTTATACTGTGATGCATTAGGTGATAGGAGTTGTTCTGAATCCCAAATTGATGCATTACCTTCCTTGATTATTGCTTTACCTACCTTGTTACCCTGTTAATAATAAAGTAAAAGCAACTGCTTAGCATGCTTAGAATAAATGGTTACCTTTCTTTTTATGTTTCGTATTATCCCTTGGGGGTAATACTATCACGGTTGGCTATATTCGCTATTGTGGGAAGAACCTATGGTAGTAATGAAATACAGTCAACTGGAAGGCAAGTGCACCAAGTGGTCAAGACTTGGGGGCAGTCCGTCCGTTGGATCGTGTAGGTTTGTACACTATGGTGGCCCTCTTACATCTTTGAATGCGCCCTTTCACATAGGGGCCATTGTGAGTATCGACCCCGAAGCCGAGTAAACACTGTCCGGGCCGGTTCTCAGCCTACTGTGAGCACCCTCTAGACTGTAGATACGATCTGCCCCGTGGTGGCCATCTATTTTCTGCAATTGGGTGGACTACTCTGAGATCGCGTCGGTTACCACCTGGACTTTGTTGAGCGGTGACCTAATGCTGACCCGACGGGGAAAGTGTGGGCGTGTGTTAAAGGTAATCTTACCAGCTGGTGTATATCGATTCGAATTGCCGCCCCCCACTGGATATGGGGGATTATGCTGAGTAAGCCTGAGCAAAATACCCGATACCCATTACCCAAACCCGAATTACCCGAACCCGAACCCAAATTACCCGAACTCGAGGTACCCGATCTAAATTCGGATAGTGATTTTGAATACCCGAAATTAGTTTGGGTAATTCGGGTAATATCTCCCGGTACCCAAACTACCCGAACTACCCAAAGTTTTGTATGTGTTTTTTATATTTATCATGTATTGTTAGTTGAACACTTGAACTTATCACTTTATTAAAATATAATCCTCTCTTCTTGAACAAATTACTATAATATATTATTCTCTATAAATTGTTATTGAAATTCTATACATTTGGTGCTGAAATTATTTATAAATTGCTACTAAATTTTTTATCTAGTTTGTTGATTTATGTAAATTCGGGTAAATCGGAAAATACCCGAACCCGAACCCGAATTATCGGGTACCCGAAATTGCGGGTAGTATTTTTACAGAGCTAATATCGGGTAACAATTTTCATTACCCGAACTTTGAATTACCCGAATTACCCGACCCGAAAAAATCGGGTAACCCGAACGCCCAGGCTCAATGCTGAGCTTCACCACGGTACAACTTCATGTGACATCGTTATGGTTCTACTAAAATATTGATGAAGGAACTGGATATATGTTATTATATTGTTTGAGTAGATCAAGTGTGTGCTCTAGTATAGATGCAATGACCTAGAGATAATTAGTAGGATAAAAGATGACTGCTCACCGCATCATTAAAGTACACTCCTTTAATTAAGCATTTCTACAAAGTAAAGCTACCCAACTCCAGATACAGCCATGCATATCCTTGGAGTCTTTATTTTCAGTTAGACGGGTAAGTCTAGCTGAGTACATTACCGTACTCAGGGTTTATCCCGTTTGTTGCAGATGGCCAAGTATACTTCGGCTATTGTAAGCACTGTCTCTATCCTTTCGAAGGAGAAGAGGAGTAGGCCTTGGGCAAGGTCTTCTACAAGCTCATCTTTTGCTATTGTCGGACGTGACATCATGGGCACCCCTATCTTTTAAAACTTCAAGTTCAGTTTCAAACAATGTTTTATTTGGCCACAGGTGTTGTGGCGTAAGTACTACTTTTATTTGGAACGAAGTGTTGTAATAACTTATTTCATACTTTAAGTATTTTCGGTTGATTTGTGGCTCGTTCGAATGTGTATCCCTGAATGTACGCGATCCTGATTTGATGTTAGAAGTCCTTCGAGATTTCTGGACTACAGGAATTATATGGGCTCAAGTGTTTTAAGTGGTAGTTAAGTCAGCTACTTTAGCACTTGATCTCGTATAATTTGGACGGTTCCGTCACATCGATGACGACGAATCGGATTCGGCAATGGACGAAGACTTTGAAACGAACCCAAACTAGGGTTAGGCAAACCCTAGAGGGTGAATCCTCTGGCTTGCAATGTGAATTGGGGGAGTGGTGGAGCTGAGCAGGGTGAAGTAGTGGAGCAGAGGTGGTGCTTGATCGCCGGCGAGAGGGGCCTCGACGGCGAGCGACGGTGGTGATGGCAGGCGGCGGCGCTGCTCTGTTTTGATTAGAGCGAGGGAGCACGAGCAGAGCAGGCAGGGGCAGGGGAGGTGGTGCGGCGACGCTCCGGTGTGGATCACCAGCGGCGAGAGGGGTGGCACAGGCGGCGGCGAGCGGCGGCGCTTGGGCAGGGAGGAGGAGTGGCGTACGGACGAGAAAGCAACTGCCGAACACAAATTGCCAGCGCGGGGCTTATCCGCAAAAATTCGAAGCGTCGGACTAGTTTCCATGGTCCAGAGGGTGGTCCGATGGAGGAGTCCGACGGAACCAGAGATTTGAAAAATCCATGCAGAGAGCACCCGACCACCGGACTATGGCGTCGGACTACTCGTCGGACTGGTCCGACGGTATGATGACCAGAGAGATTGGCGCTGACTGGAGCACCAGACCACTTGCCTATGGTCCGGAGGAGCGTCGGACGGGTGGTCCGACAGATTCTTTGTCTGGATGAAAATGAGCAGAGAGGGACAGGGCGTCGGACCGCCTAGCGTCGGACCATGCCGAGTGGTCCGGAGGGTGGTCCGGTGCTTGATTTTGCTCTGAGTCTTCCTGTTTTTCTCTCCAATCTTTTCTCTTAGCTAAGTACCAACACAAAAAAGCAAAAAGAAACACTTGTTGGACCTGGCATAAGAACCATCTCTCAAACCCTCAATTTAAAAGTAGTTTGCCATAGGCTAGAATTAGTTTTCATAGGAAAATAGATCAAGAAAACTTCAAGGATCACCAAAGGGGCACAAGAGGGGTATTAGCTGCAGCTAGAGCTTTGAATGCTTCCCCTAAGTGACGAGCCTAGAGGATGATCAAGCTTAACCGAAAAGAAACGACGATGCAACACACATGCATATTCTATGCAATACGGAATTTGAATCTAGGTTGCTTGCAAGTTTAAACCGCGGTTAAGCTTTGTCACACGCTTTGAGGGCGGTTATCTCAACCGCGTTAGCCAAGCCTATGTGCATTACCAAATTAAACATGTTATATTACAAATGAATGCATGGTTCACACAATCTCATTTTTTAGTGAAGTTTGAGTGATCCAACACATTCAACTCGCTTCTCAACCTACAAAAGGTTGTTTCATCGAGTGGTTTTGTGAAGATATCCGCCAATTGATCTTCGCTCTTAACTCCAACTAGTGTGATGTCTTTCCTAGCCACATGATCTCTAAGAAAGTGATGGCGAATATCTATGTGCTTGGTGCGAGAGTGTTGAACCGGGTTGTTAGCAAGCTTTACGGCGCTTTCATTATCACACAAAAGTGGAACATCTTTTAAAACAACGCCGTAATCAAGAAGTGTTTGGATCATGTATAAGATTTGTGCACAACTTGCTCCCATGACAATAGAAGTTGTAGCGGAGTGTCTCTGTTGGTGCTCCAATGACCCGGATCTGATGGAGTAGAAGTGCCGAGGCGTGGTTGCGAGGCAGAAGGTGCAGGGGCACGCCGCTGCCGGCGCGCCGTCGTCGTGTCGAGGAAGCGGAGTGTCGTCGTCGGTGCTCCAATGGCCCGGATCTGGTGGAGTAGAAACGTCGAGGCGGGGATGTGAGGCCAAAGGTGCAGGGGCACGTCGCTGCCGGACGCGCCATCGTCGTGCCAAGGAAGCTCGTCAAGGTTGGGGCCGCCGTTGTAGGGACACGGGGCCAGCAAGGCGCGCCGCTGCTGAACGCGCCGAGGAAGCTCGTCATGGTCGAAGACGGTGGATGGAAGGGGGCGCGATGTGTGTAACAGCCGAGGCCGCAGGTGAATGTACAAGTGCTCTGGAGGACATGAGCGGGCTGGGCAGGAGAGAAAGAGACAGAAAACTGATGGTGCTAGGGTTTTGACCAGTTTTTATATGAGCTCAGGTAAAATTCTGACCGTTCATCAAGATCAACGGTTTACATTCTCTATACATTTCAGGCTGCCGAGTGGGCCATTAATGGGCCAACCTGAGGTCTTAAGCAAGCCACGAGCCTAAGCTACGCTCATGGGCCGGTTTAACTTTAAGGCAATAAAATGTCCCTTTAATTTACATATCTGTACTTATTCTGGATTCGGCTATTAAGTGGATGGAATTCTTGACTATTAATTTTCACTAGCAAAAATAGATCCAATCAAATCGTAAACGAAAAGGACACAGACTATGAGCAATCAAGTATATTGTGTAGTCCGATCTGTAAACAAAATAGAACACAAATTATATATGGCATTGTTATTTTATTGCCAATAATGTCATATGTTTTTATGAATATTTAGTAGTTTTTTTTCTCACGTTGCAACGCACGAACACGTTTGCTAATAATCTCTTATTTGAGATAAAACAAATTACACCTAGCTAGCATTAAACATGGTACTAGGAATAAATGGACCAAACCCAAGTGCTCACGAGCCCGTCCTACAAGCGCAACATCCAGTTTAGATGAGTTGGGCCGCCCGAACGATGGACGAAGGGTGGGAGTACGCCCAATAGTGACGTCCGTTTGGTTTGGCTCTTTCTGCCTCTTCTGTGCGAAATCCCAAATTCCGTTTCCCCACCGCAAATTTCAAAATTCCCACTCTCCATCTTTCCCCAGCTCCAGTGAAGTCGAGCGGTCGAGCGCTCTCCACAGTGCCCCACCCCGATCTCGCCCCCATCCCATTCCGATGGACGCCGACGAGATGGACGTCGACCTCGACGGCAGCGACGGGATCGACTTCCCATCCTCAGCCTCCCCCGCGTCCGCCTCCGGCTCCCTCCCCGCCGTCATCTCCGAGCTCGCCGCCCTCCACCGCCGCGCGTCTTCCTCCGCCACCTCCCACCCCTTATCCCTGCCCTCCATCACATTCCTCTCCTCCGGCCCCGCCGCCGTCGCCTCCATCTTCCCCCGCCTCGCCGATGCCGCCGTCCCCGCGTCATCCTTGCTGCCCCCACTCGAGGCCTCGCTCTCCGCGCACCCGCTCCCCGCCGCCGTCGCCTACCTCCGCCTCCTCCTCGCCCCGGCCTCCCCGCTTCTCACCCTCTTCTCCCCGCTCCCGTTCCTCTCCCTCCTCCTCGCCATCCGCAAGGCCACTGCCGCCGCCGCCGCGGCCGCCTCCGGAGCCAGCAGCGCCGCCTCCAACCCTAGCTCCGGTTCCGGCGCCGCCGCCAACCCCCGCAAGCGCAGGAACCACCGCCAGCAGCCGCCGGTGGCCTCGCGGGGGGTACCGTCGCTGCTCCCGAAGGCGCTCTCCCTGCTCGCCGACGCCGCGGGGAGGTTGCCACTCGGGGACCACCCGGACGCGCGGCGGTCGCTCGTCGACACCGCCGCGGAGCTCGCGGCGTTCGACGTCCTCGCCTCCGTCCTTGGATCGGACTACCATGCCGGGGCGGTGCAGGACGTGATACGCGCGCTGGCCCCGGTGGTGCTCTCGCCCGCGAAATCTGCGGCACGGGTGGCCGCGGTGCAGTTCCTTGTGAGGAAGTTCGTGCCTTTGGGCACCGAGGAAGGGGAGGAAGCAGTTAGGAAGGCAGTGGGCTACCTTCCTAGGTACTTGGCCGTGAAGGCGCCGGACAAGGCGGAGGCCAGGGCACTGGCCGTGGAAGCGATAGTCGAGGTTGTGCGGGCATTGGAGGCAGATGTAAGGGAGGAATTTGCAGGGTATGTGGTGGCCATGTCAAGGGGCAAGGCAAAGGGACGACTGCTCGCTGTGGATTTGGTCCTTGCCTTGCTGCCCGTGCTGTTACCATCTGAAGGAGATGACTGTGATACAGAGGAGGGCTCTTGGGGCTGAAGTTTCTGCGGCTGTTGGTGGAGAGGTCCTCTGACAGCGTGGGAGGTGTTCGAGCTCGGGCGTTAACGAATGCAGCCCAGGCGCTTGATGTTTTGTCTGAGAGAGGTGTGGAGGTTGACCGGTTGCAGGAAGTGATGAGGATTGGGGACATGGGACTTGGGGAATTGCTGAGACGACGCTGCACCGATGATAAGGCTGCTGTGAGGAAGGCTGCGCTTGTGCTCACCACAAAGGCGATTGGTTTGATTGGGAGACCCATTGATGAGTCTCTTCTTTGTGCAATGGGCGCTGCATGCTCTGATCCATTAGTCAGCATCCGCAAGGCTGCTCTTGCTGCCATCTCAGAGGTGTTTAGGAAATTTCCTGATGAGAAAGTGATGAAAGAGTGGCTTCAGGCTGTGCCTCCTCTGGTGATTGATAGTGAGACAAGCATCCAGGAGGAATGTGAAAACCTGTTTCTTGAACTGGTGCTTAACAGGATCTGCCAAGCTGCTAATGTGAACTTAGATGATGATTCCATCACCTTGGGGGAAGTTTTCCCTGAAGGGACACTGGATTTGCTGAAAAGCATCTGTGATGGAGAGGTTGCTCCATGCATAAAGAAGATATGTGCAAGCCTTGGGAAGAAGAAGAAGCTGAGACCACTACTTGCTAGCTCACTGCAGAACATCATAAAACTATCTGAATCCTTGTGGTTGAGAAATTGTAAGCCAATCGAAAATTGGACTGCACCTATTGGGTCCTGGTGGCTTCTTTCTGAGGTCTCATCATTCGCACCAAAATCAGTTGACTGGAAGTTCCTCTCCCACCACTGGAAACTCCTTGACAATGTTGGCCAAGACGACAGAGGTAAAGCTTGTTCTCAAGTGGAACCAAACTCTGCTCTCTGGGCAGTTAATCGTGTGTCCCTCTTGAAAACCATTTCAAATGTCTCCATGGAGCTGCCTGTGGAACCTGCAGCAGAATTGGCACACAGCTTGCTCACAAGGATTGAGGATTTTGATATGAACCTGAGTGAGGTAATCAGTTTGTTGATCCAAAACAATATTGACTAGTACACTAATTTGTTTTTGCTACAGTTAAATTTTGAGTTAGCATGACATTATGTTTTTACAATACGAGATCATACTTAATATAACAATTAAAAACAATATTAAATCTACTAGACTTTATATAGTGTGCTTTAATCCTATTGCCCAATCTGCCGAAACCTGGCAACATGCTCTGTTCTGAAGATTTTTTTGGGTAAATTATAACGTTTGGTATGGTAAGTGTAGACCAGCATTTCATAATTATAAAATGAAAACTTTAGGTTCAAAGTGCTTGCCAGTGTCGGTATTATAACTGCCAGCAATATTTTTTGGAAGGGATGTTTCGAGCCTAGTGCATGTTTGGATCCATCTTGCTAATGCCTAATAGTTCGCAACCAGTAAGAATTAGCAAGAGTGGATACAAACAGGCAAATGGTAAAAGGTTTGATAGCTACTAGTAAAAACTAGTAAGGTTTTGGTTGCTAGCAAGTGCTAAGGATTAGCATGCTAAAATTAGCACATTCGAACAGAGCCTAGCTGAAGCCTCACTGCAATCACAATATATTGTTTTAAGGTCTGTTTGTTACCTGTTTGACAAGATGACAAGATTATCCAGAAACTTTGCTGTTTAGATCATTGGTTATCCAAATTTTTCCCTCCCCATAGGCCATAGTTCTGCAACAATGTTCATCAAGCATTCATCTTATCTTTTTTCCTTGATATAGGCTTCTGCGTGTTGTTGGTTTAACTATCTACAATTTTGCCAAAATCGCTCTTAACAGAAGTAATTCATGTCCATATCTGGAGCATAATTTTTATGCATGCATAAACAGGTTGATGCGCATGTAAAATCACTGAAAACTTTATGTAAAAGGAAAGCAAAAACAGCTAAGGAGGGTGATGCACTGATCCTGAAGTGGGCGCAGCAACTTATCAATGGTGCTTTTGACATTCTTGACCGGTACATAAAAGAGGCATCAGAATCAGCCAGGGGTCACAGTTTCGTTACACCTATGACTGGCAAACACAAGGGGAAAAAACAGACATCTGCATCAAAGTCAACATCAGAAGCAGTTGTTGCTGTGTTCACTGTTGGATCACTGATCCTAGCTTGTCCTACTGCCGATGAGAAGGACATCACCCCTTTGCTACACACAATTGTAACTTCTGGAAGTTCTGAGCCAAAGCCAATAAACCTTGTTGGCGGGACTATTTCTTTCAAAGAGTTAGCTCCATCATTATATATACAATCATGGGATACATTAGCAAAAATATGCCTTGTAGATGACAAATTGGCCAAACGGTATATTCCAATTTTTGTTCAGGTATGTACTCTGCACAGGTCTCATGATTACTCTTAACGGATATACAGTCAATGCTGCTTCTATGAATCAGGAGCTTGAGAGGAGTGATATGGCTACCCTTCGGAATAATATCATGATTGCAATGGCAGACTTCTATGTCCGTTATACTGCATTGGTTGACTGGTGAGCTTATATTTCTTCATTCATAATTTCATATACACACTGATATTAATATCACCATCCTTTCAGAATTTGTCACTGTTTCTTGCAATCAGATATGCATGTTTCCCAGTTCCTGTATATCAGAATGTGTTTTTCAGATTCTTTCTCCCTCAAGAAAATGAATGTTGCTTATACAGTCACACTTTATAAAATTTATTACTTCAACTTTTTCCACCTTTGCACTGTTAAGACAATCGGCTGATCCTGACTACTCTTTGGTGAATGAAACGTGGCTACCTTGTTTTGCTGCTGTTTTCCTTTTTTTGGTTTTTTAAAGAATTGTAGCAACATGCTTGAATTCTTGTCAGATGGTATTGGAGAGGTTGGAGAGGAAGCTGTTAGTCTGTTACTATGTTGGCAATTAAGGTTAATGATCAAAACTGTCCTCCCATATGCTAGTTATTCTGTGGCTTCCAGAAATAGTAAATAGATTTGCGTCAAGACTATTTTATCAGTTACGTTTCACAGATTTATGAAGAAGATATTTCATATATTTTTTTTCCAATTAGTTAAAGTCTTATTTGCAAATGTGTTTAACTGATCTCTCCTTTATGATGTATCTGCAGTTATATGTCAAAAATAACAAAATCACTACGTGATCCCTGTGAAGTAGTACGGAGACAAACATTTATCCTACTCTCTAAGTTGCTGCAGGTGCTAATCACTTCTGTAATGATTTGTTTTGAATATTGGGTCATGGTTACTGAGACTGCTATTTTGTCCAGAGGGACTATGTAAAGTGGAGAGGGGTTCTCTTCCTTCGGTTTCTGCCATCTTTAGTTGATGAGTCTGAGAAGATTAGGCATTTGGCTGACTACCTTTTTGGGAACATCTTAAAAGGTATTTATTTTTGTACTAAACTTTTCTTGTTTTAACCCACTGCCTAACACGTATCAGGTCACTGATTAACGTCTGCTTAAATTTTGTAGCTAAAGCGCCACTCCTTGCATATAATAGTTTTATTGAAGCTATGTTTGTTCTAAACGATTGCACTGGACATGGTGGATATAGCGACTCTCAGTCTCAGGGAAGTTCAGACAGAAGACCTTCCCTTTTTGCTATTTGGTAAAATAACCGAAACTGTTCTCCTTAGTCCTTGCAAGGAAGATGCTTCATTCCTAGCTTAATTTTAGGATGCTCTTTTTGTTTGCAGTGGCACTGACGAAAGGTCAAGATCAAAACGAATGCACATCTATATCTCTTTGCTGAAACAAATGGCACCAGAGCACCTTTTAGCCACATCGGCCAAGTTATGTGCTGAGATCTTGGCAGCTGTTTGTGATGGATTGCTCAGTGTTGATGATGCTGGTGGAAGGGCTGTACTTCAGGTGGGGATCAATATCTACAACCATTGACATCGATGAGTGCTTATAGCCTGATTGTCACTTGACTGACCTGTAATGTGCATATGCAGCCTGGGTCTTTGATTTATGCTTATGGTACATGCTTAGTGTGTTAAATGATGAACTAGGAGAGCTAAATAGCTTTGTCTGCTGCTATTTTTCCATAGTGGTGATGATTTTAGTTTTTCTCAACAGGATGCTCTGCAGATACTGGCTTGCAAGGAGATGCGCATCCACCCCAACATCCTGTCAGATAATTCCGAGATGGATGACGAAGGCGGCGAGAGTGGAGGGACGGCCAGTGCTCTCCTGGCAGCCAAAGGGAGGGCGGTGACCCAGGTTGCGAAGAAGAACCTGATCCAGATCGCGGTCCCGATCTTCATCGAGCTGAAGCGGCTGCTGGAGAGCAAGAACAGCCCGCTGATCGGGTGCCTGATGGAGTGCCTGCGCGCCCTGCTCAAGGACTACAAGAACGAGATGGAGGAGATCCTGGTGGCGGACAAGCAGCTCCAGCGCGAGCTCCTCTACGACATGCAGAAGTACGAGGCTGGCAAGGGGAAGGGCAAGGCCGCTGCGCAGGCCGAGGCCGGTCCCGGTCCCAGCGGCACCTGCAGGTCCCCGGTTGGTGGTGATGCGTCTGCGAGAGCCACTGTCAGGTCGGTGCTGAAGGAGGTGAACCGGAAGACGCCGACGCAGGTGCTGCACACGATGAGCGTACCCAAGGTGAAGTCCATTCTGGGCAGCGCCGGGCCGGGCTCTCGCCGCCCCGGTGTCCTCGAGTCGGTCAGGCGGCTTCAGCCGTTTGAGTTGGACGATGAGAGTTAGCATGCGTACGTCCACTCTGATGGCAGCTTATTCCCGCTGTTGGACTTGGGTACGTCTTGGTCTGGTGTTGGTTTAGTATGAAACGATGACCGAGTAGGAGATTAGGAGACTAAGGTACTAAGCTCATTCTCTCAATGAGGTTTTTGCTGACTTTCAGTGTACATAATTACATATTCTTGTAATCCAGCAACGATAAGAACTAAGACAACTTCTATATTTTCGCCGACTTGCAGTGTACATAATTACAGATTCTTAAGGTGTTGATCATGCCCACCAATGCCTTGCTCAAGTCTATCATTGCATCCATAGAACTAAAACCTTGTATACTATTGAGCAACATTATATGTTACATTAATCCTATTGATCATGTTGTTACTGAATCACCACAATTGCTAATGGCTCGGTGCCATTTTCCTTACACCGTGGTCAAGCTCTAGGTGGCTTACATTCAACTACTTTCCCCTGTCCATTGTTATGTTTTCATTCAATCCGTTAAAACCTATTAAAGGTCCACATGTGGAAAGATATAATATGCTTATGGATCTTGGGCTTCGCCTGAGCTGTATACTGTAGATTATTGAAATCGTCTTCATTGTAATTGCATTGCATTGGTGGAGAGTAGCCATTTAATTTTCTGCTAGGAGGAGAGAATTAAAATTCCCCACGGCCCACTAATTTGCTAACGATATAAATTTAATTATTTTTTTGAAAACTATAAGAATTTAATTATTACATCATAAACAAAGATAAGTACGTCATCGTAGCTGTTGATAGGATGTCAATTATACAATGCAAGAAATTAAGGGCAGCATCCAATATTTTCTTAAATAACCTTATCCTTTCATTGAGCCCACATGGATTCTTATAAATTACTCCCTCCATTCCAAATTGTAAGTCATTCCAAAAATCTTGGAAAATCAAAACATTTTAAGTTTGACCAAAGATTTATGACATCAAATATGTATAGTATGAAAATATAATTAATAAAGAATCTAATGATACTTTGTTGGTATCAAATATGTTATTATTATATTATATAAATTTGGTCAAACCTTATAAACTTTGACTCTCCAAGATTCTTGTAATGACTTACAATTTGGGATGGAGGGAGTATTAAAGAACACAAGGCATTGCTAGCACATTCTCATTATCATACCTTTATACCACAACCTATATATAGCGTCCTACAGACGGTCGCTATAAGTCGATATAGCAACCTACAGACGGTCACTATAAACATATAGCGTCCAACTTGTCCGGTCCCTATAAGTGGCGTCGCTATAAGTTTTAGCGTCCGACCATACTTATAGCGACCAACCATCGGACAGTACATTAAAGATATAGCGACCGACCGTTCGACACTAATTATAAACTTATAGCGACCAATGGTTTGACAGTACATATTATATAGCGTCCAACTGTTAGACGTTGTCCATACTTACAAAATTAACAACATAATTATACATTAACCTTAGGATCAATACTAATCATATAATCAAACATACAATCAATGAGCCATAAAATCACCAATTCCATTTTGGACAATACACAATCATGACAATGAAGCTCATCATAGCTCATAATTATATTATATCCATAAACATTGGTCTTATGTCATTTTCCACAACTTACACAAATAAGTTACATGACATACGGTTTGGCATCAAAATATATGCATAGCCATGTTCACTAGTTACATGGCATACGGTTTGTCTTTAAATCTTAACAAAAACATTTATCTCTTAAGATGTCCAAAATAATGTTGGCCATGTTCACTTCCATCCAAATGCTACCTCGCTATTACCTCCCACCTGAAAAAAAAAAACATCAATCAATGGTACAACCAAAAACTTGACTGGTACAAGAAATGGATAAGAACTATAACGGAGTATGCATATTTGGTAGCACTTTGAACTATACGAATAATTGATTTATCAATCCTTTTAATTGAAGGCGATCTCTTCTTCCGTCTAAGCCGATCTGTGTCCACAATTGAAGGCGATGTCAACTGTTTTCCACAGCACCTGAAACATAGTTAAGACAAAATTGTCTAAGCAGAACAGTCTCCACAATTTAATTGGCTAGATCTCACAAGTCATTTAGCTAAATGCCTGAATCACAAAAGATTTCAGCAATGCTACTTCATCTAAGCAAAACTGTTTTTAGAAATAAAATCGAACATGATAATACTTGAAGAACCAAAATTGCTCAGATTTCTATGCAGGAGTACTTGCCAAATGTTAATTCACAAAGGTGCAGGGAAATGTTAACACACTATCCCTATATATATGTATCAGTCACTGCTCAGTAAGGACAAATAGGCTGCATATCTGTTCTGTTCTGCCCAATAAATAAAAGTTAGTAGTCACAAAGAGAAATAAAAAAACTTAGGACTTAGGCTAAAAATTATATACAAATTCTAGTTGTGCCAATGAATTCCCTAACCATGCAAGAAATATCTGCAATGGTTTGGACAATCTAAAAACAAGTATGGATGTGCTCCTTTTACAGAATAAGAAACATGCTCTTCTATGTTGGACAAAAATATTCAGTATGTACAACGAAGCATATGGAGAGCTTCTTCCCTAAAAAAAGAATGCGGTGCTTCTTGTAGTTCAGAAAACTTCAGCAAGATAGTGCACTAGTTCAGATTCAGATTTAAAATATTGTCTGGACAGCAAAAAGAATAAGAATATTCAGTCTTGTCACTTGGTAGCCTGATCTTACCATGTCATTTTCTTCTTCCAAGCAAACAAAACTGTACAGAAATCACATACTAAAAATAACTATGGAAGAGTACTTGCTGTATGCAAAATGCAGCTGCGCAACACAAGAGAATACCAGCATGTTTGCTAGCATTAGCATAAATGTCTACTTGTAGTTGCATGGAAGATTTTTCAAATACAATTCAGTGTACTAGCACTCTATATAATAAGGGTAGATAAATTACCTAATTCAGTTTTATATAGGCTTCAACAACATTAAGCAGAAGAACTACAGAAAGAACTAAGATGATAATCTTACCATGCCATTTTCTTTTCCTGGGACATGCCAGAGGGTGTCATCTCTTTATTGTGTCAGCTGGTGATTAATTAGATAATAAAGTTCTCTGCATCAGTGGGGTGTAGCATAACAAATTAGATCGAAAATTAGTTGTGGAAAGACATTATCTATGCAAACAATAAAAATACTTGCAGCTATCTCCAAACTATGCAGATCTGGCCTTTTCAAAGGCATATTAAGACAATAAGCAAGCTTTTAGGTGGTACATATTTAACTTTTCCCTCACATATATGGCCAAATACTTAACTGTTGAATAAGAAAGATTGGAGATAGATCTAGCAGGGGTTGTGGTGCCTCCATGTCATGGATCCGCCGGATCCTGGCATGTGCCTCCATGGGCAAGTATCTGATCGACTGATCGCCTGATCTGAATATCTGATGATGCGGCGGTGTAGCACAGATTGCGGTACAGCCGGTAAGTTGAATCATCGAGTATGGTGACTGTCCAGGCTCCGGCAGCCCAGCAGGCCTACTGTTGACACCGTTTTTTGGCACGTGTCAATATGATCTAAGGATTGTGCCGATCGGCAAAAGGCTAGTTGCCGTTCCTTATCGGCATTGGGATATTACCGGTCAGATTGCCGATAAAGGCAAGAATGTTGCTGATGAAGACAAAGATTTGTTGCCGATGGAGGCAGGAAGACACTGTTGATGAAGGCAAGGGGATGTTGCCGATAGAGACAGGAATGTTGCCGATGAATGGTAGATGATGCCGACGGAAGCAGGATGACGTGGCTGGCGTCAGCAGAGAACTGCCGATGGCAATAGAAGAAGGTTGCAGATTGGAAGAGGTTTGCCGATGGAAGGTTTCATCGCAAGGGAGACGGATAAGGAAGCTGGTGCTTTACGCCAGTATTATTATTATAGATTATTTTGAGTCCGACTCTTGCACGAGTCGTTTATTTCCTTTAAAATAGGAGTTTTGTTTAGGAAAGTTAGAGTCGTGTCTGCTTACAACTCCCCTGGCCGGGGTATAAATATGTACCGAGGGGTGTTGTAAATCATATATCCAAGCATATCAAATGAATCTACTATTTTTATCTATCTTTCCAGCAATTTACCTTTTATCGCATTAGTATTAGTCTATCTACGAGTTCTTCAAGTTTCGACGGGCTGCATCTCATCGACCTCCGTCAACCCTTGCAATTTCCGCGTTTGAGCAATCTGAGCCTTGACGTTCGGGTGCATCGCTGTCGTCTCGTTCAACTCTACTCTAGTTATCCTGATCAGGTTTGAGCCTTGACATCTGGGCGCATCGCCGTTGTCTCGTTCAGATCTTGTTCTATTTATCGTTCTTGTCGATTAACTAGTCAAATCGACTGGCACACCCTTGGAGATCGATTTCGGGTATAAGCCCGAGGTGTTCGCAGATTCCGATGATTTTTTGCTTCAACACCTCTTTTGGCAGACCATATCACATTTGTTAGCCACGGTTTAGCCCATTACAAGCTTAATGGGCGATACTGCTGGGATCAATCCGAAGAGTGTCATTGAAGTCTCCGAAGCAAATTTGAGAGATGATCAGAAGCAAGCTATGGAGCGGGCTATGGAGGAGTACAAACAGTTGTATCTGAAGTCCTTCAGCCTAAACAGGAGCGGCGAAGCTATCCAGAAGCAAGATCCACGGCAGGTCACCTTCGACGCCAATCCTGGTAAATTACAAGAGATGGTTAATTCTGCATTAGATCATGTGTTAATTAGCCAATCCAATGTGCTGTCCAATACTGTATACAATGCTGTCAAGCAAACTTTTAAGGAAGGACAAACACCATATTATGTTGGTCCAGTGTATCATCAACTCAGATCGGCATCTGTTACGATCCCATCGGCGGTTCCAAGGGTGTTTTCACCGATTATGAACCAATCTGCCGATGAGATCATGCCGCCAAGATCGAGGCCAGCAAACATCACTCAATTGAATACAAATCTGGTGGCGTCAACAATGTCTTGACCTGTGACCCAGAGTCAACCAACTTCCGTCAACTGGTGGGGATACGGTATGCCTCCAGATTCATTTGCTGCTAATCCTAGATTGTCCCCAAGGCAAGATGCAGCATGGAAGGCTCCCATAACATCGGTAGCGCCCGTACAACCGATGATCCCGGTGACGCATTATACTGCAACGCCTTCAAATATGCAATTGCCGTCAGGAGGGTTTCAGATGGCAGTACATGAAGTGTCCTACGCGAGGCCTTCGGCAAATTCTTGACCGATGCAACAAGGCATGACAACTATTAATCAGCATGTATCGGTAATGGCTGCTCAAGCTATGGTACCCGCAAATCAAGGCAATCATCCAAAGGTACAAGGGCAACAAGCGTCAGCTGGTTATCAGCCATCGGTAAGTCATATGCCGATGACATCTAATGTAAGTTGGATCGGTCAATTACCGATTCAGCAGCAAGTTGTGCAGCCTGGATACCAAGTGGCAAGAGCTCCGCAGTATCATCCGCCAGCGAGTCTTCAGAATGAAATATCGGTACATCAGCCGATAAGTACTACTTCGCCGCAGTATTCGCAAGTGAACGTGCACAATGAGACATCGACATATCAGCTGATGAATACAATGCCACAATACAACCCAGTGGACGTTCAAAATTGCTCACCGACAACTCAGCCGATGCATAATGTTCAACAATAGGTGACGCAACCTGGATGTCAAGTGGCAGAGGTCCAACCCCACCACTTACCATCGGGATTATATAATGATGCATCGGCGTCCCAGCCGGTAAACCCTCTATTCTCGCAATATATTCCAGTGGGCGTTCAAGGTGGTCCATTAGCAAATCAACCGATGCATGATCAGCGAATTGATGTTGCCTCTGCACCAACCGGTTTGGTTTATTTACCACAAAGAGATGAGAAGGTACATCAACCTGCTCAACCAGTCAACATCCAGCCAGTGCATCGGCAGGATCAAGATGCATACTGGGCCGATAAGATTGCCGAAGTGGCGAAAGAGCAATTCAGTATCAAGCCTAAGGTTGATACATATTCTTATCGGACTTCATACCCTTCAGCGTATGATTTGATCCCTCTCCCAAATCGGTACAGAGTGTCAGATTTCACCAAATTTTCTGGTCAAGATGATATATCAACAATGGAGCATATTAACCGATTTATTATCCAATGTGGAGAGGCAGCCAGCAGGATGAACTGAGGGTAAGATTGTTCTTGTCATTGTTATCTGAATCGTCATTTATATGGTTTATTTCACTACCTCCAAATTCTGTGATCACTTAGGCCGATCTAGAAAAACAGTTTTACAAATACTTCTTTGCTGTCATACATGAAAAGAAGATCACCGATTTGGTCAAATTAAAGCAGCGTAATGATGAATCGGTAGGAAACTTCGTGCAAAAACTGCGAGACGTGAAGAACAAGTGCTATAGCTTAGTACTTGATGATCGGCAATTGGCGGATTTGGCCTGCCAGGGATTACTGCCGCACATCAGGGACAAATACGCGTCTCAAGAGTTCGAAAGCTTGAGCCATATTGTGCAAAGGGTTGCCGATCAAGACACCAAAGTTTTTGAGCCTAGAGGAAATTGGGATGAGGAGGTGTCTTTAACTAAGAAGACAGATTCGGATGAAGAAGCAAGTATCGGTTTAGTTGAATGGGTAGAGAATAAAAAGGCGATATCTTGTCCGTTCGACCAGAAAGAAGCTGAGAGATTCACCTTTGATATCACCAAAGCTGATAGGATGTTTGACCCATTGCTTCAAGAAGGGCGGATCAAGCTGACGCCTAACCAGGTAATTCCATCGGCCGAAGAACTCAGGAGGATCAAGTATTGCAAGTGGCACAATGCAACTTCGCACAGTACCAATGATTGCAAAGTTTTTAGACAACAATTACAATCAGAAATTGAATCTGGGCGAATCAAGTTTGAAAATACTAAGGCCCAGAAGCCAATGAAGATTGATCAGCACACGTTTCCAAATAACATGGTGGAAACCAGTGGAAAGACTAAGGTGTTGACATCGGAAGCTGCCAAGAAAAGAGCATCGGTAGACCCTGAACATCAGATAGCTGCGCATGAAGTAACAGGGAGGAAGTTTGCCGATAATAGAAAAGGCAAAAGAGTTGCCGATGAAAGCAGTAACGCCGGGAGGTCTTATGGCGTCGTGATCACGCATAGGCGGCCACGACAAGATTATCGGCAATCGCAGGAGGAGCGATATCGGCGGCAAGAGGAAGAAAGGTACCAAGAGTGGCTTCGGCATAAAGATCATTGGAGGTGTCCCTTTTTGTTTATTGTTGGGAAGAAGACATCAAACTACCCACTGCCGATAATTGTCCCGAATGCAATGGGTACTACCCTGCCGATCGATTAGAAAAGAAACCTTGTTTTAACGATCGAGCATCAAACTATGGCAGACCGATCAAAGGAAAGGGTCATGATCGGCTGGGGGGCAAGCTCAGCGTACATGACAGGCTTGACAAGCGTATTTGTCAAGAAGAACTTGAGGAAATGGCTGATCTAAGAGTGCTCGATGAAAAAATATTTTCCAGAGATCCAAACATAAGGAGTGGTGCAGATACAAGCAATAAGAAACAGTACCAACCTGTTTGGAAAACTAAGCTCCCTCAATGGTGCCCCAAGGGTCTTACAAAGACTCAAAGAAGGAGGATGCAGCGCGAGCGCCAAGAAGATTTGTGTCACGATGAAAATCCTTTCAGAGGGAAATCTCCAGTTAAGCAGTGAAGGCCAAAGCGCAAATATGAGAATCCATCGGCAGATGTCAATATGTTGTCGATAGCGTAACTAGAGTCGATGACCTTGGGCATTTTGGCTTGGGAGCAGCACTTGGTGAGCCCTAGCGTTTCAACTGTTACACTTGAGGGGCATCGGCAGGCTGAGTGAAGAGTTTGTGCACTGGGAACGGCTGCCGATCAATTTGTTGGCTACAAAAGAAAATTTTAGATACAAGTCGAAGGATTGTGAGAGTGGCTCTGCAATGCTTACGTGCAATAGTCGAGGAAGTGGTGCAGGTATTTTGGAGGAGATGCAGTAGAAGAAATTTCAGTGCATAAGATATCTTATACTCCGAAATTGGGGGGCATGTGTTGACACCGTTTTTTTGGCACATGTCAATATGATCTAAGGATTGTGCCGATCGGCAGAAGGCTAGTTGTCGTTCCTTATCGGCATTGGGATATTACCGGTCAGATTGCCGATAAAGGCAAGAATGTTGCTGATGAAGACACTGTTGATGAAGGCAAGGGGATGTTGCCGATAGAGACAGGAATGTTGCCGATGAATGATAGATGATGCCGACAGAAGCAGGATGACGTGGCTGGCGTCAGCAGAGAACTGCCGATGGCAATAGAAGAAGGTTGCAGATTGGAAGAGGTTTGCCGATGGAAGGTTTCATCGCAAGGGAGACAGATAAGGAAGCTGGTGCTTTACGTCAGTATTATTATTATAGATTATTTTGAGTCCGACTCTTGCACGAGTCGTTTATTTCCTTTAAAATAGGAGTTTTGTTTAGGAAAGTTAGAGTCGTGTCTGCTTACAACTCCCCTGGCCGGGGTATAAATATGTACCGAGGGTGTTGTAAATCATATATCCAAGCATATCAAATGAATCTACTATTTTTATCTATCTTTCCAGCAATTTCCTTACGTGCGGCGGATAGGGCGTGGAGGGCTGTGCGGGATGGGCGCGCGGGGCGGCGCGGAGGGCGCGGAGGGGAGGCCGGGCTGGCGGAGCGGCGTTTCCTTGCGTGCGGCGGATAGGGCGTGGGCGGGATGCGGCACTTTTTTTTTCCTTTTTGACTGTGGATGCATCAGTTCATGCAACAATTTGGGCTCCACTAATATTTAGGCCCGAACTGGGCTGCACAGGCCCAAATCAATACAGCGACCAACCGGTGAACACAAAAAAACAAGATTTAGCGACCGACCGTCAAACGGTAAACCCAAATAAAAATAGCATCCGACTGTCGGACGACAATACAAGATATAGCGTCTGACCGTAAGCCACTAAGTTTTAGTGTCCGACCGTCCAACACTATTTCAATATTTTTAGCGACCCTTGTTTGGACGCTATTTCGGCCGCATACATTTTAAATTCCAAGTTATTTTATCCTTTCTAGATGCATTTTCTTGTACTATGTATCTAGACGTATAATGTATATATCTATAAAAATCAAGGCGTCCTAGTTCCTCTGTACCTATTTCAGAGTCGTTCTAGCTTACTTTTTACTATCCTCATTCAATGCACCCTGCATGTATAAGTCTGAGATTCCATCCAAATTCAGAAGATAGTGCATGAATCTAGGTGAAAGCCAAAACGACTCTGAAATAGGGACAGAGAGAGTATAATTTACAGAGGACAAAGGGAGTATCAAACAAAATCATTCGGGAATCTCATTAATTTTGCCACCTCCTTCAAGCACGTATATAGCGCTGCCCACAAAGCCTCATGGCACACAGCCACGTACAAAGTGACATCCAGGCCAATAATGATGATGGCCAAGCAAAAGAGCACGATGACTCGATGAGTGCTTCTGCCATGGCGCCCCTTCTCATTATTCTGCTGCTGCTGCCGTTGCACTCCCCGCTGCGGCGGCGGTCCGCCCAGTTCGTGAAGATCTACGTGATCCTCAGCCACAACCCCCAACAACTCGTGGGAATTTACCCTCCACTCAAGGGACATCTCCCTCCAAGAGAAGATCACACCTCCTTCGTCATCGATCCTAGGAATGTTTGAGTGCGTTAAATAACTCCTTCCCAATGCGCGTGTGGTCATGCGTTCATCATCTAATGATAATAAAAAAAAAAATTTCCCTCTTTTGAGGTTGTGGTTTATTCATTGCATGATGCATGTATACACCTTTTATGTTTGTGTTTGAGAGTTCTATTGATTGAATTGAACTGTGGATTATCGCCGGTTCTATATCTGTAGCATCCACTGCTCGCTCGCGTACATCGAACACCCAAGTGCATCTTCTTTTTTTTTTTGCGACTACACCCAAGTGCATCTCAATAATAAATTACAATCACAAAGTTTCCGTTCCCAACGTTCCCATGCTCCCCCCTAGATATTCATATATGCTCACGGCCCACGGGCTGAGCTCGCCGCTAGATCTAGACCAACTGTAGTCCTTGCTCGCGAGATTGGCTCCCTTCGCTAGCCAACTGGTCGGAGGGCCCGGAAGCCAACTGTAGTAAGAAGGTGGTGTGATTACGGATTATAAGACAATACTTGAGGTTGACTAGACTTTTTGTTGAATTCAATGGCAGAAGCTCTGCCTTTCAATTAAGAGAGTAAAAAGAAGTTATATTTATTGATAGAGGGGCACTCTCCTCTCGCAGAGAATAAATTGATAAAACACTAGGTGAAATATTACATATTTCTAAGTTAATTACCTTCTCCAAATTAATGCCCTCTTCCTTTGCTCAATATCCTTTTTAACTCTTGAAGCCACTTCCATTGCCGATTTATGAGCATTGTTGAAAATTCTTCTACTCATTTCCTTCTAAATGTTCCATAATATGTATAACACCATTTCATTGAAGTGTTTTCTTTTCCTTTGGATGTCTTGATTTCGTCCTTCTCCTACCATGAGATTAAATGAGCTGGTTCCAGAAATGGCAAGATCAATAGGGTGTCGAAGTGCTCCTAGGATAGAATGAGACTCCATACTGCTTGGAGAATAGGCAAAGTAGTGAGAAGTGTAGCTCTGTCTCAAGCGGTCCGTTGCACAAAGCACAATGGTCTTGATGGGGTCAACCTCTCTTCTGCAAGTTATCCACAGTGAGTATTTTTACTCTCACCAAAATCTGTGCGAACACTTTGCACTTGTTCTCAACATGAGCTTTACATATGAGGTCGTTTCGGAAGCCCCAATAGGAACCGCTAAATTGGATCCTATAAGCTGATCTGGTGAAGTGTCATCAGTTGTCCATCTCCAGACAATGGAGTCTCATACGCCCTATGTGAGGTGGATGTTTTGGATTCTAATCCACATAAATACAAATTCCTCCACTTGGACAACAGTGGTGATTCGATTACTTAACGATCGAATCTGTTTCAAAGTTCCAGCTTAACCGATATGTTTTTCCTTTTGGCTAGCAAGTGGGGCGCTAGCTGTCTTTGGGCCTCACCATCGAGCCAATTGTTGTGCGAGAAGCGTGCCTTTTCGCCATCACCAACTGTGACCTTTGTTGATGTATTGAAGAGTAACCGGTCAAGCTCGTTACAAGGTAATTCCGTACCTGTCTAAAGTTTGGAATCATCCACCCAATCTTGCCACAAGAATTGTGGTGCCTAGACTTTGTGATTATGCAAATAAAACCCAAGAATGTGGTGCCTCCCGCTACCGTACATCCAACTCTGTGTTAACTATCGTCATTTCAATATCAACTTCCAAATCCATAGCTCAACTTTGGCATCCCTACCACGGTTAGTCATATCAGAAACTACAGCTAATTTGGTAGGCAAGCTGCTCAGAGTTGTCAACAAAATATATTATATACAACCAGGCTATCTCTGCAGCAATCAATCAAATCGACACCAATTCACGGCAGTCTCTAATTCATATTATCTGTTCTTTACATGTACAAGGCCTATCCCGATTTGCAGAATAGTTTTATACATAAAAAAAAATTGGCACACCAACAAATAAAAGGGTGTAAGAAGATGGTATAGGGCAACGACTACAGATCTCAGTTACAAGAGCAAAAAATCATTCTCTGACTCCAAAAAACGAGTACTTCATTAGGCAATCTAACTAATTACAGTGGAGTGTCATCAGAGGCGGTGCAAGCTGTATGTTGGAGCAGAGAAAAAACCCTGACCTATTCAGGATCAGGAATGGCTACTTGTGAGGACATGCCTGTTTGGCAAGTATAGGGCAACTCTACAGATACTGCTGTTTCTCTATATTCAAGTTCAACTACGTGAAGTACGTATGTTGGAGTGTCTTCTTCTTTCTGGAGCCTCCTCCAAACTCGTCATTCCACTCAGAAATTCGGGCCATGGTTACTGAATCAGATGAAAAGCTAGGACACACCTACAGTGAAAAGCTCAACTGATTATCATGTGCTTATAACATGCGCTAAGGGAGAAGGTAATCTTAACAGGTAACAGAAGTGCCCATAGCATGCCAGAAATGGGTAGGAATTCATTCACCTGTCCAAGTGCAAATTTCAAGTCATCCATTCCAAGTGGGCGAATGTCCTCCCTTCCATACAACGGAGGCTCAGGCCTACCTTCAGCTATTGCCAGACTCCTCTCCTGTATCAAACAAATGATACTTCAATGCTACCAGGAGGAATGGATGGTGTGAGACTATCAAAACGGCTAAACCATAGATGGAGGTTCTGCGCACACCTTCTTTTCCTTCTCAAAGATTTCATGAATGGGACGATGTGCTGCAGTTACACAGAGATTCTTCAGGGAAGGGATCACTATGATAAGTTTGCAATCCCTTCTCATTGCTAAAGAGTCTTAAGGCACAGCAACATACCTTCAAGTCACTTCCTGAATATCCATCAGCCATTTTGGCAATTGACTCAAGATCCACATCTGGTTCTAATGTTTCTTTGGATAGTATTACTTTCAAAATCTTTTCTCTATTTGACTTGTCGGGAAGGCTCACCATTAATCTGCCAATAAGATTCGGTGCAAAGAGTTAAGGAATTTGGGCACAAAACCAGTCTAGTTCAGGGGTCAAAGAAGCTTACCTGTGAGGAAACCTTCGAATAACAGCATCATCAAGGTCAAATGGCCTATTTGTGGCTCCAAGAACGATTACACGTTCGTTCTCTTTAGTACGCAAACCATCCCAATGTATCATAAATTCATTTTTCATCTTACGTGCTACTTCATGCTCCGTTGATCTTTCCCTCGTTCCTAGCAAACTGTCAACCTGTTAAAGAAAAAGTCACAGGTGTGAGTGAAAAACAACTCAAGACAGAATAAAAACATGAACGGCCCATTTACTTGCACACCTCATCCACAAATATTACTGCAGGAGATAGTTTAGTAGCCAGAGAGAAAATGGCCCTGACATATTTCTCTGCATCTCCAAGCCACTGAACAGAAAAAATTGTTGTCAGATTTAACGGAACATCTGACAAAAAAAATAGCACCCAGAACCAAGTTTCTGCCCCCCCCCCCCCCCCCCCCCCCCTCCAATGAGAATACCAACTGTTTCTGTTGTACAGTACCTTTGAGGTAATGGTTGACATTGATATATTGATAAAGTTTGCACCTGCCTCAGTTGCTACTGCTTTTGCAAGCATTGTTTTTCCTGTTCCAGGAGGTCCAAAGAGCAGTATTCCCTTCACAGGCTGCCAGAAAGAAATGCATCAGTAGTACATCCAAATGTACCTGATAGTTAGTAGGCAAATATGTCGGGTCCACTTTGCTCTTTTAAAATTAGGTGAGCACCTTTGTTAGCTGCCCTTTGGTGTACAATTCAGATCTTTGCAGAGGGAGCATTATCAATTCCCTCAGTGTATCTTTCAAATTGTCCAGGGCTCCAATGTCCTCAAAGGTAACTCCAGTGTCATTAGGTGAGATAACATTTGAAAGAAGAGTTTTCTCAAATTCATTCTCTGTGACCACATCCTGAAAAATGGACTTGCATGAATTTGAGTATCAGGGACTTTTAACCAGATACATATAGAGATGGAGGGGTCACCATTAGTGCATTCTTTGACCTCTTAGCTCCACTGTGTGCAATCTGGAACATACTGAATCCATGCTTGAGCCTGTATCCACAATGCTACTTAGCATTCCACAGAAGGGATCGATTGATGTTTATATCAAGGTTTGATACAACATTAGCATCGCATTTTTACCTTTCGATCGGAAGTACCCATTTGGCATCGTTTGGGGTTCATTGTGCCGAAGGTGATAACTAATAGCATATCCAACAATCTTTTCCAAATCTGAAGTAAATCAAAACAGTATATATTTTTACAGTAGTGTTATTATCGAAACGAAAAGGATAAAAGAATTGCTCCATGAGCAACAAAGGTAGAAACACCTTACTGTCATTATTAGTTAGTAATTGATCTTTGATATGTAATTCTTGAAGATCATTGCATTCAATTCCTTTGCTGATCAGAAACTGCAATGACAAAACATTGTAAGAGTCATAACATTTGTTCAGGAGGTTCACACTTCAGATCACAGATGGAATGAACAGCTGAAGATGTGGCCATAAAAGGTATTGGCCTATCAGGAACTAGTAGCATTCTAGCAAGTGTTGCTTCAAATTTCAAGGCCATTTACATTATGATATTATAGAAGAGGGCTAATAAGGAAGTAAATTTCAAGTGCATATAACATTAAAAAAGAATATACAACTAGAATAAGGTATGAAGTATCAATGTATCATAAAATTCTATTTCAGAATCACTTAAGTGTGATGGTACACATAGTTTACATTTTCCAATAAAATGTTCCAGCCAAATTGTAACACCCAAAATTTGCATATTTTTGAAATGCATTAAAATGATTTAATTATGCTTCTTTTGTTTTTGCATTCAATTTAACTAAACTATAAATGTTTCGGTATATTAAAATTTTCATGTAGAAACATGTGGTGCAATTCATGCTGGCGCATTCATGTTTTTGAGTTGTGTGGTTGGAAGAAGTTTTCAAATCCGCTTTTCGAATTTCATTTGAAATTTATTTGCAAAATCCAATTTCTGGAAAATTGGAAAATCTCTTCTATTCTTTTTTTTCCTTTCTCTGTTGATCTGGCCCACTTCTTCCTTGGCCGCAGGCCCTTTCCTTTCTCTCTGTGCTTGGCCCAGCGCCCACTCTCCCTTCTCCAGGCCCAGTCAGAACAGGCCCCCTCCTTCACTCTTCCGTGGGCCGACGGCCGACGGCCCAAAGGGGAAACCGCCCTCCCCTCTCTCTGTACGGCTGACCACCCGGGCCCGCCCGTCAGCCGCACTTCCCCTTTCTCCTTTCTCTTTCTCTGTCACCGACCACGCGGGTCCACTTGTCATCACCTCCACCGCCCTGTTCGTGCCGAGTTCGATCAGAACCCGAACTCCCGGTACCGAATCCAATCCCGAGTTCACGGGATTTCCCCTCCTAATCCGCACGGGCTACGCCCTATAGAATCTCCCTATCCTACCGCACCCCGGGTTCCCATCTAATAGCAGCAGCCGCCTCGCAGAAGAGCTCCGCAGCGCCGCCGCGAACCAAGCTCCGTCCGCCACCGCCATTGCCACCTTGCCGAGTTTCCCCGTCCACCTCTAGCTCTCAGCTTTCTCCGAATCAAGGTATAGGACCCCTAGAACCTTTCTCGCCACTCCGTTGTACTTGCCGTGACTCTCAGCACCTTGCCGTCATACGCAGTGGGTCGGGAGCCGCCGCGACGCGCCACCGGACCCCTCCATCGCCCCTGCAGGCCGTCCTCTTCCTCCAAATCAAGGTTTGGGACTCCGTGATCCCCACCCCACCTCAATTTTGCCTCTGCGTGTCCGTCTTGGCTCACCGTCATTCGCAGGGAGTTCGCAACCGCTCCGTCGCGTCGCCAGTCGCCCCTGTTCCCCGCCGGCGAGCACGAAACACCCAGGTGAATTCGCCCTTCCTCCCTCTTTCTTCCGGTACCGTCGGTTCTCCGTTTGGTGGCCCGTAGCCTCGGGACCACTTGTGCCGCCGTCCTCCTCGCCGGGGTTCATGGCGAACAGCCGCGCCGTCTCCCTGTCCCTCTCTGACGCCGGCCGAGCCCCTGTCTTCCCTCCCCTCTTCTAATCTCATCCGTCGAAACTCGATCGGACGACTCTGGTAACCCGATACCCCTTCGCTCTGGGAAACTTGCTAAAGAGCCCCTGGAAAATCTCAGGGCTCAACCCGCCGTCCTTTGGCGCATTCACAGAACACGCTTTCCTTTTTCCGAAAACGTATTTCCCTTCGGGCAGTTTTCGATTTGTTTCAAAAATGAAAATCCTAATTTCAGTTTTGCCACACAAATTCAAAATCCTATAACTCCCTCATTTTTAATCCAAATCGCTCCGTTCAAGTTGCGTTAGATCCGTATTTTCTTGCTCTATCCATTAGTACAGTTTTCATCTATGTTAATCACTTTTAAAAATCAAAGAAAATTACTTCCGTAATGTTTTAATCTCGCTCTATTCAAAATCCTATTTAATTCCTATCTTCGTCGTTCTAGCTCCGTTTTTCGTGAACAAAACATCGATGTGATCGTAGCGATGCGTAGAATAGTTTTATAAACTTTTCATCTTATTTTATTACTGTTGGTGTACTGTTCTAACCATAGCTTTGTTTGCTCCGTGTATGATTGCCGTTGGTTGAATGGTGTTGCTTGTTGATCGGTATAGACGTTGAGCTTCCCGTTGAAGAGCCGGAGTTCTTTCTTGATCAAGATCAGCAAGACCAGCAAGAGTTCTTCGAAGAAGGCAAGTATAACATGGGATTATCCTTGTTATCCTATTCACCATTAATATAACTCATATGCATGAAATTCCTTGTTTACCTTAGTTTGATCCTAGTGTTTGTTATCCTGAATACCTTGACACCTATGTTTTGATCCACTACATATGATTAGCATTGCTAGTGCTCATACCAGATGTACATGATCTTAATTGTTAATGACTATATGCAATAATGGTTAAACTTGCTTTTTAGCAACATTGGATTATGGGAGCTTATCTGTCGGCAAAATCTGGGATATACAGTACAACCACGAGGGCTATATGGCTCTGGCTTTAGCTCAGTATGGGGACCTTTTCTAGCTTGTGCAGTGGTTACCTTTATGGCGCGAAAGGGGTGTGCCGAGACGGGTATAGTGTGGTTCCTAATCTTCGGGCCAGCCGCGAAGGAGTGTGACCGTGGACAGGTTGACTCTATATCTCCTTGCCATGGAAACCTGGCGGCCCTAACTTGTTAGACGAACCCTTGAAAGGCTTCATAGTGAACTCTGCCCGCTCACCTTGGGAGTGTTTTGGGAGTAATTAACCCGGGCATCTGGGCAATCACGACTCGTGGGTAAAGTGTACACCTCTGATCAGAGTTAATAAACTATCATGATAGCCGTGCTCACGGACACGAGCGGCTCGGAAAACTCACAGAATTATTGGGTTCTTACTTCTATGTGGCTTATGCAAGTATTATCTATTTATTGTATGTCATTGTCATTTACTTTATGATCATGGATATTTGAGCTTATGCAATTACCTTGGAAATTGTTGATGATAATATGAATTTGATCTAATTAAAACGCTCACCGCTATGAACCCTGCATATCCTTTTGAGCTTCATAAACCCCGTGTTATATTTGTTGAGTACATATGTGCTCACCCTTGCATTCAAACAACACAGATGAAGATTGGGTTGATGATTACCGAAATGAGTACTAGTCTTGGAGTCAACCAGTCCCTTTGGAGCTTCCGCAGTTACCTTCGTTTAGTTAAAGTTTTATTTGTTTCAATTTATGTAATGGATAATTATTCGCTATGTAATAAACACTGTGATGGTACTTTTTATCAATTGTCAACTCGTGTGTGCGACTATTCCTGGGGTGCACATGAGCCTTTTATGCACTTGTTTTTGTTCTTAAAAACGGGTGTGACACAAATGTTTAAGTGTATGCCTTAATTGCAGCTTACCTTACGAATATTAAGAATATTGGCTTTAGCTTTAAAGGTTTCTGTATCACAATCTAGTTGCTTCTTGAAATCAGATAGCTGTGCTTCATTCTGCCCAAAAAAGGTATATAAAATTCTCCAGGTTAAACAAATTACCATCAACATGCACAATGTGTAACATAAGTGCCTAAGGATGACAATACCTGGGGAAGTTCAATGCAAATTTTATTAGGGAAAAGATTATTCAAATGCTCCATTGACTTGTTAGGACCTTTGCTGTCTTTCAAGGAATCCATTGGCTTGGTAGGAAGCAATATATCTTCCATGGTTTTCTGCATTTCCTAAACATACTTTCAAAAATGGATTAAACATAAATTGATACTGTACCACTAATGCAAAAAACTATAGCAGGCTTAAAAATCTTAACTATTGCTTGTCAAGTAACTTTATAGACCCACAGAAACATAATGCAAACGGATGAAAATGTTACCTCAACAATTTTACGTAGTTCCTGGATCTCTTTAGAAAGCTCCGGAACTCCAGGATGAGACTAGAAAACAGTCCAGAGCACTTAATGTTAACATTTTTCGCAGAAAGAGGGAAGGCACGGGAATATAACTTCACACCGACTTGTTAAATCAATGATATTCAAGGACAAATAACCTTTCAGGGTACATCCTATCTAAGTATTTTGTCCAACTCTAACCAAACATGCTTCATCCTTTATGTCTTGACAAATTGTAATCCAAATTTCATTTTGTTCCCTAATAGGAGTACAAGTATACCTGATCCTTGCGGTTCTCAGCATGAATCTGAGACCCAATTATCAGGACACCAGCAGGAAGTTCACTTCTCAATGATGCATGAGATTATCTACATTCAGTGAATGATTTCTCTACATCCTTGAGAAACACAATCAAATTACAGCTTTCGCTTTCTTCTGTAATGACCTAAAATGCATTGAAAACCAAAACCATATTGATAAGGCAGTAAATAAGGGAGAAACAAGTGTAGTGAGGCTGATCGCCTAAAACAGCAATTACCTCAATTAACTTTCCTAAAGCAATGCTATCAACTGCACCACCAGAAGAGTCTGGCCGAAGTTCTAAAGCTGAAGAAATTTTGAAAAATTATCTCACATGACATTACCAGAATATACATTGCTTAAGAAAATTCAGAGTTCAGACTAACCATGACAAAAGAATCCATGATTTTCCTCACATAAACCTCCAAGATCATTACCATCAGTTACAGGATTGTTAAATCTCACTCCAATTTTGGAGGACCGATTTTTTCCAAAAGCAAGCACCACTTTGCCTTGAGAACCACGAGAAGGTCCCCTGTGAATCAAACAAACGACTTATCAGAATGTGAAAGAAATGTATCTCAGCAACAAAATAAGCACATGAGACATGACCACCACAACAAAAAGATTAATCAATGTCAACAAAAAAGATTAATCAATGTCTAACTATATCAAGCCCTCTCCGATTTCAATTCAAGTTCATGTAACTCAAATTCAGAAATCATACACTCAAAAAGATATAAATTTTGAAGAAACACCATTTTGAGTCTGTCAAATGCTATTGCTGCATAGATACATTCCTTGCACTGATACTAGAATAAGGTTGAAAGATATCCTCATTTCAAGTCTGTCTAAGCTCAAGCACATAGGGGTTCCAACATTTACTGTCTGGGTCATACAAATTAACTCCACTTCAGAACACATCTGGCAAAATGCAATCACAAAGAATCCATAGAGATCTGAGACACACGATTGCTAAGTTAAAGTAAGACACGAAAGCATAGCTCTCAACAAAAATACCTTGGTGCCATATTTAATGAACTAGTACCAGTATACTCTACCCAATCATCTGCATAAGGAAAAAGATGTAAGGTTCAAATAAAAAAGAGTTAAACGTTAATATAGAATAAAAGAAACGGGCAACAAAAACCTTCTTTGAAAGTGTGCCCGTTGGATGTCCCCACTGCAGTATCATCTCCAGAATTAGAAGGTGGAACCTCCCTCCTGACAGCCTGTATGGACTCTCGAAAGTTAGAAGACGTCTGCTAGAATATTATCTCTTAATCAATAATCTGTATGTTTCTTCTGACATATTGAGAAGTTAAGAACTTGAAAAGTTTGGTAAAATTTGAACTGTGTATATCAGTAAAGGGAACTCATGTAGAACTTACACCACACAGCATAAAAGAATCAAGTATCAGAAGACTAGCATCAAAATGCTTTGAAAGTGCCTTTATCAATGTTTCCTGGTAAATTTCGGACCCTAGAAGCAAGTTTTTGCCAAATAGTTAGGGACATACAGAAACACAAAAACCAAGAAATTGTCAGCTAGTCATAACAGTGTTAGTGTGTAAACACAGCTCCTTGACATTATTTTGTCACAATAAAATAAGAAGTTCATAAAAATTACCAGGTGGGCCTGATAGCAGAATTCGCTGGTCTAAAGGTGATAGTTTTGGTAAGAATTTCCTAGACTTCTTTTCCATGTGTAGTGCAGATGACAAGAGTAGCTCCTTCGTGCTCTCACTGCACGAAATGAGCAAAAATTAATAAGAAAGGTGGTATATAAGAAAAAGAAAGACACAGGCTGAACTATTTAGGACCAAGCCACCAAAACTATAGCAAAGTATAGATTGCTTTGGCGCAATTATTTTGGCAAAATACTGAAATCTGATCAACAAACAGAAAAAGAAAAAGTTGTGGAAGACAACAGAGCTCTTAATTAAAAATACACATGACTGCATAATCTAGAACTAGCATATTACCTGAGATAATATGGGAAGTTATCAAAGGTCACTTGAATATCCTTTGTGCTCAGAATCTCGTGTTTCAGTTCATCCTTAAAGGCTTGCCATTCAAAATTGACCCAGTCAAGTCAACCTCAGTTAAAGTTGGTCCTACAATATCCAAATTGATCCTACGTTATTAATTGTAAACTTACCAGATCCGACTACCCTCTGGTTATTCTCTCCAGCCGATGCAGCAGTAACTTCATTACCCCTTAGAGGATGCTGAAAAATCTGCCAGCATGTTATGGATCACTCAAGATAGGAAGTCAAACTAACAAATCTGACTCATTGTATCATTGATGAAGTACCTATCAGCGTCCAAATCAATAGAGAATGGAAAGAAGAATGAAATGGACATGTATGGTGTATGTACAAAATTTGCTAATGTATGGGATACATAGGCATGCTTGCCACATTGATCGAAAACAACTTCATCCCCTCCTTTGAGGGGAACTTTGGAGCCTCTTCTGTATTTTCTTTTATTTACTGCAACCTTACCATATTTTCCTGTGACCTGTAACTCACATGGACCTCCTACCTGTAAAACAAAAAAAAAGGCCAAGTTTATGCAAAGAAGTCAACAAACATGACAAACAGCATTCTAGCAAAGGAGAAGCATAAAGGACCTCAAGATGCCGCAATACGCATAGTTCTTGACTAACAGTTTCGTCACCCAACCATATGTCACTGTTATCATCGCTACCAACAGAAATCTGGTTGCCAAAGATAGGAACATGGGGGTTCTGCAATCAAAGTTGGTTGATATCCAACATCAGTTAATATCAAATGAGCAATATGGCATGATTAAGGTAAAAAACAAAAAAAATGCACAAGTTAGAAATAGAGTGAGGAATGTTTTCAGCTGATTGATCACAAAAAAAAGAGGTAACTCAAGATTTATGAACCATGATGACAAACTTACAGGTCATTACACATTCGAGATGCAGAAATATCCCATGAACATACTGTCTCCATTTATCGCCCTAATTAAATAGAGATTATATTGCAGTCACCACTGACCACACCGAGAAGAATATTTCAGAAGTCCACCTACATTTGACCATCTACGAGTGTGTTATAATAACAATAAAATTAGAAATGGTGGTTTAATAATTCCATTACACCATGTACTTGCCCTAAGAATTAGTAAGATCCCTACAAAAGAGAAACAACAACAGTACAGCTTTTGGAATCCTAATACTCCAATCAAGGAATTCCTCCGGGCAAGAGTCACTGATGCTAAGAACATTCAAGAAATGTAACTGTACGGAATGTGGACAATGTTCTGCGCCAGCAACCAGAAGTCCAGAACACGCGCGTGGACTTGATGCAAGGCGCTAAAAGCTAGAAGCCCAGGCAGACGACGAACAAATTGCGCAAATGCCGTACAGGTTCGCGAATCAACCGATGCACAGAATGCATGCAAGAACCGCCAAGAAACCGCACGGATGAATAATCCAGGGAAGAACCACCAGGAACAGGAAGAACCATCAAGAATACAGATTGTTTGCTGGCGCCGCAGAAGCAGAGAGAAACCCCACCCACCCACGCACGTACGCACGCACCTCCGAGCACTGCGAAAGCATCTTCGCCCACGGTAGCGGATCCCCCTTCAACTCCGAGGAGGAGGAGGAGCTCGACTTCACCTTGCCGCGCCCGCGCTTGGTCGGCGAGGCCAGCAGGGTGGGCGATGGTGGCGCCCGGCGCTTCCCTCCGCCGCGAGTCCTCGCCATGGCGATTGGCAGCCGGACGGCGACGAGACGAGGGCGAGGGGGTTCGTTTCGCTTTCAGGGAACGGAAATGGAAGCCGAAGCCGAAGCCTCGGTGGATTCTGTTTATGATATTTTCTGTTTGTTTGAAAAATGGCGGAGCCGGTGGGGATTTTATTGAGAGGGGTGGGCCCACCTGTCAGTTTCATACACAACCGCTATCCTCTAAAGAATGCAACTATGTAAACTGCTTCACGGCCGTATAGTATTCATCTTTATGGCTCTGAATTATTTTATTATGAAAATACATTCGTAATTAATCAAATGATGTTTATTTCATATAAAAAATATTTATACTTTTTAATCTACAATTAATTAAATTTGTTATACTAAACCATGACATTATTCTAGAATTACATTATTTTAGAATGGAGGTAGTACATCGATTTTTTAAAAGTTTGGTATTATTATTCCTACAATACTTTTGATGTTTATTTATCTATCTGTGCTAGCACAAAATACAATTCTAAATGTATTCTTTGTTAACGTGTTAATTTTTTTGACAAATATATAGGTAATAACATAAACAAATGTTTATTTGATATTATAAACATATTTTTTACTTTGCTAATTGAACTTAAGATACTTTAATTTGATATTATTTTGATAATTGTATATTGTTTTATGGACGTAGGGGGGACCATAAACATTATTATAAAAGAATTATGTATTCCTTAATGCCGTGCTCTAAGCATGAAGTCCGGTCTTATGATTATGATTTACTAGGATCGTGCACGTGCGTTGCAACGGGGACAAAATATTGTTCTCATCGGGACCAAGTGTCAGTTAAAGTCTAAGGTCGACAAACACAATTTGAGGTTTGCACTTCAAACAAAATAGCTTTGATTCTTAATGATTTCTTTGTGAAAGTGTAAAGATCTCTAATATAAATGGTTGTCTCACTTATAGAGTGTTAAAACCTAAGTAATATTCTAATCGGACATATGAAACAGGCTGCAATTGAACCCTTAACACCAAACAAAATATGAAACAAGGTATGTCCAGTTGTAGAGAATTGCTAATTCAGTTACAACCTTTTTCGCAAGTCAAAGATGTTGTCTCAACCTCGCTTACAACCTTTATGGCAACTCAAAGTAATATTGATGAAAAAGTGCAAATCTTTATGTCCAACCTGCTATTGGTCATGAAGTATGGACGATTTCTGAAAAAAATGCATTTAAAAACTCCATAAATTAGCCTATCTTAAGATTTTTTTTACTACTGCTATAGTTACAATTAGCATGTATCTCTGAACCAATCAAAAATACACTTTATCTAAATTAGAATTCCAACCTTTTTAGTGTTGCAGAATTCAACATAAAAAATGAGAATACCAATAGATTAACAAATGATGCTTAATTTTATATTAAACATGTACCCATGGTACTTGGAATTTTTAAAAAATAATCAGGTACTTGGAATTTTAAAAAAAATAATCACTTGAAAAGTTCTTAGAAGCAGAACTGGCAGTTTTTGCAGAATCAATTTCAAATAGCATAGTTAATAATGGTTAACATGCCAATGCCAATATAATAAATGATATAACATAGAAGGTTGATTGAGTACCTAGTGGGTTGTCCTATATTATGTTTTTTAACACTAACATCAATAAAATTCTAAGGTTTATACAAAATTATTAAATAGAAAACATTACATTGATTATGGGGAAGGGATATACATAGGGTTTTCCATAGCAATGGAATCTGGATGTAGAGTGTTGGCACGAAATTCCTTTCGTCTTTTGTAAGAGGCTCTCATTGCCTCCTTTCGTTCAATCGTTGCATTATACGACCTTTCACGTTCCTTCCTAGCTTTCTTCTTCTCGGGTGGCATATTTTTGTACCACTTTCGACTGTAAAGTGCATTTTCCCGCTCTGAGCATATATGCACTATCGGCTGGAGAGATTTGATCTAAGGCTTGGAATACAGATAATAAAACAATTTTTAATTAGTGGAATTTCATTATAGTGTATGCACAAATTAATAATGTTGATCCCGATACTTATTTTAATCAATTTTATTATTCAAATTAAGAAAATACACAACTAAATATATTTTGTAGAATGCATCCATTAAATGTTCTATAGTATACACCTTATATGTTTACTATAAACATGGAAATATTTACAAGTCATAGTTGTTATCATATTTTATTGATGGGTTGTCACCTACATATTGTTTAAAACCCCATCAATGTATGTTACCCCTAATCACACATGATAAAAAATAAAAATAATATTTCAAAAAAATGCATTTGAATCGTAGTTACCAGGACTCTCATTTTCCAAGTTTCTTGATGGCTCCTTTTTTGTTTGGTACGACTCACGACGCTTTCTCTTTATTTCTTCTTTTTTATTGGAAGACATTGACGAACGGCGAGCTCTATCCCTTTTATTTCTAAGTGGGCTAGGGTCAATGACTTCTGCACATAAACTAATTATGTTTTTACCCACTGCAAAAAAAAACTTAAGATGAGGAACATAGTCATTGTTACATATATAACAATATTATTCAAAGTAGCATCACATTTTTTGCGCTGGTATAATTCACGACGCTTTTTGTTTAGTTGGTTCCTTCTCTCTTCAGACATTGATGCAAATCTTGCTCTTTCTCTTTGCCTCTTGCGCTCCTTCAGGTCTTCATCCAACCTCTCTAAATATGATGCAAAATAATAATTATAGATTGGGGCTAAATACAATAATGGTTATATTAAAACATACACAAATAAAGAAACACATATTTAGTTACCTTTATCTGCAACAGATGTAAGGACTCCTAATGTTGTGAGACATTCGCTATTTTTCTTGGGATCCATTTCATTTCACTGTTAACATAACAAAAAATAAATGAACAAAAAAGTGTTAGACACTCGATGAACGTATGGATTAGATCCAAAGAAAACACTAATTAATTTACTGAACTTATGTCAATTTGTTAATCTCTTTGAATCTCTAAACGCATGCGCATTTTCAAGTTGTTTACTGAACCATAAGCCAGTATGAGCAGGCAGGTGTGACATATGGACATGAAAGGCAGAGAGTTTGGGTTCAGACTACTGCTCACTGGTTTCATGAAAGGCAGGTGTGAACGAGCTGTTACTTGTCAGGTTATTAGCTTCCATCCTATCCTATGCATGGTACTGTAATGTTGTAATGCATCAATTCAGAAATGAAAAAGAAAAGAAAAACAATAGAGTATGCCATTCATAACTTCAGGACTATCCAACAACAGAGTATGACATTCATAATTTCAGTTCCAACTTTGGCATCTGTACCACTACAGAAGTTGGTGGCAAACAAGTTGTCATTCATAAGTTCAGCCATTCCAGCTTCTGCAATTATGCAAGGGTTACAGAGTTTCCAAATTACATAAAAATTATATGCAACCTACAGTAAAAAAATGTAATGTAAAAACATACAGGGAGTACAGAAAACCGGTTGAAAGCAAGCTTTATTCCCTCCCATACTTTTAAAAATAAAACTTGGCAGAACAGAAGCTTTGTCTCTCAATTAAGGAAAGAAAAGAGGTTTTGTGTACAAAAAGGCCGAAGGCATAAAACGACAAAAAGAAAGAGTGATATCCTCTTCTCTTAGGGAAAACACAGCAACGGTGGAAATGGAAGGGGGGGGGGGGGGGGGGGGGGATCTAGAAGAAAAAAAATGTATGCAACCAGGGCTTGTGGTTAATATTGAGCCACTAACCATTACAATCAATTAAATCGGCAGACTCATGTTGATTTTGTTATTTCCGTGTCACTGTACAAGGTCTTTACCAATTGTTAGAATTAGTGGGAGAACCGAACGGCTATAGATCATGTCAATCCTCACTATCACTGTATCAAATAGTTCAGTGAATTGTCTGCTAATTACCAGGAGCATCGGCTGCTCCTGAATGTTGGAACAGAGAAAAACCCCCAACTGACTGGGGCACACTGACTTGCAGGGGTTACTATATAGCAACTGTACAAATGCTGTTTGTTGCTCTATGTTCAACAACATGAAGTAGCTCAGAGTTTGCTACAGTTTTAAACTCCCATCTCCAAACTTGTTGTTCCACTCTATAAACTCGTCCATGGTACTTGAATTAGGCAAAAAGCTGGCATGCACCTACAGTAAATTGTTCAGCTGATTATTCTGTACTTCATATATAGGAAGCTAAGATGAAAGACCTCTTCTTAAATCATGATGCTAATTCATTAGTGTGCCGCAAATAAGTCATGATTCCCTCACCTGGCCAAGCGCAAATTTGAAGTCATCCATTTCAAGTGGTCGAATGTCCTTGGTTCCATACAATGGAGGCTCAGGCCTACCTTCAGCAATCGCCAAACTCTTCTCCTGTATGATACAAAAGGGGACTTAAGAGCCACTAGAAGGGATGAAGGGGAAGAGATGTGTCATGGGCAGCCAGGGGGCTGCCACCGGCCCAATAGGCCCAAGCGTCAGTAGTGGCCCAAGAGACCCAAGAGTAATTAGCTTAGCCGTTAAGTTAGGGTTAGGGTTAGTCTCCTCTCTATATAAAAAGAGGTAAGGTCTGTCATTAGAATTAAGCAATGAATTATGAAACAATCTAGTCCCCCTCAATCTCTCTAAGCTCTAGACAAAACATAAGGCCTCAAGCTCTAGGCAAAGTTTAATGCCTAATTATCCCCAGTTATCCCTAAATATACCCTGTACATTGCAAGATGCGTCGAAAAATGGTTAAGCAAAGAAAGAGATTCTGTGCACACCTTTTTCTCCTCCATGATTTCATCGAGGAGGCGAAAGGCTGCAGTTACACACAGATTCTGTAGGGAAGGGAAACAAAATGGTAAATATCCAACTCTCTCTCCCAGCAGAAGAGTATAAGCCACACGGATGTCAGCATACCTTCAAGTCGACCATAAATATCCACCAGCCATACTGGCAACTAATTTGAGGTCCACATCTGGTGCCAGCATTTCTTTGGATAGTATTACTTTTAAAATCTTCTCTCTACTCAATGCATCAGGAGCACTCACCATTAATCTCCAATTAATAATCAGTGGCAAGAGCTAGTGAGTGGACACAAATTTATCTAGTTCAGGGGATCTTAGAAGCCCGCCTGCAAGGAAACATTCGAATAACGGCATCACCAAGGTGGCAAGGTCCAATGGCCTATTTGTGGCTCCAGGAACGGTTACATGTTCTTGCTCTTTAGTATGCAAATCATACCCAGTTTATAAGGAATTCAATTTTAACTCACTCATTGCTTTGTGCTCTCCTGGTCTTTCTATCTTTCCTAGGAAACCGTCAACCTGTCAAAGAAAAAGTAATAACTGTAAGAGCAAGTGTACTACACACTCAAACAGAATAAAACAATGAATAAGATGCAACAAACTGTTTACAAGAAGCCAAAGAAACATAACAACTTATGTAACACGCCCAGACAGCAGGACCAGGAGGGGCCTAGGCTGGCCACCAGAAGACCCAGGCGGCCGAGCAGGTGGCCCAAGCGGTCCAGCAGGGACCGGCCCAGGCTGAATGGGCAGCGCCCCGTAGGGGGGAGCCACGCGGAGAGGCCGCGCCCCTTTCCTTCCCTATGCAGTTTCCCTCTCTCTCTCTCGGTGGATTTCCATATTAGAGTAGAGGAGGTATTATTAGAATAATAATAGGTAGAGTTTGTTAGGAAAATGATAAAGAGATTAGGAAAGAGGAGATCCAATCTATAAGGAATCCTTTCGTAAGTTGCTTGGGAGTCAAGTCTATTAGAGACTATAAATATAGGGGAGATGTACTCTATTGAGATTAAGTAAGAAAAGAGCTATTGCTCCTTCCTCTATCCGCCCTTCTAAGCCTCGGTCTTCTCCTCCTCCTCCCTGCAGCAGCCGCCCTCTGCCTTCCCTGCGCCAGCCCCCTGCTGGGCAGCCCACCAAACCCTAGCCACCCTCCACCATAGCCGCCGCCACCCCCTTCCACAGCCCAATCACCCCCATACGTCCAAGGACGTATTACAACTTAACTACATTCTAACAGTGCAGAAACATTGGACCTCAAGATGCCGCAACAGGCATAGATTTCTGTCAACAGTTTGGTCATCCAAAACTATGTGACATTTGTGATCTCTGCCAACAGAAATTTCGCTGACAAAGAGTAGAACATGTGGAGTCTGCAATCATAGATGGTTGATATTCAGTATGAGTTAATAGACCACTAAAAATCAGTTAAGCAATTTGAGCATTATGACCAGATGAATATAAGGAACAAGCGCACTAGTTACCAACAGTGGGAGAAACTTCTAAGGAGCACATCTAGGCTGATTAACCACAAGAATCGAAGGTCAAGATTTCTTAATCAGGATAATGAACTTACAGGCTCATTCACACCTGAAATCCAGATATTTTGTACCAAACTTTTTAAGAAAAAACAGACAATTGCTTGCGGCATTGACACCAAACAAGTTCTTTCAAATTTAACCAACACTTGACTTCTACAGATGCTTTTATGACAAATTAGATATATAACTTCAGTATCCTGCAAATCCTTTAGTGATGCATTGATAGAAAGTCAGAATTATAGTGAACAGTTGAAAACTAAACCGCAGGCATCAAGAACAAAGAGTTCTCTACTTCTACTCTTGTATGTAATAGAATTTTCAGCTGAGAGTTGCATCTCTTTAATAAACAATAGAAACGTGTCAAAGCAAATCGTCAACCGAAAGAGAGGAGTTCACAGAAGGAACATCTACAGATGCAAATTGCAAAATTAAAGAACTAAACACCACTGCAGAAACGAACATACTGGCAAATATATCAGCCAAATTACCCAAAACATAAAAAAAAATCCCTAACAACCAAAAACCAAGAATGTTCAAGAAACTGCACCAGAACTTGACACTCTTCTTCCCAACATCCCAATTCCCAAAGATCAAGACCACTTGCAGTTGACCGCAACCAAGCCGTGACCTGTAACATGGTACAAGAACTGCAAATAGCAAAACCTCAAGAACCACCAAGAAATTGCAGGAGAGCTCCAAAATGCAAGAACACACGAACAACCGTGCGGCAAGAACCATCAAGAAGTTGAAGAAGAACTAGGAAGAAGCCCCGACGATCACCTGCGAGTACTGCAACAGCATCTTCGCCGACAGCACGGCTCCAGCCCCATCTGTACTGACCCTCCTGGTCCCAATCAGTGAGGCAGTGGATGTACATCCTCGACGCGGCATCCCCGTAGCGTCGGGGAAAAGCACGTAGGCAAACAGGTGTAGAATCCATGCCCTACAGTAGTAGCCAACTGTCTCGTCGTCTACATCTTCAGGACCCTGTGCAAAAGCTTGCCGGAGCCACGTGATTTGAACTCCGGAAGTGCGATCTCCTGTCTCGCCCAAGGAAACCCTCCACTCGTGCTCTCCATCCCTCAGACTTGCAGGGCCCAATCACTGGGATACCGTGAATCCTCAGACCAAGCATCTTCTAACTGTCCTGGAGCGTAACTGTCATCTCCCCGAAAGACAAGTGAAAGCTGAGTCTCTGGCCACCACCTACATGTTTGGCAAAAGAAGCTTACATATCATAAATCTTATCACATAAAGTAGTCAGAAAGCAACCCAATGTTCGAGGAAAATACCTGTCAACCAGCGCAGTGAGGGCCACTGAGTTGAACATAGGCAACCAATGGCGAACCAGACGACATCTAGGCCAGCTCTCTCCAGGAGGCCCGTTGTTGGTTCTAGGACAAAGGATGGGAAGACCCTGCATAGAATACATCAATGTAATGTAAATGCAATAATCGTGTATCATTAAAATAATTTGAACAAGGAGTTTAGATTATTACCTGACCCTCCCCTGCTATGAGACGTCCTCGGTGCTTCCCATCGTAGGCCAGGTCCAGCAGGTGGAATTGCTCCATCCTACAAAAAAAATGAAAGCCAATGTAATGTAATTGCAATAAGGAAAAATACAATGCAACATAAATTGAGGCATGCATAAATAATGGAAGCAATACGATACATAGAAAATAATTAAGTACTCGCACCTCACTAATTTGCCAATGGCAAGTGCGTGAATAGTGGGCCTAGTCTACCACAGGGTTCCTCTCCCCCGCTGCGTCCTTCCGGGAAGTTGAACCAAATCTATCTTGTGTCTTGTCCTCTTCCTAGATCCGTTTGTCCCAACGGGAACCTAGATCTGCAATGTACTTTGGCCTGTCATATGGAGGCCATTCTCCTGCGTCCCGGTAAGGCACGAATTGAGGACTCCATGTGAGCACAAGCTTGTCAACACTGTACTCGCGAGGTATTATGCTCTCGATATCAAAGTTACGATGCCTAGCTGCTGCGACCAAATGAGAACATGGAAAGTGGTACTGCCTTGGTGCACCACAAGTGCATGATAAATTGTTGAGGACCACCACATGCCTCCTCGACTCTCGGACCTCGCCGTCGAACGTTGTACCACCCCTTTGCTCAACCTCATAAGTCGACATAGCATGGTCAAAACAATGAACATAATGTGTGCCAGCCCTTGCCTTTGCCTTATCAAGGTGTTGCTTTGGTTTTGGAGCCCATCTTTGTGCATCACTATGCAACTTCATTGCATTGGTGTGTCTATCGTTGAACCACCACACAAGCTTGTAGAAGCTGAAGGACACAATAGCATTCACATGCATACCACGTATCCCCGACAACAATTTATGGACTGACTCGGCCATGTTGCACTGAAACTCATACCTCCATCCACCGACGTCATGAGCTCTTGTCCATTTATCCATATCTCTCATCAATATTGACAACCATTGCCTACCTTCAACATTTGTTGTTGTTTTGATCTGCTCTAACTTCTCCCTAAAGTACTTGCCCTCAAGTTGTCGAGCAGTCTCTTGGAACAACTCAAAGTTACCCTTCACACCATCCTTCCGGAGTAGATTCTCGGCAAGGTGCCGAGTGCACCAACGATGGTGCAGAGGTGGATACCCCTCTATCTGCTCATGCACGACATTAAGTATGCTCTGGTGCCTATCAGATATGATGCCAACCTCCCTGCCAGGACCAACCACATGTATCCGAACCAGTCACAAGAACCATCCCTAGCTGTCTTTGTTTTCCTTCTCAACCAAAGCAAATGCCAAAGGAACCAACGCGTTGTTTGCGTCACAGGAAACAACTATAAGAAGTGTGCCATGGTACTTGCCAAGAAGGAATGTACCGTCAATGGAGAAGACGGGACGACAATGCCTAAAAGCCTCAACACACTGAGGGAAGCACCAAAAAGCACGGAAAAATATCTGCCGCCCATCCTTCCATTCGTTTGGTTTTTGGGATGTACTCATAATGCATGCCAGGATTCACCGCTTTGATTGCATTGAAAAGTACTGGCAATTGCTCATACCCATCCTCCCAGTCCCCATATATCATCTTCCACGCATGCTCCTTAGCCCTCCAAGCTCTACCATAAGTTATCACAAAACCATCATACAACACCTCAACAATCTTTATAATTGTCCTCACATTCATATTGAGTTCTCGCTTCAATATTCCCATCAGTCGCTTGGCAATGATGGTAGAGGTCAATTGTTGATGTTTCGTTGTGAGCAGTTGTTCAGCACAAGTGTGTGGCCCGACAACATTTGTGATCTTCCACTTTCCGGTGACCTTTTGTTTCCTTGCACAAACCCTCCATGGACAATGTTCTTTGTCGCACACAACTATGTAATGCCGCCCCACATATGAATGCAAGACCTTGTATGGTATTTTACATAGCACTGCAAACTGCTGCAACCCTCTCTTCAATGCAGGGAGGTCCTTGAAAACCCTCCCCTTCTCAATTACCATGCTAGGACTGGCCTCAGGAGCATCTAGCAGCTCATCATCCTGTCCTTCAGCGTACGCCTGATCAAAATGAGCAAGATCACTGAACTCATGAACTCTTGGATCCCGGTGGCCAAGAAAAATATGCCTCGGCATCTCAATGTCACTCCCCGTGAGGTCTCCAACGGGACGGACATCATCAGAATCAACGACCCTTGTGATCTCATGAGGCTCCACATCATTCATAACTTCAACTTCCACACTATTCGAGGCACATGATTCATCTTCAAAGTGGACATGTGCAGCAACAGGTGGAACACCCACATAAATAGGAATGTCTCCTGCAACATAAGAAAAAATACAAGGAAAGAATGAGACAAATGAATAAAACGAAGGGGTTATTTTACAAAGAAGGATGTAAATACGACACTTACTGGGATGATTCTGTGTCAAAGGGTTCTCCTGAGGAGTATCTGCCCTACACCATGAGTCTGACAATCATCTCCAACTACCTGAGAAATATGGACCTCATCGGGGGCAGATTGAGCATCGGGCACAGTACGCACAACCTCCACATCCATATGAAAGTCTTGTACGAGAGAGTTAGAGTGTGTGTGTTGAACCATTGGTGGGGAAAACTTGTGACGGGTGGGATCAACCAACACCCGACGCACAACCACGTCCAAACATTGAAACTTAGACTTCATAACCAATCTCACATAGTTCTCCCACCGATCTTGAGACCCAATTGGGATCATCCGCCTGAAGATGTTGGGTGGAGAATCTAGGTGTACTATACCCTCAACTGCAATGCAATCATCGTTTCCATGGCAATGTAGCTCCTCCCGAGCCCTTCCAACTAGCTCAATAAAGGAAGGCCTATCATCGAACATCACAAGCACGTGTTGCATCTGAAAAAACTGAATATACCCATAACGATCTGTTTCCACAGTACCTCCATGAAATATGGTCACTAGGTTGTCCAACTAGTTCATACACAAATCCAAACACAATTGTTTAGTGCAAATTGGATGCTTGACAGTACCCTACACACTAACTAACTATATACTAGGTACCCACATACAAAACTAAATAATCCCAACTACAAACTTAGTACCTACCTACACTACTAATTGCAAATTACCTACCAACTTGAAAATACTATATAATGCAATATTACCCTAAATAACGAAATAATGCTAATAACTAATAAGTTACTAAGTCACTAACATATGTCATTAAGTCAGTAAATTAACTAACTAATGGCAATGGTGTTACCTTTTCTAACAATGGGCGATTACGTAACCGGATGGCAACGGTGGTAGGACGGGGCGTAGACACCGACAGGTGAGCGACAGGCTTGGCCCTCGCCCAGCAGCCCCCGACGAGGCGGCCACCAGTGCGGAGGCGGCGGTCCCCGGCTGCCAGCCACCCACAAAACGGAGAAGGGCGGACGAGGCCGCCGGGCAGCGGGGGGGGGGGGGGGGGGGGGGGGGGGGGGGGGCGACAACCGGGAGGGGGGGATTGGGGCGACGAGGCAGGCAGGCGGGCGCTGCAGAGCAGTGTCGTAGCTAGGATTTGTAGTTAGGGTGATCCATCGTGTAAAAAAGCTTCACCGCTATAAACATAACAAATCAATACACAAGTATATGAATTAGGAAACATGACACAGTTAAGATAAAAGACTAAATAAAACATATGAACTTCTGAAAATGATTCTACCCTCCACAAAAAAAAAAATCCTCTAATAATCTAAAGCACTAAAAGTTTTGCATTGTGCACTTTTTCTGTTCATGCCGATCATGGATCGCCGATCACCAATCCTAGCTCCTATTTTTCGTATTTGCTAGGGGAGAAAGTGGAGAAGCTAAAAGGAAAACGAGAAACGTGAGTACGTGATTAAAAAGAAATATATTAGACAACAGTTTAATTGGCTTAGGCTTAATAGCTGTCAGCAGTTGAGTCTTTATCCCAGAATTCAGATGTACTTGAGATTTGGGAAGTTGGGATGCTGCACGTTGCTTGCAGTCACGGAATCGCTGATGGTGTCGCCTGCTGCTGCTGCCATCACAGCGTCGCTGCATAGCTTCGTTGCTCGCACACAGAGAACCGGACTATGAACTCTGGTAGGTCATACTATGTGCTTTGGATGGCTGAGCGCAGGGTGGTTCACGGCCCACAGGGACCACCCTGTAGCTCCGCCCCTGCTGCAGAGGCCAGGGTCACCGACTGGCGGCGAGGGGTGGCGGGCGGTGAAGGGGAGAATGCAGGGGCGCGCGGGAGAGACTAGGGTCTAGGGTCCGAGTTCCGACCAGTCAAAATGGCAACGGGTACGTACCCGATGGGTACTGGCCACCTATACCCGCACCCGTCATGTCAAAATCTATTACATCGGGTTACCCACGAAAGCAGACGGGTAAAGAATTCATTCCATACCCGCACCAAACGGGTAATTCTTACCCGACGGATATTCCATACCCGATAATACACCCGAGTTCACATACAAATTATAACAACATCCAGCAAGTTAACAACTTAACTAGGAGTGTTTAGGCCAAATTTTGATATATAATAGGCCCATCAGCAGGCAGCGCGTCAATATAACAACTGCCACTCAATTTGGATATATATACTAGAAGTGTTTGGGCCAAATTTCATGAACTATATAGGTTACAATCACTTAGGCTGGTTACTCAATTTTACGGGTATTTCTTACCCACGGGTATGCGGGTATGGGTACTGCTATTTCATACCCGTACCCGTCATAACCGATGGGTACAGGATTTCGTCCAATAACGTACCCGTGGGTAGAAAACTCCTTCCGTACCCACCTCCTTAGCGGGTAAAACCCGTCGGGTTCTCGGGTTTCGGGTACCCGTTGCCATCTTGAGACCAGGGTGGCTCCGTGCCGTTGCCGACCGTTCGCATGTAGGAGTATTTTTTTATTCGTGGGCCGCTCGCTTCTCGCTGGTTTGGGATGCTTTTAGGCTGCGTATTTCTTCTGTGCTCGTGGGCCGAGAACCGGATGTTGGGCCGCTGTGCCCACTCTTCATGCTCGCGGCCGGCCAAGTGACGTGGATGCTGTTGGATTCATTCAAGTGAATAATAGTAATATTATATTGAATTTGAAGCGGGGTGGTGAGAATGAGAAGAAATCTCTACTATCTCTACGACTCTACTACTTAAAAAAAAGAGTGAGAAGCATGGATCTTACCCCTGATGTCATAGTCAGGCTTCTCATCTTCCTTCTCACCCACGCCCAGGCTTCCCACTCCCCTCACGCGCCCTCACGTGGTTAATCAGGGAACGTGATTATAGGAAACAAATTTATCCGTACTCAACTATACGCCTATAATCAGGGAACGAATTCAAAATTCAAATAACGTTCATCCGCCTATCTCCACCAAAAAAATCCACCTGTGACTCCTCTCCCACGCGACCGCGCATCCTCTGATATGGCAGGATGCGGCTAGGGTTTTTTGGACGCCACCACGCCTTATCCTGTCCCCTACGCCTGATGTACCCCTCCCCATGCCACCACACCGCAGGTCGTTATGGGGCACCAGCCGCGGGGAACAGAGGTGGAGGCCATCGCCGACCGTCGGCTCGGGCTTGCAGCGAGGAGAGCTCGCGTTGCCAATGAGCGGGAGCGGTGAGGCCGCCGGGTCGGCCGCGGATGCTGGGTCGACGCCCCCCCAACCCGCTCAACGATTGGTGGACCGGTGACAGCATCAACGCCGGCACGCCGGCCGCCGAGTTGTTCCCGGGGTGTAGCCACGCCGAGGGGGGCCTCGTGGTGGAGAAGAACACGTACATCTCCTTCGCCGCGGGCACGGGGCTGGAGGAGACGCTGCGGTGGGCGGGCACCGAGGAGGTGATCGTGGCGGGCGTGATGACCAACCTGTGCTACGAGACCGTCGCGCGTGACGCCTTTGTGAGGGGGTTCCGTGTTCTCTGACAACGCCATGGCCACGACCACCCAGGACCTGCAGGAAGCCACGACTTGCCAACTTGGCGTACGAGTTCGCCTACATTGTCGACTGCGAGCGCATCGAGGCGGAGCTGGCGAAGGCGGCCAAGTGAGGTGCGTGCGTCGTTGTGATCCCGATGCTCTGTAGCTTGTTCAGATCTCATTTTGCAACGAAACTTTACTCAGATGTCTGATGCAGTGTTGTTGTGTCGTCTCTCCTATCAATTTTGTTGTCAATCGGCAATGGGGGCTTATTATCGGATCAGATTTTCAACAACTTTATTACGTCAAACCGTACTGGTCAACAAACTTGAATTTATCTTTTACTTGTTTGATTTACATGCCCTGATGAGAGGATAGTTTCGTAAAGGTCGGTTGGAACTTAGACAGGCTTGGTGATTTCGTGATTATAAGAAGCACTGGACAACATGTGTATAATTCTATGTGAGAGTTGACGATGATAAGAAAAAAGAAAACTCTCTTTCAAAGTTCTTTTGAATGTCTGACACTATTGGAGTTAAGTCTTTACCCTGTTTTGTTCTAGAGTTGAAGAGCATTTACCAAACACATTGTGGCATGCTTTAATTTACAAAGTAATACCTTGTGTCTTCTTTTATCTTGTTTTTCATAATCTATTTTATTGACACATAAAAAACTTCTCACATAAAATGGTGGCCAGGATAGGAGCAAATAAATCGATGTCATGGGCAACGATGATGGTAGAGCCTGCGGCAGGCTGGGGCAGCCCAAATCCACTCATGCGCACGAGGTCAGTTGTTAGATCAGCGCGTCGTTGGTGTAGGTGGTCGGGTCGGCTTGTTCGCTCACGGTGGCTATGGATGATCCTCGCCTGCACGAGGCCCTCCGGCTGCACTTGCCCCCCGACTATGACGCTGTCGGGGCCGTCAATGGAAGGTGTGAGTAGGGTAAGGAAAAAGAAGAAGGTCTTCCACCCCTTTTGTCTAATATTCATATCCTAATATTCACTCATTTAATTTTCTCAACTAAGAAGTATTTATGACAATAAATTTTATAACATAAAGATTAACAATTTTGCTTGGGAGGGAGGATAATATATTTCAGCAATTTTTGTCATATATGACTTTTATGAAATGAGATTGAAATACATCGATGTCTTTTGAACTTGTATTGCTCTAATTTTTATTTTGGAGCCACATAATTATGCTTTGACTAAATCTTAATGAAGAGTTTCAAATTTGGACTTAATATAACTCGTATCGTTAGCACGGACAAATATACTAGTACAGAAGTAAGTAAAAACATAAATAGAGTGTGGGGGAGGGATTACGAGACCTATGGTTTAACAAATCCGTTGCTCACTACTAAATTATGTAGATGGTTTGTGTTAGTTATAAATATTTTTATAATGAAACTACATCAGATAATTTAAGTTAAGAAAGAAGTATTCCACTCAAACGACACTCTAAAATATCGCACAGACACTATAGGAAACAATTTATAATACACCAGTGATAGAAAGAAAATAAATAAAACTTAAATTGAACAAAATAAATAAAATATGAAGAAACTAAACTTAAAAATAGATTTTATGTAATAAGCCAAAAAAAATCTATTTGTAATTCATGAGCAATGAAAAAATATCATGAAACATCCTACCAAGGAATATTGCTTGGGTACTAGGGGACACTTGAAAGTACATCATGGATCATACTATGGATAGTATTTGAACAACGAAAAAACATTATAGAGAACATAACATGTATACTACTTGAACATTATGAACATATATTATAGAACATCACATATATTACTACGAAAACATCATAAAATACATCATAGAGTATCACATGTATACTACTAAACATCATAATAAACATATACACAAATGGAAATAACAAAAATACAAAAAATATAACATATAAAAATAAAAAAAATAACATCATATAGACATTACTTGAACAACCTAAAATATATCACAGGATATGAAGACTAAAATATAATCATGAAATATCTCACTTATACTATGTGAAATTTTGAAATCATAATACATGTATAATATACAAACATCATATGTGCATCATAAAAATATACAAACTCAAAGAATAAAGAACACATGATAGAGAAACAAAAAAACAAAAAATACAAGCAATGAAATAAAGTATAATAGAATAATAAAAAAACATACCTAGAATGTCTCACAAAGCACTATGTAAATATTTAAAACTAATCATTTAATATCTTACATATATAATTAATGTGAAGACTCGAAATCGTATCATAAAACATGACATGTGGATATCATAGCATCTCATAAACATAGAGGAATTCAAATAAAACATGAAAAATAAGAAAAATAATTAGATAAAATCAATTATTGTTAAATAAATAAGAAAAAAAGGAAATAAAATGGTAAAGGAAATGAAATAACAAAACACAAAACGAATGTCGAAAGGGAAAAAGAAACAAAACAAAAGTAAAAAGCGAACAAAAGTAAAGAGAAAAATATCATGGTCAAAACATTAAAAAGAAACAGAACAAAAGTTACAAAGCAAATCAAAAGGAAAGAAAAGAACATCACGTAAAAACATCTCTAAGAGTTTGCTATCTTAATTTGACATTCATCTAACCATAGATAGCTTGGCATCTCCTCTTCTCCCGTCGCCGCCTCTTCTCCCGGAAAAAAAGTCTTGTGTTTTTTTTTTCATTTTGCCAAGTCCAAAATAACAAAAGAGATATGCTGTTTTTTTACATGATGTATTATTTTGGAAGTTGGCAAAACACGAGATTTGCCAACTGAATATAGCAAACTCTTGGAGATGCTACCGTGGGAACACTGCAACGCGCATGACTAGTTCAGACCAACTAATCAACAAAAAATATGGAAACAAAAAATTATATAGAACAAACAACTAATTAGAGTACAATAAAAAAAGAACAAAACAACACAAGAAGAAAAAGACGAAAATAGAAAAGAAAACAAAAACAAACATTCACATAGCTGGAACGTGCCGCGTGATCGCATCCACCGCGCATCTGGACTGCGCACCTGGGCTTTTGATCAGCCAAATATATCTCAAAACGAAGGCGGATTTCATCCATAGCTAAAAACACTGGTTTTTGTATGTGAATTTTTCCTGGATTTTGGTACCCTATAGTTTTGGTAGCAAATAATTGAACAAAATTTCTAAATATTTTTATAGTAAAATTTATAAATATTTCCAAATCTATGCAAAGTTAAGCTGTGCATGCTTAATCAACCATCAACTAACTGTTACTTGTCAGGTTAGCTTCCATCCTGCGGTACTGTAATGTCAACAGAGTATGCCATTCATCGATACTGATCATTACATATACACAAATCAGTCAACCTTACAGAGAGTACAGAAAAACCCAGGTACTAACTCATGTTGATTTTTCTATTTCCGTGTCACTGTACAAGGTCTTTACCAATTGTCAGAATTAGTGCGAGAACCGAACGGAGAAAGAATAGGGTCAAGGACAACAGCTATAGATCATGTCAATCCTCACTGTCACTGTATCAAATACTAGTTCAGTGAATTGTCTTGCTAATTACCGGGAGCATCGGCTGCTCCTGAATGTTGGAACAGAGAAAAACCCCAACTGACTGGGGCACACTGACTTGCAGGGGGTAGTATAGCAACTGTACAAATGCTGTTTTTTGCTCTATGTTCAACTACATGAAGTAGCTCAGAGTTTGCTTCAGTTTGGAACTCACGTCTCCAAACTTGTTGTTCCACTCTATAATCTCGTCCATGGTACTTGAATTAGGCGAAAAGCTGGCATGCACCTACAGTAAATTGTTCAGCTGATTATTAGGTACTTGATATATAGGAAGCTAAGACGAAAGACCTCTTCTTAATTCATGATGCCAATTCACTAGTGTGCCACAAATAAGTCATGATTCCCTCACCTGGCCAAGCGCAAATTTGAAGTCATCCATTTCAAGTGGTCGAATGTCCTTGGTTCCATACAATGGAGGCTCAGGCCTACCTTCAGCAATCGCCAAACTCTTCTCATGTATGATAAAAAAAAAGGGACTTAAGAGCCACTAGAAGGGATGAAGGGGAAGAGATGCGTCGAAAAATGGTTAACCAAAGAAAGATTCTGTGCGCACCTTTTTCTCCTTCTCAATAATTTCATCGAGGGGGCGAAAGGCTGCAGTTACACACAGATTCTGTAGGGAAGGGAAACAAAATGGTAAATATCCAACTCCGTCTCCCAGCTGAAGAGTATAAGCCACACGGACATCAGCATACCTTCAAGTCAGTCCATAAATATCCACTAGCCATACCGGCAATTAATTTGAGGTCCACATCTGGTGCCAGCATTTCTTTGGATAGTATTACTTTTAAAATCTTCTCTCTATTCGATGCATCAGGAACACTCACCATTAATCTGCAAATAATAATCAGTGGCCAGAGGAGTGGACATAAATTTATCCAGTTCAGAGGATCATAGAAGCCTGCCTGCAAGGAAACCTTCGAATAACGGCATCACAAAGGTCAAATGGCCTATTTGTGGCTCCAAAAACGGTTACATGTTCTTGCTCTTTAGTATGCAAACCATCCCAGTTTATCAGGAGTTCATTTTTGAACTCGCTCATTGCTACGTGCTCTCCTGGTCTTTCTATCTTTCCTAGGAAACTGTCAACCTGTTAAAGAAAAAGTAACAACTGTAAGAGCAAGTGCAATAAACACTCAAACAGAATAAAACAATGAGTAATCCATTTGAGTGCACACCTCATCAACAAATATTATAGCAGGAGATAATTTACTTGCCAAAGAGAAAATTGCCTTAACATATTTCTCTGCTTTTCCCAACCACTGGAAACAAAATGAAAAATGCACCAGATTTAATAGTATAACAGACAAAATTAGCATGCAAAAGAACAGTTGTTTTTGTTTAACAGTACCTTTGATGTAATGCTTGATATTGACAAGCTGATAATGTTTGCACCAGCCTCAGTGGCTACCGCTTTTGCAAGCATTGTTTTACCTGTTCCAGGAGGTCCAAAGAGCAGAATTCCCTTCACAGGCTGCCAGAAAGTATGTGTTAGCAGTACGTCCATATATGTAAATGATAGCTACCAGACAAATATGCCAGGCTCAATTTTCCATTTTGAAACTAAGAAAGCACCAGACAAATATGCCAGGCTCAATTTTCCATTTTGAAACTAGGAAAACACCTTTCTTAGCTGCCCTTCGTTGAATAATTCAGGTCTATGTAGAGGGAGCATTGTTGGTATTTCTTATGACTATTGGATAAATCCGCAAGCACACAGATTATACCGCTGTAGCACTTCACCAAGGAGTATTCCGAGGTATCGTAATTTATATTATCCCAAAGGAAAGCTGGCTAGAAATGATAATTAGAGAGAGATCCTAGAGAGCACCTCAACCTTAGTACCAACTAGTATAGGGGGGTAAATGATAAAAGTGATAGGAAGGGGTTGATGAATGAAGAATCTACGGTAAAGGATACTTAGAACGGACCTCAGAGACTAGCTAGGTGGGAGGACAACGAGAAGAGAACAGGGACTCATATGTACTTCTCTCTACTTCAATATACTTAGCTAGATAACTAGTCTAGACACTATAGCTTGTCTCCTCAATACAAGTATGCTAGGCGAGGGGATAGATCAGTAGGAGGACAAAACTCCTACCGGACCGCGCTCTCTTCTTACGGGGGGCTTACCTTTTAAGAACTTGCCTATAAACACGTGGTGGAATACAAAGACTAGACAAGACTGTCACCTCTTGCTAACTACCACAAACAATCCGTGCAGCAAGCGATAACTAAGGATAAGATGATGTATAAGCACCACACTTACACACAACTTACTACTTTGACTACGATCTATAATCAAAGCACCCTATGACAGGCAATGATCGCATACAGGAAAGGTCACAAGGATCACAGACTATGGGTGTGAAGGCTATTAAAGAGCAAAAACATATAGCAAGACTATATCTAGTATAGAAATGCTCAAAGTAAATACTAAGTAAAGTAAAGAGAAAGATATATATTGATAAAGGTAAAGTCTTACAAAGAAGGAAAGATACAAGAGCTATACCAGACTCTCCAGAAGACGACTCCAGAAATCCCGAGCACAGCTCGACTCAACTCTAACTCCCACTCTAGACTAACTCCTAGAACAATCTAAGGAATAGAGCTTGTAGGCTTCTTCTTCATGATTAGAGTGGGGGGTGTGACCCTCTATTTATAGTAGGAGGTGGAGTAGGGGCTACTCCGGCGCCACGTCAGCGATCCAGGGTCATCCATTCTCCACCCTTGGATCCAACCGACCTTGGAACCGACCAAGGCATGGATGGTGGTGATCCAACACATAGGGAAGAGCTATGGCGGTTGGGGGGAGCCCAACCGACTTAGGGGGCATTCGGCCGAATACCCCTATGGTCAGTGGGGCCTCCCTTGCCTCCTTGGATGAGGTCCCACCAGTCAAGGACTAAGTGGGGCCTGTTTGGGCCCAAAAAGGATTCAGCCGAATCCGCCCTTGGGGGTTCTGGCCCTCCTCTACTCTCTGGTGCTGGTCCCACTTGTCATTTGTGCTGGTTGTTGGTTCTATAGTGTTTGTCACGTTTATCTCCTTGGTGTGGGCCCATGGATCCATGTGCTTCGCTTGTGAGCCGTTGAGAGGAAACACAGAGTGATCCAATGGATGGATTCCACTCTAGAGTGCCTCTCTTGGATCATGGTCGAGAGGAGAGAGCATGGTGGTCCCATATGGCTCTCCTTTGCTCCATTTATTCATTCGTGCACTCAAACACTCATGGACATGTGGAACTAGTTATTTGATAAAGAATGCTCATGATGTGTTTGTTTATCCTTGATCCTTGGATTAGCGGCACCATTTTAGCTATGTAAAAGATGGTCATAATTTGTGCCAACAAGCATCACCAATTTCTTCGGTGTCTCTTTCACATCGTCCAGGACTCCGATATCCACAAAGGTTACTCCAGGATCATTAGGTGAGACAACATTTAGAAGAATTTTTTCCTCATACACATTCTCTATGAGCACACTCTGGCAAAATAAGCTTGCATGAATTTTGTGCCTGGGTCTTTTAAGTTTTAACATATACAGAGAGAGATCAAGGTGCCTTTAGCACATGCATTGGGATCTTATTTTCACTGTGTGTTCTATGTACCACATTGAGTCCATACTTGAGGCTGTAATAACAATGCTAATATAGTATTCTCCAGAAAGAACTGATCGAAGCTTATATGAAGGTCTGATACAGCATTAACATTGCATTTTTACCTTTCAATTGGAAGTGCCATTTTGGCACATTTTGGAGGTCTTAAATTCTGAAGGTGATGACTAATAGCATATCCAACAATCCTATCCACATCTGAAATTAATTAGAGTTATATAAATGCTCAATAAATGTATTGTTACAAGGGACAAAAATAAAAAGTAGGTCATGAGCAACAATGGGAAGAACAGGTTACCTTCATTAGTCAGTAATCGATCATTGATGGATAATTCTTCAAGACCAATGCATTCAATTTCTCTGCTAGTTAGAAACTGCAATGAAAAAACAAAGTGTCATGGGCATACTATAGATGGCCTTAATCCGACTATCCGAGCAGCACGACCATGCGGATGCCTGGTGGCTGCAGCACAAGGGCAGGGACAAGAGAGGAGATAGGAACTCTTGATATATTTCTGTATTGTTTTATTAAAACGAATACAATCCCCATATATACGTATATATATAGATGAGAAAGTTTGACTGTCAAGAAACATATCTCTAAAACTTATGAAAGATAACAAGTCAATGGCATCTATAATCCTGTGTGTCTGTCTTTAGTAGTAGCAGGTTTTTAGCTAGTAGTTAAGGAGAGTAATAGGCAATCATAGGAGTAATGACTGCACTGCAATAATTAGGAGGATATCATGGGCAGGTGTATCAGCTATATATATGAGAAAATGGTGAGGGCTGAGAGAGCCACATCAACCAAAAGGAGGGAGAGAGGAAGTCATTCCCTATTGTGTGTGAAAACTGAGGCAGTGATTTCCTAGTGTGTGTATGTGATAAACACTGAAGAGAGAGGGAGTGATTTCCTAGTGTGTGTTTGTGATAAAGACTGAAAAGAGGGAGTGATTTCCCAGTGTGTTGTGTTTGTGATTAAAACCTAAGAAAGAGATGGAGCGATTTCCAACTCAAGGTTGGTACTCCAATAAATGTTCCTATTGATATGTTTAAAGAAATGGTCTAATTGTATCTTACCATACGAATATTACTAGTGTTGGCCTTATCTTTAAGGGTTTCAGTATCTTGTTCTTGTTGTTTCTTCAAATTTGATATCTGTGATCCATTCTGCCAAAAAACAATATATGAAAACCCCATATGTTAGATAAAGTACTACCTACAAACACAGTGCCTAACAGAAGTGCTTATGGATGACACTACCTGTGGAAGATCAATGGAAATTTTATTAGGGAAAAGATTATTTAGATGCTTTATTGACTCTGTAGCACTTCTGCTTCCTTCAGGCTTACTTCCAATGGCTTCCTGCATGTTTAAAACAAACTTTCAAGAGATATAAAGTGATATTAACAGTACTGGCACATAAGATTACAACAGACCTAAAATCGTCCACTGTAGCATGTCATTACACTTTATAAGGCCAGAGAAAAATAATGCAAAAGGGTGATAATGTTACTGGGAAAAATTTAAGTGGGGTCCGATTGCCAGTAGGAAGTCACACAACACCAACAGATCGAGGATATAACAACAAAACAGTCCAGAGCACTCAATTAACATCTTTTACACAAAGTGGGAAAACATGAGAACATGCCAACTGGTAAATTCAAGAATCAACCAAGTCCAAATAAGATTTTTAGAGAACAACCTGTATTTTCTCTGACTCTACCTTGAGCATTCTTATATCTTAAAAACTTGTGCTTTGTTCCTCAAAGGTGTGCAACTATACCTGATTCTTGTAGCTCTCTGCCTGAGTGTGAGACCCAATTATCAGAACACCAGGAGGAAGGTCATTGATCATCGATGCTCCACATTTGATGAATGACTTCTCTACATCCTTGAGTAACACAAACAAATTACTGCTTTTGGTTTCTTCTGAAATGAACTGAAAGGCATTTAAACTGAAAACTGTATTGTTGAAGGCAGTAAGAGAATACATTTTAGTGATGCTGATCACCTATAACAGCCATTACCTCAATGAACTTCCCTAAAGCAAGGTTATCAACTTCAAAACCAGAAGAGTCTAGCTGAAGTTCAGCAGCTGCAGAAATATCAAACAAGTGAAACAACAAATCGCTCATAAGACCAAAAGTATCAATAGGTCACTAAATCCACATTGCTTAAGAAGTTCAGACTAACCATGACAAAAGCAGCCACGATTTCGGTCACATAAACCTCCAAGATCATTTCCAGCATCTATAGGATCGTCAAATAGAACTCCAACTTTAGAGGACCCATTTTTTTCGAAAGCAAGTACCACTTCACCCGATAAACATAAGAGCTGTAAATAAATCAAACAATTCAACATAATGAACCAAATGTCTCTCAGTACTAATAATCAAAAGACCACCATGACATGATCTATCAATGTGTTGTAAGGGTAGAGTATAATTATACACAGCTCTCCTGTGTGTTCAAGAAAACAAAAAAAATGATTTATATATATCCAAACCAAATCAAGTCCACTATGGTATTGATTTAAGTTCAGGGTATTGATTTAAGTTCATGCACTGAAACCATATACTCTTAAAATATTTAGTCAACTGAAATTTTATTTGTGATGAGTTTCCAAATGCTATTGCTATATTATGTATATTTTTCTTCACTTATATTAGAAAAAAGCTCAACTGTATCCTTGTTTAGACTTTTATCAAAACAAGAACACAAGAGCTTCCAGCATTATTTGTCCAAATCAAGTCCTTCTTTAATATAATGATGCGCAGCTCTCTTGCGTGTTCAAGAAAAAAATATATTAATTGTACATGATATGAACTAATCCTTCTTCAGAACACATAGAAAAAAAATACAAAAGAATCGACAGAGATCAAAGACACAGCAGCACTAGGTTCAAATAAAACAAGCACATATAGCTCTCACTTTTCAGCAATAATACCTGGGTGTCGAGTTTAAGAAACCATCACCAATATACTCTACCCTATCTCCTGCATAGCGCAAAATATGTAAAGGTTGATTACAGTGCGAGTAAACTTTTGATGAATAAAAACAAGGGAGCACAAAGAACCTTCTCTAAAAGTTTTTTTTCTGGATGTTCCCAAAATGTCAGCTCCTGAATTATAAGTTGGTGCATCATCACTCCTGACATCCTTTAGGGACTCTTGAAGCTTTGAAGACATCTGCATGGAATTATTTCAATAAATAATACTTCTGTTGATATATTGGGCAGCTAAATGGTACGGTAAAAACTCTGACTGCCCATATAAATAAGGGGACCTATGTTGAACTTACACCACACAGAATAAGAGAATAAAGTATGAGAAGTCTAGCATCAAAGTGGTTTGCAAGCGCCTTTATCAATGTTTCCTGGTACAGTTCGGACCCTAGAAGCATGATTGTGCAACGTAACACAACTCTAGGGCATTAGTTTCTCACCAGCAATATAACTAAAATACAAAAGTGTAAGAAATACCTGATGGACCAGATAATAGAATTAGCTGATTTAGACATGAAACTTTTTGTGACCATTTGTTGAACTCATTATCCATGTGTACAAATGCAAACAACAAGAGTATCTCCTTTGTACTATCACTGCTAGAAATGAACACAGATTAATTAGAAAGAAGGTGCTAAAATACAGGTTGCTTGCTCCGTATTTTGGATAAAATTACTGAGATCTGATAATAAGAAAAACATCCAAATATAAATGAAGATAAAGAGTAGAAGGTAACAGATAGCAATTAAAGTGAATCCACAAAACATTAATCTAGATTTCTAGAACTAGCAATGACCTGAGATAATACGGGAAATTATCAAGGGTTACATGGATATCCTTTGGGCTAAGAATTTTTTGTTTAAGCCCATCCTTAAAGGCTTGCCATCCACTCGGAGATAAAGTGGCTGATGGATTAGGACTCCTGAAATTGCTCTGATTTTCAAGAGCTTCAAAATTCATCAGTTAAGTCAGACGCCAGATAAAGTTTGTCCTGCAATATCAGAACTGGTTACCTTATTTGTAAACTTACCAGATTTTTCTATTCCTTGGTTGTTCTCTCTAGATGCAATAGGAACTGCTAATGGACCCACCAAATTGTTATGCCCAGACGCTATTATGTTTGGCCCAGTCAGAGGATGCTGAAAATCCTGCCAGCAGGTTATGGATCACTCCAGGATAGCAAGTCAAACTAACAAATCTGACTCATTCTACCATTGCTGAAGTACCTATTAGTTAGCAACCAAATATATGGAGAAAGGACAGAGGAATGAAACGGACATGTATGGAGCCAAATCTGGTATATAAGGATACATAGCCATGGTCCCCACTTCGACCAAAAAAAATCTCATCCCCTCCACTGAGGGGAACTTTGGCACCTCGGATGATTTGGGTTATTAAAACCCACTCCGTTCTGCTGCTTTGAGAGAATTCGGAGCATCGGTGGCTCCCCCTCACGACGACACGCAGCAGTGTATATTTTGCAAAAACGCCCTTCAATATTTTGGTTACCAACCCGCGGTCCAGTCTATCGCTCCCAAACAGTGAGCACGTTGAGATATTTTTTATAAAAGCCCCGGATGTAAATGTTATTCGGATAGGAAGAAGAGAAAATTGGAGAACTATCTCAGTTTTTGCATAACCCCCTGGACATTTTACAGAGAGCCCCACACTCGGCCCAAACGGCCGAGACCCTAATCCCCTGCTCATCCCCCTCGCTTCTCCCACTCGCCGATGCGGCTCGCCACGCCTCCAATACGCGCATCTCGGCTCGCTGTCGTGCTCATCCACGGACTACTGGTACGGTTCGTCGGGCAGGCGCGGCTCTGGCGGACGCCTCCGGAAGGCGCACAACCTCGCTGACCGGGAAGCGCGACAGCGGTGCACGGCTCTGCACGCGGCAGGCTGGCAGCTGGAGCGTGCGGGACCGCTGGGCGGACCGACGGCGGAGCGAGACCGGAGGCCAGGGAGCCCGCCGAGGCGCCAAGCCGCAGGGGAGGCCGGAGGAAGGGGGCGCCTGGCGGCGGGGCGACCTGACCAGCGTGCGCGGTGCGCGTGCGGGCGGGCGGCCGCGCGACCCGTGACGCTGTTGCTTTCTGTTCCTCCACTCTCCTCCACGGCCGCATATGCAGCAACAACATCCTTCTCTTCAGTGCTACAGGATGGGGGGTCTCTTCTGCTCAGACGAGGATGACAGGATCAATTTGGGCGGATCCAAACATTAGCTCGCTTGGGATCAAGCCGGTGAGTGCGTCCCTCGACTTGGAGGCGTCTTCTGTATTCGTGCGCTACATCGATGTCCTTGTCGTGTCGTGCGGCCTCTGCAGCAAGGTGAGCCCAACTGCAATTCCTGCTTCCTCCTCCTCTGATTAGTTCTAAGTTTCCTCCTCTAATTAGTGACGGGTCCAGGACTCCTCCGCCAAGGGTAATCCCACGTGGGGAAGTACCCTGCTGTTGACCTTCGGCTGCTAAACCAAATGTAAATGTTCATCTTTGGATTTCTTTGTAATTTGGTTTTTATTTGCTCTTTTCAATCCGTGTTTCCAATCAACTTCAGATGTAAAGAGTTGAGTGCTGAGAGAAGGCAGAGCAAAGGGGCCAGAAGAGTGGCCTCTTTGCATTGAAGGTTAGCAAGAACAAATTCTTTGTGCCACACAGATTTGCCTCTGTTTTTGTGATGGCATGAACAAGCTGCTAATTTACACGGATTTCTGGTGGTTAGCGAGAGCAACTCTGCAGTATGGGAGCACACCACACCGTTGATTGGAATGCTGGCTTAATTTAGCTCCATGAATTATCCGTATGCCGCATTCAAGGTGTTTGTTATAGGAATAAGGTATCTTTTAATGTATCCGATTGGTACAAAAAAAGGTAAAGTAGTAGATCAAGAAGTTCACTAGCAGGCAACATCCATGACTGAGTATTTGTCACACTGCAGTTTATATTGTCAATATCCATAGCTAAGCGTTTTTCATGCTGCAGTTTAGATGTCGATGAAATATATGTGTGCAGTGCATGTTCTCAATGGCTTCCTGAACACTCATATTTATGGCCTAAAAGTTTTGCATGTTCTTAAAGGCTCCTGAACACACAAATTCATGGCCTGAACATTTTGCAGCTACGGATTTTGGTCAGGGGCAGTAAAGAGTCTTTTACATTATACATATTGTTTGATTAGTAGATTATTGAATATATGGGTTGCCAAATGTGTATAGCTTATGGAGCAAAACATATTGCTTGGAGCATTTACTGAAATTACTTCTACCCACACCTGATTATGATCTCTTGAATTATCCTACTCAATATATAGGTTGCCAAAAGTATATCATGTGGTGCAAAACACATTTCCTAGATCATTGACCGAATTTACAAACACTCGCTCTAAGTACTGATTGTGTAGCGGGCTAGGGGCTTGTGTTTTATACACCGACTCTGAAGCTCTCAATGCACTAATATTGTTTATTTTCTTACTGTGGTGAGGTTCAAGCATTGCACAAAATATTTACTGTGATTCCTAAGATGTTTCTCAAAAAGATGAAACTCTTGCTTCTTATAGGATATTGCTTTGGTCGGTTGTCAGGCTTTTTCCAGTTAGTGTGTTCAAGTTACATGATACTTAGCTATGCACATATATTTCTCATCTGCAGCACAGAAATGCACTCTTAGACCATAGAAACACTCCTTTTGTATTTGTCGGATAGCTTATTTCTCATCATCTCTATTCGGCATTGAAAATTATTATTGTATTAGTCAACCAGATACGTTGGTGAGTTGTTTAAATGACACCTGTTTCATGGTATCCAGGCTTAGATGTTGTCCCATTGTTAAAAGAATTGGAATTTTTTTCCTTTGAAAATTAGGACATGTAAGATATATGGTTACTCTATTTGTGTGATAAGCATGTCTCTCAATATAAATATAGGTCCTTAGAATTAGCTACCACAGTTAATTCATATACGTTCTTTACTTACCACAATTAATTCATACGGTAAAGTGTGAGTATTGGTTTGTTTCCTTTAATTCATTGCAGGGCGCCCGAAGGGCGCCTGATGTTCTAGTTTACTACAACCGAACCAACCATGCCTGTAACCTCTAACTCCCATGAACATCCTTGCTGGAATAAGAAGCAACAAACTGTTTACAAGAAGCCAAAGAAACATAACAACTTAACTGCATTCTAACAGTGCAGAAACATTAAAGGACCTCAAGATGCCGCAACAGGCATAGATTTCTGTCAACATTTAGGTCATCCAAAACTATGTGACATCTTTGACCTCTGCCAACAGAAACTTCGCTGACAGAGAGTAGAACATGAGAAGTCTGCAATCACAAATGGTTGATATTCAGTATGAGTTAATAGACCGCTAAAAATCAGTTGCAATTTGAGCATTATGACCAGATGAATATAAGGAACAAGCGCACTAGTAAACAACAGTGGGTCAAGGGGTTCACGGCGCAATGGCAAAGACCATTGGTTGGGGGCTCCCACCCAGGGTTCAAATCCTGGGTGCGACACTTTATTCTAGATTTTCCGGCGCTATGCATTAAGTGGTAGGCGACGTTCCTGTCGACAGCGAGGCGTCGTGGTGACTTCGTCAACTTCAAGATTTGTCGGCTCAGTCCTTCGAAGGTGCTCATAGGGGTAGGGTTTGCGTGCGTGTGTTCGTAGGGGCGAGTGTGCGTACGTGTTGAGTGTCTGCGTTGTACTGTGTAATCTCAAAAATAGTAAGAAACTTTTAAGGAGCAGATTTGGCTGATTAACGACAAGAATGGAAGGTCAAGATTTCTTAATCAGGATAATGAACTTACAGGTTCGTTCAGAGCTGAAACATAGATATCTTGTCCGTTCTTTTAAGAAAAACAGTCAATTGCTTGTGGTATTGACACACGAAAAAAAAAAGAGTTGTCTACTTCTACTCTTGTATGTAAAAGAATTTTCAGCCGAGAGTTGCATCTCTTGAATAAACAATAGAAACATGTCAAAGCAAATAGTCAACCGAAAGAGACGAGTTCAAAAAAGGAACATCTACAGATGCAAATTGCAAAAGAACTAAACGCCACTGCAGAAATGAACATAGTGACAAATATACCAGCAAAATTACCCAAAACATCAAAAAATAAAATCCTTAACAACCGAAAGCCAAGAATGTTCAAGAAACTGCACCAGAACTTTGACATTCTTCCTCCCAAAATTCCAATTCCCAAAGATCAAGAACACTTGCAGTTGACCGCAAGCAAGTCGTGACCTGTAGCGTGGTACAAGAACGGCAAAAAACGAAACCCCAAGAACCGCCAAGAAATTGCAGGTGAGCTCCAAAATGCAAGAACACGCGAACCACGGCGCGCTCGGCAAGAACCATCGAGAAGTTCAAGAAGAACCAGGAAGAAGGCCCGACGATCACCTGCGGGAACTGCGACAGCATCTTCGCCCACAGCACCGGCTCCAGCACCTTCACCTCCGCCTGCGAATCCAATCGACATTAGCCCCAACAGAGAGATGCGGTCCCCGGAAGGGCGGGGGTCGACGGAGTTCACCTTGCTTCTCTTGTTCCCCGGAAGGGCGGGGGGCGACGGAGGCAGGCGCTTGTCCCTGCCGCTATCGTCCTTCCCTCTTCCGACACTTCCATTGCCGCCGGGGTTCCCTGGTGGGGCGGCGCTCCGGTGAGTGTCCTTCATTTCACTTTCCGGAAATGGAAGCCGAAGCCTCGGTGGGAAAAAAATTTTGTTTTGTTTTTTGCGAGAGGAAAATAGAAAATATAATGCCGGCGTCGTAAAGGGGAGGGGAGGAGGTTTATTGGGAGCGGGGGTGGCCTACTTGTCAGCATTGTTTTGGTCGGCTTCTTGGATACGACACGGTGGCAGCTCCGGTGGGGAATTCGATTTTTCCATAAAATCGATGTTTCTCGTAGTAGTTTAATGGAGCATCTACAAGAGTTTATTATCTCAATTTGACATCCATTTATTATTAACAAAACAATGAAAAATAGCCTTCAACATTTTGACAAAACAACTTGGTGTCGCATATCTCTTTTCCTCACTTGGTAAATATGTCAACCGAGCATCTCTAAGAGTTTGTCAAATTCTACTTGGCAAATCATGTGATTTGCCAACTCCTAAAACAATATGCCAAGTAAAAAAAAAAAGACTCCAAAAATTTGTTATTTTAGACTTGGTAAATTAAAAAAAAGTCCACAAATTTATTCTTAAATATCATAGATAAATACAATAGTAAAATCATTCTACTAAAAACTACCATATTATTATTCCACTCTATATATCTACTCATGAGGATGCCAAAAAATATTCATTTGCTATTTTACGATTTTTCTATGAATTACTCCAAATTTTCAGCCATTTAAATGTATATAAACAAAAAAGATAAAAGAAAAAACGGTTTAACATCAGAAACCTGAACTTCTCATAAATCAAATAATTTCGCCTCGCTTATTAGCCCGGTTTATCAGGTACAGTATTTTTAACTCACAACAAAAACAACATCAGTCGACTTATGAGATATGTAAACGACTTATGAGACTTGTGGTAAAAATTTAAAAAAGTTTCGAGCACGTCGTCACGTACGTTGTTCACAAACCTCAAAGTCCACATATGATATCACCACAACATACGCACATGAGATCATGACACGTGCTCAAGTTTTCTGATTTTAGGAATTTGTTTGCATTTAATATAATTAAAAAACTACAAACACCGAAGTTGGCGACGTTATCTCGTGAGCACGTTGATCGAACTATCGAGACAGGCCATGGATTTAGCCATCATTTACACTAAGAAACAAGCCTACCATTTTTATAACGAAAGAAATCTATTATTTCATGCACCTGCAGTTCAAACGAAGATTCAGCGGAAAAATTGAAAAAAACAAAATAAACTAAGAAAAAATACCAAAAAACAATGAAAGGCTTCCAAATTTGAACTGTTGTTTACAAGAGTTCATTAAACACACACAAAATTAGGAGTCAAAAAACAAAAAAATAATTAAGTTGCCGAGTGCCGAGGGTGGCACTCGGCAACTACTAAGTTGCCGAGTGCCCGCGTTCTGGCACTCGGCAACTAAGCGGCCCAAATCAAAAAAAAGGGGAACGGTTCCCACTCTCACTCACTCCACTCTACTCACGCACGCACACCCTCCCCTTCCCCCGACCCGCGGCCGCACCGCCACCGCGCCGCCGCCACGCTGCCGCGCCGCCCCACCCCGAGCCCCACCCCGCACCCCACTCAGCCGGCCCGTGCGCCGCCCTGCGCCGCCCCACCCCGCGGCCGCCACCCACCCGCCCAGCCACCCCAGCAGCCACCCCACCCCGAGACCTTCTCACTGTAGGGGAGAGGAGGAGGAGGTAGAAGAGAAGAGAGGAGGAGGGGAGAAGAGAGGAGGAGGTAGGGGAGAAGGAAGGAGGAGGAGGAAGGGGAGAAGGAAGGAGAAGGGGAGAACGGAGGAGGAGGAGGAGGAGGAGGAGGAGGGGAGAAGAGAGGAGGAGAAGGAGAAGAGGTGAAGGTTGTGCGACACTCGTCGCGTCAAGCCTAACGCCACTACGGTCGTTCCCGCCATCGTCGTCGACTCTTGCTTTTGCCGTGCTCGCCGCAAAGGTATATGTCGTTTACTACTGCTAGTAGTAGTTAGTAGTTAGTAGTTAGTACTTAGTAGTTACTAGTTAGTACTTAGTAGTTAGGATTTAGTAGTTAATAGAGTTAGTAGTGGCCGTGCTAGTGTTGGTAGTAGTAGTGTTAGTGTTAGTAAGTAGTAGTTAGAGAGTATCTATATGTGGTTGTGTTGGCCTTCGTTTCATATTTGGTGTATATGTGGTTGTTGGCCTTCGTGCCACTATTTTGTGCATATGTGGATGTTGGCCTTCGTGCCTATGTTTTTTGCAGGTTTGGTAACCTCCCCGTGCAGGGGAGGTGCTGTCGAAATTTTCATTTGACACTGACCAATTGTTTTTCTTGCAGGAGGACCCGTGGGAGGGACTCGGGGGCGTTCTTGTGGGTGTTGTTGGTCTGCCTGCACCTTAGGTATAGCTCCCTCCTCCTTTTCATGCATGTTTTATATGATCACGTAACCAAGTTAGGCATCTCCCGTTCGAAAGAGATACGATCGGAAGTATGTAAAATCTTTGCATATCTGTGACCATATCTGTTTCGGATTGTCCACGTATTTTGGACAGCCGTTGATGCGTAGATGATGTTAGTTTCTATGGTTCACTCTGGTCTAAGATAGACTTTCGGCATCACCTCCCTGTTGGTCTTCGGATGCACACTCTCACTTTCGGGGCGTGTATCGGGAGAACAGCGGGGAGGTGCTGCCGAAATTCTGTCTCGGATCAGAGCGGAGCATGGAAACTGACATCATCTACGCATCCGCAGGTGGGATTAGGACCTATCCTCACCTATTAGACAGTAGGCACGCTGTGCAGATGCATTTGTTGGTTATATTGCTCGCTTACATATGTATATGCTAGAGGATGGAGAACCGTGATTGGATGTACACGGGCTACCCCAGTATGACCCCAGAGTGGATGAATAAGACTAATGCTTTCGTGGAGCATGCATTTGGCGAGGCTGCTCATGGGTCCATTCGGATGCCGTGTCCCTGCGTCAAATGTGAGAACGTTATAAGAAAGACAAAGGTGGCTGTGGGGAAAGATCTTATCTTGTATGGATTCATGCCAAACTATACCTGTTGGATCCACCATGGTGAAGCCAATCATATTAGAGAGGAGGTGGTGAGACCACGTCTGGAGGTTTTTGATGGAGATGCTAGGGTCGCAGACTAGATGGATGACTTTCATGAGGCACAGTTCGGTGAAGGATTTGAGGACGAGCAAGAGGAATCCGCAAAGGCGTACTGCGAGATGTTGTCTTCGGCACAAAAACCCCTTCATGAACAGACATTGGTTTCGCAACTGGATGTCATGGGACGCCTGATGGCGTTCAAGTCGCAGTGTAGCATGAGTCGAGACAACTTTGATGCTATGTTGGCAGTTGTTGGATCTCTGCTTACGGACTGTCACGTTCTGCCGAAGAACTTGTACGAGTCACAGAAACTTCTTCGTGCACTTAAGATGTCGTATGAGCAAATTCATGCTTGTCCTAAGGGTGTGTCCTATTTAGGAAACTGTACGAGAAAACAACACACTGTCCAAAGTGCACTCCTCTAGGTATCTGGTCGACCCTAGTGATGGCAATAAGTCACAGCTTGGTATCCCCGTGAAGGTCCTATAGTACCTTCCTTTCTTACTGAGGATCCAACGGTTGTTCAGGATAGAGAAGTCCGTGAAACAGATGACATGGCACAAACATGGCAAAAGATACAACCCGGACAAGATGGTACACCTATCGGATGGCGATGCATGGAAACATTTCGATGACATGCATCGTGGTAAAGCTGAGGAGGCTCGAAATGTACGTGTCGCGCTTGCAACAGATGGGTTCAATCCCTATGGAATGATGTCGGCCCCGTATACTTGTTGGCCCGTGTTCGTGATCCCCCTCAATCTCCCCCCCGGCATCTCGTTTCAACCCAAGAATCTATTCATGTCGTTGATAATTCCTGGACACCCGGGGAACAAGATGGGTGTGTTTATGGATCCTCTCATTGATGAATTGATGTTTGCTTGGGAAAAAGGGGCACTGACATACGACCGAGCTACAAAGAAGAACTTCACGATGCATGTGTGGTACCAGTACTCCCTGCACGACTTCCTGGCGTATGGCATATTCTGCGCGTGGTGTGTTCACGGGAAGTTCCCATGACCATTATGCAAGACAGTTGTATGGTTCTATCATCTGAAGAAGGGTGGCAAGTTTTCTTCGTTTGACCTACATCGTCAATTCCTCCCTCTTGACCATCCATTCAGATGAGATGTCAAGAACTTCAGGGAAGGGGTTCAAGTCACCGACCCTCCACCTCACATGATGACCGGTGTTGAGGTTCGTGCTGAGATAGAGGCTCTCAAAGATGATAAAGATACATGTGATTTTATTGGATATGGTTTGGAACATCAGTGGACTCATAAATCGGGCTTGACTAGGCTCCCTATTTCGATGACATTCTTCTTCCACACAACATTGATGTAATGCACACAAAAAAGAATATCGTCGAGTCACTTTTTGCAACACTCATGGACACAGAGAAGTCAAAGGACAACGTGGAGGCTAGATTGGACGTGGAAACAATTTGCGATAGGCCAAAGCAAGTGATGAAGCCTCCTGGGCCCGATAAGAAATGGAGAAGGACTCCGGTCGATTTCGTCTTGAAAAGGGACCAACGGAAGGAGGTCTTGATGTGGATGCAGACATTGATGTTCCCGGACAGGTATGCGGCGAATTTGAGTCGGGGAGTGAACTTGTCCACTATGCGGGTCTTAGGGATGAAGAGTCATGACTATCACATATGGATTGAGCGGCTCCTTCCTGCGATGACCCGGGAATACGTGCCCGAGCATGTGTGGCGCGTGCTGGCAGAGTTGAGCTATTTCTTCCGCCAACTTTGTGCCAAGGAGTTGTCTCGGGACGTCATTGCTGACTTGGAGGAAGTGGCACCTGTGTTGCTCTGCAAGCTGGAGAAGATCTTCCCACCCGGCTACTTTGTGGCGATGTAACATATGATTTTGCACCTACCTTACGAGGCACGAATGTGAGGGCCCGTGCAGGCCCGTTGGTGCTATATGATCGAGAGATGTCTAAAGATTCTTCGGAAAAAGTGTAGAAATAAAGCCAAAATCGAGGCTTCCGTGGCAGAGGCATTCATTCTGGAGGAGGCGTCAAACTTCACAACAACATATTATAAGGATAACCTTCCCAGTGTGCACAATCCCCCACCTCGTTGCAACGCGGATGAGAGTTCATCGAACCTCAGCCTTTTCAAAGGGCAACTCGGCAAGGCAAGCGCACCGGGCACCAAGACCTTAAGGAATGATGAGTGGTGCATTATCATGCATTACGTGTTGTTGAACCTTGACGAAGTGAAGTCTTATGTGCAGTAAGTTCTCAATGAGCTTGTTACATACGTCGTCACTATCCTCCATGTATCCAACTTCCTTGTCTCTTGTTTTTTCAGGGAATTTCTAAATATATACTAGAGAGGGAGTAGTGCTCCTTCCCCTCAAGAAAAAGATAACCTTCTCGAACATGGCAAACCCGATTTCATTTCCTGGTTCGATACGAAGGTACCTGGGTTAATCTTTGACATCTCACTTTGCTCCTAAGAGCGACTAATGTAACTATCTATCCGGCCTCACCTTGCAGGATCGCAAAGATAGGTACATGAATGTTGAGTTGAAAGGGCTCGCGAAAGGGTTCGCCTATAAGGTCAAGACATTCAACGTTTATGATGTGAATGGCTATTGATTTCACACAAGAAACTATGAGTAGAGTCGGCCCCATCGGAAAACCACAAATACCGGAGTTCGTACGCCTGGCACCGATGAGCATGACTACTATGACATAGTAGAAGTCATATACGAGCTCTCCTTTGAGTGTCGCAGAGGTCCTCATCCAGTCGTATTCAAAGTCCATTGGTTTGATCCTAATGTCACGAGAACATCTCCTGAGATTGGACAAGTCGAAATTCGACAAGATTCTATTTATCAAGGAGAGGATGTCTATATTGTGGCTCAACAGGCCACACAAGTCTATTACCTCCCATGGGCGTGCCAAAAAACCCCAATCTTATGGGTTGGTACATTGTGCAGTTGGTATCGCCGCACAATAAATTGTCTGTCCCAAACGATGAGGATTATCACTTTGACCCAAACACAAAAGAGTTCTATCAATCAGAGGGGCTAGAAGGGAGGTTTGACATAGACATGTTTGGCCTGATGGGCATGGAAGTTGATAATGACATTGATCGAGACGATGCAGATGAGGACGAGGGAGAAGAGGTGCAAGATGTGGAAGACTTAGAAATGCTTGAGTGGTTAAACTTAGGCGTTGGCAATGATGACAACGATGGAGATGAGGAAGAGGTAGAAGAGGTGCAATATGATAGTGATGACGAGACCTATGATCCAGCAGCTACGATCATATAGAATATTTCTAATTAATGTAATACTATATTATTAGTATTGCAATTATGTTTGGTTCATTTTGCATCTCTTTATAAGTATTTGTAATTAATTGTGCTAATTGGTTTACTCTTTGAAATTGCAGGCACTCGACAAAATGCCTGGCGGAAGGGCTACACGTCGTTCACTCAACGACCTCTACGTGACGCCGCCCGCTTCTGCCGCCGAGGCTGCGGCGCCCGCAGTGGAGACCTCGCGGCTGACCCCGCGGCCGGGGAGGCCGCGGCAGAGGGGGTGCGAGGCCGACTGTGGAGTCGACTCCCACACCGGCCATGGACGAGGACCACCAGGCCATGGACGAGGACCACCAGGCGGCGGGGCTCCACACAGGCGGCGGTGACACCCCACAACAAGAGGTAGGAGAGGGCTCTACCTCCTCGTCGACAGTCTGGTTGCGTGGGCCCGCGAGGCTCCCTCGGTGCCCGATCCTACCTCCCCACCGCCCGGTGATTCGACCTTTGGGCGACGAGTAAGTATTATTTCAGTACTATTTCATATGAAGTATTGAAAATCGAACTACAGACTAACATATTTTCTTAATGACTCTTGCAGCAACTGGGTAATTGTGTCCGGACAGAAGGGCCGTCAAATCAATAGCATCCTTGGCCTTCTGATTCGGAAGCACTACCCTGGACTGGTCGAGTTCAACGGGATGATTCAGCCGCCCTGGTCGTGGGCCCACTTCTACGCCGCTGAGGACAGCGACCACGGATCCGTTGCGGGGCGGATCAAGGCCGAGTTCTGGGTGAGTCTTCATCGCACTGAATTTGTCAAACCAAACGCATTCATTGGCCGTTCTTGATATAATAAAACGATACATGATGTTTGTATGCAGGACTTCTTCACGTGCGAGCCAGGGCACGAGGAAAAGGCAACGCAAGTGCAGGAGAAGGTCTGCAAGGCTCGACTCGGACACCTCTACCACGAGACGCGGCTCCAGTGCATTATCAACCACCGCGCCGACGTCTTTGGCGATAAAGTGTCGAAGAGCGAGGCCAGGGGCATGACGCTTACCAGGGAGGAGTACGAGTTGGTAAGTATGAAACATCAATACCACCACCCTACAATTGGTATAGTGTGACGTATCAATAACTTGATGACATGTAGCGATGTCCTGATTGGTGCGCCAGGCACCCCCTCTGCTGGGGCGGTATTGTGGACAGGTGGCTCTCGCCCGAGTGAGCTGAGAAGAGTGCGATCCGTCATGACTGTCGCCTGTAGATGACTGGGACCGTACACCACCAGGGCAACCAGAGCCTCTCCCAGTACGCTTCGAACTGGGTAATTTTCTTTGTGTTTTCATTTTTATTTTTTTATTACAACTATCAATTCTCATTACTTCTAATCATCTTTATGTTTTCCTCGCAGTTCATGTCGCACCAAGGCCAGGAGTGTAACGACTTCATGACGTACAGCCTGGCACACAAGGGCAAGGCGACGGACCCCGGCAACACCTACAACCCAGCGCACCCTCCTGAGGTGTACACCAACCCCAGCGCCCACAACAAGGTTACGGAATACGTCTCGGTGGCTCGACTCCAGCATGGGGAGGCCTTCGATCCGGCCACCGAGCCCCTGGACGCAGAGATCGTGATGAGGATAGGAGGAGGGAAGCAGCACGACCGCTACTGGATGGCGAACAGCGCGCTCGACTCCGCCTCTGTTCCCAACCTTGCGGAACTTCGGGCAAGGAGCAAGAGCTCGTCCGTCCCCATACGCCCTCGGTAGCTGAGCTCACAGTAGCAGATCTCGGATCTTGCGGTTAGTACTCGTTCATTGCTTTTACGCATCTACCTTGCATTTGCATTTTTTAAATATTGTGGATGGCCTGTTGCAGGCCAACGTGCGGAGGTTGGAGGCGGCGCAGGAGGTGGCACTGCAGGTGACCCGGTTGGAGAGGGAGGCACATGAGAGGGAGAGGCAGTTGGAGAGGGAGGCTAGACAAGCCCAGAGGGCGGCCGAGGAGCAGAGGCTGCAAGACATGTTCAGCTTCATGGTCAGCCTTAGTGCAATTCTAGGTGTGGTCGTGTCAGGGTCGCTTCTCCGCTCAGTTGTGCCTGTGACTCCTCCTCCTCCTCCACAACCTATTATTTTCGGGACACCGATAAGTATGTCTAGTGGTTTATTCCTAACACTTGTGCTAATTTCCTGCATATACTCATTAATTGACTTTTCTTTGTGCAGCAAGTGTCTATGAGTTCGAACCCGACGGTTCAAGGCGGTGGTCCCTCTCCACTGCAGGGGTGGCCAACTGACACTCCTCCACAAGCCGGGTTGTCAGATGACTCTTCTTCACGGCCCGACTGGTCAGGATGGCAACAGTAGGTACTTGTTCTTTGTCTATTTTCATGTTCATCAGACTTGTATTAGACTTAGACTTGAGTTAGACTTAGAATTGTGACATATTCATAGCTATGTGATGGATTATGGACTCTATGTGATGGATCTATGGACTCTATATGTGTATGCGATGTATTATGGGCTTATGGACGTTTGTGATGGATGTTTGTGATGTTATATGCGTATGATGGATTGTGAATGATGGATGTGAGGATATATATGTGATTTGAATGGTGGATGCGATATATGTGTGATTTGAATGGTGGATGTAATGTATATATGATTTGAATGGTGAATGTGATATATATTTGTCTATTTTTGTCTCTGTTTTGTTGGAAATCAAAAAAACAAAAAAATAGTAATTTTTTTAGTTGCCGAGTGTCACAATTAGTTGCTGAGTGCAATTGTCATTGCACTCGGCAACTAATTATTAATAAAAAAAAATTAGTTGCCTAGTGCCAGCTCCTAGACACTCGGCCAGCTGGCACTCGGCAACTAAATTTTGGCAGAAAAAATTAAAAAAATTAGTTGCCGAGTGCCAGATTTCGGGCACTCGGTAACTAGTCCGTCAAGGTTGAAGGCCCAATTTTAGTTGCCGAGTGGGCCCAATTTTAGTTGCCGAGTGCTGGATCCGGCACTCGACAAATAAAATAACACTCGGCAATTTAGTTGTCGAGTGCCCGAAATCTGGCATTCGACAACTAAATTAGTTGCCGACTCGACTTCTGCCGAGTGCTAGTTGCCGAATACAAAAGGCTAGTTGCCGAGTGCCGGTTTCCTGTAGTGAATATTTGTGACGGGAGGGACGTCACACACGTGAACACGCGAAATCCAACGAATTCAGGGTGACGTCAGTGATTCGCTAATCATCTGTCGATCGAGCAAACCATGCGGACATGTCCAGGCCTAAAATGGTCTCTCTCGTCTCTCGATGGATATCCGGCATGGACCCCACACCACAGGTGTGCACCTTCCTGGCAGTTATTGTTAGGAGTCGTTAGGACATGACAGGTACCTTTCGATTCTTCCGAGAACGTACACTCAGCTGGCCGGGGCCTGAGCCTCGATCAGGGAGTGACGGCTGTGCTTATCTCACTCTCATCTTGCCGGCCGACTGCATGCTGCTGACTTTTGCAGCCGGAATGCCGGATGGAGCTAGTCGTCTCACTCTCGCATGGATTCTTCCTAGTGAATTCCTCCTCGATCTGGCTAGCTCATCCCACTCCATCACTGCTCATCTTTATATAGCTGCAAGATTAATTTGGGCACCATTTAGAGCGGATGCCACTGGCCACACGATACGTACGCTTAAATAAAACACTAACATGCTCCGTTTTGTATCGTAGTACTCCCTCCGTACCGGTAATACATACGTGGGCTTGCATTGCATTGTCAAGTGTGTGCAACGTCAACATTAACAACATGCTCGCTGCATCAAGCAGAATGCATGCCACTCTCCTGCACATGCACCGCTTCAGATTTGAGAATTCATCGCTACACATTCTATTACTATGTATTCTGACTGTTTCGGTTTGTGCGCAAAAAAAAATCAACTTAATTTGTCCGTATGTATCAAAATTACAAGCGAGTATGTAGCTGCTGTCTGGCGCCTCGAATAAGTTAAACTACTAATGACAGTAAGTATAAATGACTTGGTAATTGTTCTAATTCTGATGTTTCCAGTACTACTACTGCTACTTTGACAGTAAAATTCCGATTGAATGTCAACGACAACAAGCTAAGTTATTTCTTTATCTAATAACTTTGACTCGACAACAATGCCCAATTATACGTAGATGCGGGCTAAGCTGAGACTCGCGAATCGAAATCAAGAACATGCGGATAAATATTTCTGTTTTCTGAGGAAAAAAAAAAATATTGCATTGTACAGTACGTCTGAACCTCTGTCTTTCAGGAACTCAAGCTGTACTTTCGTCGTCCAAACCACACACACACACAGAAACGTTTGGCAGTTCAACCCAAACACAACAAGAGAGAGAGGAGAGAGGAACGGACAAACCGTTGACACTTCCAAGTCTTGTTCTCAAACCGCACTGAAAATTTCAGACAGAACAGTGAAACGCCGGCAGGAACATTCGCAGCTGGTTCCTGCCGCCTTCCCGCCATCTTCTCGTTCGCCCGGCCTCGGCCTCGGCCTCTATATCAGCGCCCCTCGCTTGGAGCACTCCGCCCGTTGCTTTCTTCTTCTTGTTCATCGTCCGTATTATTTCTCCAATGGCTCCGGCTTCCTCCTCCACCAGCAGCAGGCGCCTCCAATGGTCCGGGACCGACGGCGGTGCCGGCGGCGAGCTGTCCCTGCCCCGGAGGCGCTGGCAGTCTGTGCTGTAAGTTTTTGGTTTTGGTCTGGTCTTCTTGATTGATTGGTTGATTCGGTGGTGTTTGCTCAGCTGATTAGATGGTTGGTTGTTTGCAGGCAGGTTACGAGAACGAAGAGGAAGGCGACGGAGGGGCTGTTTGGATTCAGACGGCTCATGGAGGCCGAGTTCATGGGCATGTTCCTCCCGGTCTTTGGGTCAATGCTTCAAAGAGTGGTGCGTGAGGACTTGGTCAGACTAAGTTCCTCTTTTTCTTTTTCTTTTTTTTTTGAGACCTGGATCTGGTTCATTTTGCTATTTATTTATTTTTAGTATGTTTTAGGTTGCAAAGTCTCTGATGAGATCTGTTGAAGGAAACGATTTTAGGTTGCAAAGTTCAGTTCTTATAGAGAGTCTGTTGTATTCAGAGGAATTATCTCAGTGCAATTTCTGTTTCTGTTTTACCTGCTACTGCTCCTAGAACTCTTCGCTGTTCTGACTTCTGACATTTGCTTATCTCAGGTCTCAGAGGAGGTAGAGCAAGCAATGTTCAGACAATTCAGTGCACCAGCAGCACCTCCTAGGTAAAGACATACTATACAGTTTCCCCTCATATGAATGAATCAAGTTCCGTTCAAGAAAAGTGTGTTGTTGTTCCATTTAAGTGCACCAATACATTTCCATTTGTTTCATAGGTATTTTACATTCCACTACTGCAATCAATTCAACTATTCATTTTTTATCCATTTGTAAATTACTGGTGGACAGGAATCAGCACCCGAGGTATCAGCTCGTGTTCTTGAACGGTCTGAAACCCGTGTACACAATGACAAAACTAGAATCAGACGACGGGCCAGCACTGAAGGTGGCAATAGTCGAAAGGCTTGAAAACAGTCGCACAAACATCGTCAGGTACGGTCCTCTTTCTTCTGCTAGGGTTGAAGTTGTAGCCCTCCACGGCAACTTCAATGCTAGAAATGAGGATTCCTGGAGTCCTGAGGAGTTCAACAAGCACATCGTATCCGGTCGAGAGAAGAGTGCCCAGCTTCTCACTGGGAATCTGGCACTGAAGCTCAATGGAGGTGAGACTGTCCTTGAGAATGCAACCTTCACCGATAACTCCAGCTTCACCAGCACCAAGATGTTCAGGCTGGGATTGAGGCTTGTCAATTCTTCTGGAGAGAGAGTTCTTGAAGGTGTGACCAAGCCTTTTCGCGTGAAGGAGCGCAGAGTAGAAGGTGTGTCTTCTTTCTTTCTTTCTTTCTTTCTTTCTTTTTTGCCAAAGATTCAGATTCAGTATTTTTCAGAAACTGCAGTCTTGGTTGGAGGCTTGGAGTTGACACCATCATGTGCATCTGACCTTTGTTGTAGGATTTGAAAAGCACTACCCTCCAATGCTGGAAGATGAAGTGTGGCGTTTGAAAAAGATTGGTAAAATTGGTGCTTACCACCAGGCCTTGTCCGATAATGGAATCGGTTCCGTCCAAGAGTTCTTACGGGCGTATATGAAGGATGAACAGAAGCTTATGAAGGTAAAGGCTCTACAAACTTCTGCCGTTAATAAATACCAGTTGGTATTCCTTAACATGTTCAAGATGGTTGACTGATACAAGCACTTTGGCTTTTCCGCATCTAGATTTTCAACAAGATGCCACAGTCAACATGGAAGTTCATCGTAGAGCATGCTATGACGTGCAAAGTTGGCGACAGTCTTTACCTTTACCAAGTTCAGGACAAGGATGCCGGTCTTTTCTTTGATGAGATATATCAGCTTGTTGGGGCCAAGTTTGGTGATTGTTACAAGCCCATTGACCAGCTTAACGAAATAGAGAAGGTGTGGTCTCCTCACCTGCTTCAAACCAGGAGATTTTCTCTTTACTATTCTAATTATTTTGGTGCTTTTCATAAACAGAATTTAGTGGAAGCCCTGAAGCAAGGGGCCTATCAGAATATAGATGGCTTGCAGCCTAACTACAAGATGGTGAACAACTACCCTGTACTCTGCAGTTTCCCTGCACAGGGTACTTCCCTGTTTAGTGCTCTTCATCCAAATCAGCAGACACTGAACTATGGTATTGCCTAATTCTGTAAATTTGATTCACAACTGTAGTATAACTTTGCATATCTAGTCATTGATATCAAGTTTTTCCAGATATGGGGGTAGCTCAACTGGTGTAGGATTTGGAACAAGGCCGAAGGAGACTTTCAACACGTCCCTGGGAGCCAGTAATGTAAGTAGTGCTTTAGATGTGGATAATAGTAATAACATGTATAACAGGTATCTAAGATATTATTCTCATCAATCTGCATACAGATGCCAGTTGATATATCTAGGTTTGTTCAGGGGCAAACTTCCAATTATACGCAGTTAAGACATGAGCAAACAATAAACAGAGTTCTACCATATGATTCAAGCAAAGGAGCCTTGTTACCCAGACCAAGACTTACACAGTTGCAGATACCAAACTCTGAGAGAACATTTTTTGGTCCAGATGCTAGTCCTCCTGCTGTTATTCCAAACAACATTCTGGTTGGTCAGGGTGCTGCACTCTCTGAAGAATCATACAGTGTAAGCCATTTTTACCTAATTTGATTGAAATCAATGAGTTTCAACTGTGTTTATTTGACTGAGCCAAATCTAACTCTTTTTGTGCATGCAGGGTCTTCCAGTCGATAGTTTATCATCTACGGACGTGATCATGTCTTTGATGCAATCTTCATTACAGCTTCCGAGAAACAGTAAGTACATTGAAATACTCTGCTACAGCTATTTTTACCAAGATTGATACTCACATACTTTCTATGGCGTCTGCAGGTGAGAGTTTTAGCAACCATTCTGAACAGCAATGCAATGGTCATACAACAATGCAGTCACAACAATTTGTCACTGGATTCCAGCCATCAAGAACAAACAGTTTCGACTTAAACTCCTGCGATGAGCTCATACAGAACTTCATTTCCCAGATTTCTAACAGTGAAGGGGCATCTACACCACTTTCACCCCGCAAATGGGTCAAGATCAGAGCTGCGCTGAAGTTAGCATCTGTACGGAGGCTCTCCAGGACCTCAAGGAGGGGCGCGCATTGCAACCCACCAAGGCCAAGGCTTGTACCGATAATATGAACACTCTTAAGAGGCATCAGTAGATTTTGGAAAAGAGATAATTTAGGATCAAAGATCCATCTGGATATTGAACTCTATAATATTTTAAATAGACACTCCAGAGAAATCTGTTTAACTTAAAGTAGAATGGATTTTGTCGAACAATTAGGTATCTGTACATGAAGGAGTACTTGTATCAGTTTAGAGTATTTGCATGCTGAAGATTTCAAGTCATTTTGTTATTATCTATTAATTCAGGAGAATGTACAAAGCCTATAGTTTTTTCATCTCTTTCACAGTTTATTTTGTTAAAAAAGGGTGACTCTACTAGATGCACCGATAAAGTTATAATTAGTCTGTAATTGACGATTCATTATAAGAAAGGGTAACATACATGAGACAGAGAAAGCTGTAAACTCGGCACATGTCTATTACAAGCAACTTTCAGTTGATGTTGTCATGGCTAATAGGCACATGATACAACATTACTTTCTTAGTGTGCAAAATGTACAGAAGTCTCGATTCGATTTTCTTCATATTTATCATCTTTCTGTCCTCTTTGGTGTCTCTTTCCAACTTTAATGTAATAAATAAAATGTTTTACCTATCAGAATGTGCATCAGTTTACATCATTGATCTTGATCCTTCTGGAGGTTTCAAAAACACACTCCTTTTGGGTTTCCTGTTATCTCACCTTGACCCAGATGAGCATGGTCACAACAAATCAGCCTTCACATTAATTGATTACTTTGCAATGCCAATTTTTCCATTTGGTGTTCTTCTTCCACCTATGCTGCTTAAAGTTAGCTGATTCCTGTTCCTGGTTGGTGTTTGCAGTTTTTTCTGCGACAGTGGAGACTTGCTTGCTAAATTTGTACTCCTAAGTAATTCAAATGCAGTAGGACAAGTCAATCATTTGCACAGAATATTTACATGCATGTGTAAAATAGCATGTGAACTCAGACTCACCTCATTGATGTAGCTTCAGGCTTTTTTATACTCGAGACACCTCTATTGGCAGAAGCTTTTAGTCCTATGGTTGACATTACAATCTCTTGGTTGGAACAGCTAATAGCAGAATCAAAGCCTTCTAGGCCCACCGATGGTACTGATTCAGTCCTACAGCTTTGTCGCACAGGACCGTATCTTTGATAGAAAGAAGTTGGAAGCTGTGCTGTGTGAGGCTCCAACTGTACGATGGAATTAGAATTCTCAAAGTGGTTGTCTCCAATAGCCATCTTGTCAACCCAACCATCTGATCCTATTTCCTTCTGAGGACCATTGCAATTCTCAACTGAGTTAGATGAGTTGTTTTCAGTGAGGATGCCAAACAAATGCAGCTTTGACCTCTTTTGAGTTGGAGTTAAGACATTCCGGACCTTTTAAAAGCACAAAAGAGAATTCTGATAAAATATACAGTACAGTTCAGCATGTCAAGAAGATTAAAGGCAACTGGTTGTATCATCTCCAATATTTGAGACCTCTTTCTGCTCAAATCATGTACCGAAATGTTTTCAACTTAATGGTGACTTTGTTTTCATAGATAGTTCTAGGTTAGAACTGATTTTCCATTGTCAAATTATGGGCACGCAGATATCTTAATTTCTTCAAAATATTTTAGCAAGTTATCTTCCTTTTGAAATTTGGAATCATAACTAAGTAATAACACATGTAAACCTTTATAAAAGGAAATAATTTCAAGAAAAAGAACTGAAATAGACTGGGAAAAAATCACCTCTAGGTTCCCAACTTCTTCCATTGGCTGCCTGTCTTTAGGAGTCGCAGGTGTTGCATTGCCTTTTCGAACTCGGTGTATGCTTGAGCTTGACTGTGTGCTTACAATGTTTTCTGGTTCTCCTTCCTTCTTAGCCAATGCAGCCTTGAGGAAAGCAATCTGAAATGACCAAAAATAACATTACTTCCTTATAAATCAAAATGGCAGTGTCACATGTAGCCTTTTTTATATAGAAATAAGCAATAAGGATTGCGTAGACACCTGTTCTTTGAGATCTCTAATCTCGCTGCCTTCTTTATTTGGTTTTGCTGCACCAAGCTCAACAGAGGCAACACGTTCAGCAAATTTCAAGGTGCTTATCGTCTCACCAACAGCGTCAAGTTCTGGGCTTACGTGAACAAACATAAGCGTTTTTGCTTGCCCTCCTGAACATAACAACAAAATGTTCATGACAGGTTGCCTACTAACAAAGTGATAAGTAAGGATACTAACTTTTGTACATTACCTAGTGAATCTTGCAAGAGTTGGGTGAGCTTGCTGTTTCGGTAAGGCACGTGTGTGTTCTTTTGGGCAAGAGATGCAATCACATCTCCCAGTGCTGAAAGTGACTTGTTTATGTACTGTGCCTCCTTTAGCCTATCTCCAACAACCTCGGACTTATCAACCCTTTCACTGCCTGCTAGATCCACCAGATGCATGCAGCCTCTTAAAACTGTCCCAGATGTCAAATCTCTTCCTTGCACATGAACAGTCAAGCAACTGCATGTCGAATCCCAAGTAATAAGTAAAAATATGAAGTGAAGAACTGCTCTATGTGAAGGAATTATACCAAGCCAAACCTGTGGGAGCGGCTACTGCGGTCATTTATGGCTGTTGAGCCCACTGCACGATTCTTTTGGCCTTGATTCATCAGTTCAACAACATCAGACGTAGATGTGACAGGAACTAAGCTTGCATCCGGAACCGCAAGTCCTTTGTGTGACGTATTTTTAATTTCTAATGTAGCTCAATGTCAAGGATATTCAAAATGTCCCTCAAATAAACTAAGATCAGAAGAGAAAAACAAATAAGTTTGTACGAACTTTACTAACAGAACCAAAGGAGTGTTAACACTATAGCCAGATTTTGTACTAGTCAAAAGGATATCTTCTGTTTCCACTATCCTGAAGCAGATCTCTCACTTGCTCATTGTATATCTCAATCATCTGTACAGAAATATCATAATCTATTGTGCCCTTTCTCTGTGCTTGAAGATTAAATAAGTCATTTAATGCTCTATAGTTGACACCTAGGCTTTCCTTTGTTAAAACTTTAGGTCCACTCTGCAAAATAACCATACAATGATCAAACTTTTGAGAAAAAAGGATTACTCCAAGCGTACTATATTTGTTAGCACAGACTATTACCATTGTATAAGTCTTCCCAGATCCTGTTTGGCCATACGCAAATATGCAGACATTGAAACCATCAAGAACTGAACGTATCAATGGTTGCATATCTGAAAAGACCTCATCTGCATTAACAAAAAAGAAGCATGATGTTCATTGAAAAAGTAATGCCAATTTTTTTAAGATGAAATGCACTATATGAACTAGTTAGAACCTTGAGTGGCTGCTGGACCGAAGACTTTGTTGAAAGTGAAAGATTTGCTTCCATCTTTTCCATATTTTGTAGGAGCCATTATCGTAATGGTTCTTTCTTCCATTCCAGCAACACTGCTTAAGGAACTTATTTGCCCAGGAAGGAAAGGCCTGACTCGACAATAAACTCTAATATTTCCTGGAGACAAAAGAAACCAGCATTTATATATAATGAGACTTTGATCCTGTACCTTCTGCTCTTTCAATGCACAAAATTATACCTTTAAGATCTTGTATCTGGTTGTATAACTTGCGATTTTCCTCAAGAACTTTATGGTATCCAGAAGCAGCATTGGATAAAGTATACAAATGCATCCCTATTTCAACATGGAGACGAAGACGCTATCAAACAATTGGTCTAATTTTGGAGGGAATAATTTTCATGAATGCAAAAGGATCAACTGTAATTTACCAAGTTTAGTGAACTCCTCAGAGTAGTGCCATTTCAGTTGTTCCATGCCGAACTTGATAGAAGAAACAGTAACTCTCAACTCCTGTAGGAAGCATAAAATTGTTAAATAAACTTTTTTTTGTGACAAAGGAATTGTCAAAGAAAGGTTGGCAGGCATGATCGATAAAGATGAGTTCATGATTGGGGAACGAAAGGCATACCTTGATCTGTTTGTGTTGTAGATCAAAATTTATTTCTTCCTTTATTTGGAACTTTTGAACTGCACTACTACCATTTACTGCAAAATTGGCCTCCTCCTTTGTAGTCAAGATATTTTGCTTCTCTTCGTTCATCTTCATTTTATTCATCAAATAGTGACAACTATTAGTATATGAAATTTGTTCTTCCAAGGACGAAATACTTAACTACAAGATATAGTTTGCTATGTCTATTTGGCTTCTGTAGATTGAGCCATTGAGGATAAAAACAATATGCTTTCACATGACCACAGGTGGAAGTGTTGTATGATTCCAGTAGCATGTCACATATGGAAAATGATTTAGTTCATTTTAAGATTGCCTGCAGATTTCAACTGTTTTTTTTTTCTCACGAATTGGTAGTCTTTATGGTTAGTAGCTAGTTTTTCTATTTTTTGCAACCCAAGAAATTCAAACAATATAGATTTCTGAATAATAGAAAGAGCATTTTTCATGTCAGTAATCGAACAAGACATACCAAATTCTGATTTGCAAAGCGATTTTCGCATTCTTGAATAACTTTGCTTAGTAGTGATTCAACAATCTGCAAATTAGCAAATGCAATTTTGTTCACCAACCATACTAAAGAGAGATCAACAACCTATTGAAGCAAAGTATGCTCACCAATGGGATTTCTTCTGGTTTCTTATCTAAGAGAATTGTGCGGACAACTGTGCTAAGGGCTGAAGTAGTCTATAAAACAAGACAAAAGTCATGACTGGGTGTGAAATAAGAAATTTTACTACATTGCAACAGTTACTACCTCATAGGATTCTGGAGAACAATCAGTAGATAACTTTTGCTCTCCTGGAAAACCATTCTGGGTAGCCTCTTCTGAGTGGATTCTTGCATTCTTATTCATAAAAGCATCACAATTCTTAAGTATGAAATAATTTCCTGAAGCCAAAGGCTTCAATATGCCACCATATTTACATGCAGCTTGTCTCCCTGTTTTCTTACTTTCACTGAATGACTTCAGAGCAAGAATACAGTCTACGATTCGAACACTTTTGCCACCCTACATATAAATTGGCAGATAAAAAAACGTTAAGAGGAATAATTTGTTCCAAATGCATTGTAAACCTTGAGTTACAAGAAGAGAATTATGACATGTGACTCTCTTGAATCAGGAAGACATAACTACCTTCTCCAAATCAGACACCTCAAATGTTGGGAGGCCAAAACCTTGTATAGTGACAACAAAGTTTCGCAGATTTTCAAAGTACTGATAGGCACACAAAGCTGAGCCATCTGCAGGAACAGCAGTATCTGACAAGACTCCGACAATCTAGTAGTATTGTTAACATTTGACAAAAGATTGGCATCAGATATTTGGCATGTACGACAGCTAACAAACTAAACTAAAACATTAAAGGTGAGAAGTGTAACCTTTGGTATGGCGCCTGGCTGGACTTTGTTCAGTGCGTTGCAGAGGACAATGCCATTTCTCAGTCCAAGCTGGAATTCCTCCTCAGAGGGCTCTTCTGGCAGGTCCTTTGCACACACTACCCCAACCGTTTTTCGCAACCAACTGGCGGCTTCATGCCTTCTTATTGCTGCATTTAACCAACAATGGCAAGCCAATAAGTGTACCTTCCTCTGGCATATTGTAATAATCAGGACAGAGACGCCCTTGAAACTTAATAGATTTTCAGGCAATAATAAGGACAGACTTAAATTTCCTTGGTGGGGTGGAAACCCAACGAAAAGGAGCTGTCAAATTCCACTCTACTTAACGCTGATTTGGTATGCCTTGATGATTATCTTACCATGGTGTCATGCTAGCATTGTGTTTGTAAGAATGTGTGTCATCAACAAACACTGCAGTATTTTACCAAAAAAGGAAAGAAAAAAAAAGAAACAAACAATCACTGCAGTATAGTTTGAACAGCTGCTCCACTTGTACGGCACTACTACATTGTGGCCATAAATAGATGTTTTAATCCAGACCAATATATAGCAAAAAGGGTAAATAATTAATCAAATAGAAGAAATAAAACCTTTCTCCAGTGAAGTGAGATGCAGAAAGCGTGGATCGCATTAAGTCTATACGCGATTGAGCTCAACAGGAGCTCAAATCGAAACAATAAACTACCAGACAGGCTGTTGAATTACTACATCCCACGAGGATCATGACACCCAAATCGACCGAGAAATTTGAAAATTCGAACCCATCATTCATCCAAACCTTCAGTGTCAAAGTCAAACCGATCCACTGTGACACGAAGACGAGACTCTCCCTGCCCAATCGCACAGCTAAAACCAACAACACCTTAAGTTACAGCAATATACACTAAACAATCCGGCAAACTCCCTGAATCATCGCGCGTGATCCGCGCAGCAGGTGCCCAAGACCAAGAACCGAACTCACCGGCCTCCTCCGCCCTGCGCGCGGCCACGTCGTCGTCCCCGACGCTCCCAGCACCCCGTCGCATCGCCTCCTCCAAAACCGCCGCCGCCATTCCCGACTCACAGACACAGTCACAGTCGACGAACCCCGAACCACCAGCACCGGTTCTCCCGACGAAGCGGACGAGATCGGGCGGGCGTGGAGAGGAGAGAGAGAGTGCAGTCGTAGAGCTGCACTGGCGTCTGCTGGAGGTGGGGCGGCAGTGGGAGGTGAGGTGGGGTATTCTCGGGAGGGGACGGATCGGACGGCGCTGCTTTCGAACGGCGATGGCGCTTCAAGTTGAAGAGAAGAGAGCGGTTGGGATGGATGGATGATCTGGACGTTGCGGGAGGTGGTGCTAAAGTTGGAATATGGAGATATCGTGGGGGTGATCTGCAAAATTCTGTACCTTTGTTTCGTTACGTGCTCATACTACTCTTGTACTTATTTTTCTTGGATCCTTTTCGAAAATATTTTAATATACGTACGTATATTTTCTTGGATTCTGGTTCAACGTTCAGTGACAGTTCTTGTTCATAGTTGGATGGATATGTTGTAGCAGCATTTGGTCTTTTGCCCTTCTAACTTGCTGTTGCTGTTGCCTACTGGGACAGTGAAGCTAAACATAATAATCTCGGTCGATGATATTTTAGGTGTGCCAGTGACCGGAATCTTTCAGGACTACAATGGCAACAGTGATGTCTTCTCTTGCTCGTGACAAGCATCGCCATGATGTCCAATTTTAGACCCTCTGTGCCTACATTTTGCTCTCTGTGAGTTGCCTCGGCTGATGCATTATTCATCCTAATTTACATTCTCAAGCCATGTGGTACTATCCACTTGTAGCATAACTTCTAGGTGTGTTGCGATATGGTTTTTATCATCAACACATACCCTAAAGCCACTCGCCTGATGTCTTCCACTCCGATAATGTCATTGTGACAAATCGCACGCTCTAAGACGACCATCACTAGAGAGTATAGATCTAGAAGTTGTGCATAATTGACTCCTTACACGAGACGCTAGGATGTAGCTACAATGGGATTCTTACAAATGCTATGGATCATTGGAGCTTTTCTTTCTTACCCAAGGATAGGACTTTCTCCTGAGATCTATTTTATATAGCCTATTGGGGAAGGGACGTGGTGTTTTTCTTTTCTTATCAATAATTAGTACGTGTGCAATTATGATGTTTTATTGCATTTCGGTATTTATTATATTATAGTGAGAGTGGCATGTTTGAAAGTCTTACCACGCCTTTAATTTTTCCTACTTACTTTAAATATACAGTGGACCACCATTTTAATTTGCATATGGGAATTTTCTCCTAGAAAAAAATATTTTCCCTATCTAGAACTAGTATAGTGCCCGTGCTAACACTACAGCTTTATTTCAAGGACGTATATGAAAAAAATCAAACAAAAATATTTTTTTCTTAGTTTAACTTTCACACAATTGTATATGATCATATATACAATCTAGAAAAACACTTATGATAACAAGGCATGATAAAGTTATGTCTAGTCTTAACCATCTGAGGCAATGGTAAAACCCAAAACACAATCAAATTCAAGTGACAATTTTCATATGGACACTTTTCGTATACAAACATAAATTCTCAAATATAATTCCCAATATTTTACACTGATGGTAAAATAAAAAAGACAATATATTTGAACATGAGTTACCATATTGTTGAGCTTATATCAAATATATAATCAAAATTTTCATAGTCTGGCCTCCGCTTGCCGCGCCACCCTTCGTTCTCCATTTTACATCGCTCATCATATCCTCGTAACTCCCTCCACCATGATGCCCCTGCGATGCAACATTGCCTATTGGTCTACCTCCACTTGCTGGGAGCAAGCACATCAGAAACTTGCATGCACAGCCCAAAGTCCCCGCTTTTTCCTCGCTATCAAACCTTCAGATTTACTGAACATCAATAATACAGAAATAAAGATATGGCATATTTGAATGCACATTGGAGGCCCCCAAAAGAGAAATGACTGATATCATTAAATATAATTATTTTCTTACTTGGCTTGGAATATTTAATCTATTCTCCAATATTGCAATTGTTTGAACCATATTTCTCCAAGATGATGTTGCAATTGTGCAATAAGCTTCCTGTGCACTCTGAAAATAGAACCTGTGATGCTCATGATATCATACTTCGCCTCAAGGGCCACCAACAAAATGAATTGGTAGTTGCTTAATTTGGAACATACAAAGTAAAGCAAAAGGCCTCATAATGAAAGTGTGCTACAATAGTTTTTTTTTAACATAACCTTATGTTGTTTCATAAACCTTTTGATACAAGTATTAGTAGAGAATTGAGAACATATATAATACAATACTAATAAAATATAGACATCTGCAACATAGGTTGTTAGAAGTGAAGGCTTGCCAGAGATGATGATAGGTCTCCAAACCTATCTGCATCCGAAGGCGCATCATGTCATCCAAACCAGTTGTCAATCCACAACTCCTCCTCATGGCGGTCCACACCTAAAAGTGGATGCTAAAGATCATCGACATGGCTGAGGTGCCCTCGAAGGAAGGCACATCATGCCATCTCCGCTCAAAAAACGAATTAAAATTTCTTTGATGAGATGTAGTTCATTCATATTGAACTGACAACTTTTCTATTGCCATATATAACAGTTCTCCAAAGTAGGGTGGATCAGAACTCAGATTTGGTGTCAAATTCCAATTAGAACAAGGCCAGAGTGAATAACCACCTTTATCATTTGAATTTGACATATTGACATAGGCCATCCTTCCTGTTGCCAAGCCATCATAACAAACACCAACTACATGAAAAAATGTAGTGCAAATCCCAAGTTGACAGGAGAATGTTAGAAAAACAATAAATTAAGAAAATAACCAAGGAAATGAAATCAAGGGGTGCTCACAGTGTGACATTGAATTGTTCGATTTCACCATAAAGGAGGACAACCCTTGCACCTCCCACTCAATTGCCAGAAAATGGAAACCCATGGAAATGGCAGAGGTTGGCATACCTGTATTTACAACAGAAATAGGAAAGAGTTGAGAGATTTCTTGCAAATAGTAGCTTACAAACAAAAGCCAGGTTTCAGTAGTGACATTCCTAACATAAAACTATTATGGTGAATCCTCTATTTTTGTCAAGGAAGCAAACTGCGGAACATTACTATTTCGCATTGAAATTCTTCAGTGGTTTATGGAAAAGATGCATTAATATGCACAATTAGTCGACAGAAAGGTTCACCAAAGCACATAGTTTTAGGAAATCACAAAGTTAGGAGAGTGAAAAAAACGAAGAATTCAACAAATGATCTTCGTTTTACCAAATATTATATTATAATTTCATAGGAAAGAAGATCAGTTGTTGGCTATGGCTAAGTCTTTTAGGAAAACATGGCTCTAAATCAATCATTGTTTTTATATAGCCATGGTGTCTGCATAGAATTTCAAAAGCCACGATATTTATTTACTGAAAACATCATGGTGCAATACCTTAGCAAAATATTTTGATGGGTTTCCAAATATTTTTGTCTTGATAACCTATCACTAGTTGAATGCCCGTGCGTTGCTACGGAGCAACAAAACATTTGTATTAAAAAGACGCACGATAATATAACAATGTTTTCCATGAGTGGGCATCACGAGAACTCTGAGGAGGTGTGTTTCTGTATCGTGCTCGTGCGTTGCTACGGGATAACAATTTTTTTGTACTATGAACACAAAGATCGCACTGTAATATACAAATATTGTAAAAACAAATAAAGTTTGTAAATTATCGTGGTATTATTTTCTTCCGTGGCAATTGTACGTACATGTTCCTAGTTAGTATTAAAATCCAATCTTCCACGTAAATAATCTTAATATTATTTATTTAACTAAATCGGAGATAAGACATCACTAATGTTCCATAAGACTTTCTCCATGAGTGTAAATATGATAATATTTTTGACATAAAAATCATACATGTACGACTATTTTTCAAGTAGTCACATAGTATATATACAACATATTTGTGTAGAGTCCGATAAACCATTTAATGTACCTAGGAACAATATCAAATATAGAGTTAGCAACGGGTAGAGAATACCCACAAACCCGCGGGCAATAAACCCGACGGGCTCGAATAAGGACGCCAAACTATGCCCACGGGCACGGATGCAGACACAACTATAAACCCGACGGATATTTTATAACGGGCAAAGAAATAACCTATCCACACCCGCAAACCCGACAGACCCACCCCACTCTCCTCACTAACTCCCACACAAGACCTACTCCACTGAACCCACATAAATATAGGACAAGCACATATTGTTTAATTAACCCACCCCTAACCATTCATGCAAAACCAAACCAAGCGCTAGTTGCTGATGTAGAAAACCATGATATCATTTCCATTAGGAAGCCTTCTCTGAATCAGAAACAATGAACAACCATATTAAAATAAAAACATACTGGAGATAGTAATAGTTAAGAAGGACAAGTCATAGTTAAGAAGACAGTAAGCATTAAGAAATGGCCCAGGCATCAAAACAGCTATAATAAAATGTTACAGGTACTTGTATAGTAAGATGGAGTGCACTCTAGTTATGAAAAAACATTCATTTCATCTAAAAAAATATATGAGATGAAGGCATATAAATGAACTAAATTATATAATGTGTATTGATATGAAAGACATAAATAAACTCGATTATGTTAATTTCAGGGCTCTTAGTGGACATACATTGTGGTGATGGCATAATAAATATTGTTACCTTGTTTTTATCTTTACAACTAATAAATTTAAACAGGTGGACAGCCAATTGGAAGTTCTGTCAGATCACTGAAAAAAATATGGAAGTTCAATGTGTGTAGTACATTACCAAAAAAATTAAACAGTTGGATTTAGAGTTGAGTAATGCAGAATAAAAATACATACATATCACTGCAGCGCTGCACTATATTCAATGAGTGCATCCCTTATTTTAGACCAATCACTGCAGTACTGTTGAACCTGCTTAAGAAAGTTCTATTTTCTCTGCACAATTACAACAACTAATTAGTTCCACTGCGAACTTCCAGCACGTCTCTAAATGAAAACAACTGAAAGACACTGTCTTGGCAGGCCATTCTGTGATTCAGTGATTTGATCTCTTTCAGATTCAGTATAAGCTAACGATAGGCTCAAGTTTAGCTCCAATGCAAAGCCATCTAGGCATCTGGAGCATGGATTAGGAAGGAGACCATGTCTTTGAGCTACAATTTTTATTTGAATTACATGGAATCAGTGTGGACCGAAGATTACATGCAAAGTCTATGAATCGGGCTCATTGTTATAATAGCATAACCTCCTTTACGGTTACCAGATCATTGATCCATTTACTTCTAAGCTTTACATGGTAAAAAGTAAAAGTTTTTGGGACATGGTATCATATCTGTACAGAAAATACTAATAGTGAAAGCTTTAGTTGCAAGGTACCACTGTAATTTCCAGTGACAAATCCAATACAGAAAAAGTAGTGTGGCTTCAAGAAAGAAAAAGGATTACCAATTTACAATTGCTTTTGTGTTTATCCAAACTATTTTCAATTTGACAACATTCTAGCATAAAACACAGAGATTACTTTAGTATGGATTAAGCTAGTATTATCTAGTGGCCAATGATTTGTGCCTCCATAGGATTGCAATTTAGGCATCAATAGCCTTACATCAAGCAGCGAGCTAGTGAAATAGCTACTCTCAGACCTGAATATTGGACCAAATCAGAGAGGCTAAGGAACTCACCCTAGCAGATGGCGCTACTCAATCTTGGTCAATACTGTAGGCTCGAACTTTGTGTCGCCATTGGAACTGCATATGGTAGTGCACACTTTTATCTGTTATAATATCATCAGATTAAAATGGTCCTTAGTATTAGGAAACTACTAATCATGATGAGGAAATACTATGATTTTTTCTTGACAAACTGCTAAGATATAAAGTGGAAAAAAAAACTTTGCGCAAAGGACACTGAAATTTGATAAGAAGCACAATTTTGATCCACCATGCAATTGTGTCGTTGAAGAGGAAAGGGGATGGGAAGGAGGGAGAGAGTGCACGCACAGTTCTTTTGCTTCAAGTTTAAGCTGATCAATCTGATTCTGCAGGTCAACACAGGCAGCCTGAATAGCTATATTTTTTTTTTTACACAGCTCTTGCCATTCTATTGTCAGTGCATGCAGCTGTCCTCCAGTATTTTGCTGATCAAAAAATAAATTATGAGTGGCCTGTCAAATATTATCATGAAACAAACTCCTAATAAAGAGATCAATGCTTATAACCTGGTGGAACTTCCTCTCACTATTGACATTTTCTATCCTTTCATTGTATTCTACAGCCATCTTTTGCATCCTGCATATAATCCCAAGTGTAATCAATGGAACTAATACTAAAAGAAAGCAAGAAACCTAGAAATCACACAGGAGGCTTCTCAATTAATAATAAGTTGTAAAAAATAAGCTATAACCAAACCCTAGGAACCTTGAAAAGCCCCTAAATGGCTTAACGTATGGGTTTGGACCAATCTGTGAATTTGCGAGAGAGAGTGAGGTACTGCTTGAAAAAGAATACAACCTGAGGAGCATGCCGCTCTCCTCGATGAGGTCGCAGCCGTAGACACGGAGTGCGGTCTCGGTGGCCTCGTCAATCCAATTCTCTGCTCTCGGCAGTCCTTCTCCTTGTCGGCGCTCCGTCTACCAAGTATCGGGGCGGGTCGAGGACGATGGCGCAAGCGAGGACAACGACATCGAGTGAGGGCCTTCTCCTTCTAGGCACGACCTTTCGAAAATTGGGCCCAAAGTCCTGAAAAAATAACTTGGTATTTCGTTCAAAACAAACAACTTGGTAACATAAATATATTTTCTAAAAACGCAAGGAAAATGCACACCTGCGTCTTAGAGAACCTTCTAGGAACAGAACCTTCAATCTTCTGATAGTTTTCATGATCAGACGCCTCTGGATCAATGTCATGAATCCCCTTCGCAGATAAAGATGTGGATCTTGGTTGGCTTGAGTACATCATTTCCAGTGATATAGGATTCCTTTTTCTCCACATGCCCTTGGCTTCTGAGTTTAGTCATTCCCTCATAATAGTTTCCAAGGAAGAGATGCCTACAGATAAACAGGGCATAATAAAGGGAGTAAGAAAAGAAATGTGTCGGACCTGGCCATATTTTTATTTTTCTGAATAGGAGGTAACCTTGAACATATTTTTTTGTCCTCACGTTCCGACTGCTCATCTTCTAGACCTACAAAGAACTGACACGTAACAAACCAATCAGAGTCTGTATCGGTGAACAGCTGCAACAAATTGAACGGGCTCTTGATTGATATTCCACACAGTTAGCATGCATTTCCCGTGATGAATGCACTGACCCATGATATGTGTCTAAAGTATCTCAGTCCACCTTTTGCATCTTTAGAAGCGGGATGTGCATCCTGTTCCAACCATCAGCAGCCCTATACACAAAGCATTTGCTAAGATAAATAGTGGATTGAATGAAATACTGAACAATCATGTACACCATTGCACGAGTCTCAAGGCAGTACACAACCTTCCTCATATATTTGTCAATGTTATGTTATGTATTTCAAAGGTCCCATTAACATGGAGTGTTGCCGGTCGAATTTCGAAAAATTGGAGAAACTATGTAATTCTAATAACTTTGAAGAGGAGCTTGATTTTAAATTATTTTTTATCAGCATGTCACACAATGAAAATATAGAAGTCATTTCAATGACTGCAGGCAGCAGGTAAAATGCGTTATACAACAATTCAATCCTAGCAGGTAAAACGACATCCAATTAATTCATCCTCGTGCACTGCTGTTACGCTACGCGAAATATATGAAACTAAACTACTGTATGAAATTGGACTATTGTAGGTCTATTCGACAAGGTGAATCCCTATGCACTATTTGATTATTGATAAGACAGAAAAATTCGACCATCATATGCATACAAAACAGGGACATAAAAATAATTGCAATTTTCGTTTTCTCCTGCTCAGCCCACATATTGCAGTTATTGATCAATTCAGGGCACTACGCAAAGCAAGTAAACGAATAGACAAATTACAGCACAACCTATATGGATTATGTATGTAGCAGTAGCAAATCAAACAACAAATATTCAATTTCATGCTAGTTGTCACAACTTAATTCCTGCAGTAGCGGCTCCATCGATCTAGTGCTGCGATAAGCCATCTAACTAAAACAGAAAAAACTGGGAGATCGAAAGGGGGCTCAAATCGTGTCACCTGGGCATACTGCTCTTGAAGAGCCTTCTCCTTGTCCACTGTCGTGGCCCTTGCCGTGCTCGGTGCGGATGGCGGCGAACTCCCGACATCGCCGTGTTCGGTGTCAGCGTCGCGTTGCAGAGGAGGCCGGGCGGCGCGGTCGCAGCGAGGAGGAGAAGCGACTGTCCCGCGATCTCCTTGCGATCTGGGTAGCGACAGGGGCCGTGCGGGCTCTCGTCGTCGATCTGCGGAGGAGGAGGTTAGACGGCGCGCAGGAGGAGGTCGGGAGGCGCGGCACGCCGGCACCGTCGGTGGCCGAGGCGCTTGGGGCTCCGCAGAGGGGGAGGCTGGGCGGCCGCGGAGGAGGAGACCGGGCGGCGCGGAGGAAGGGGCCGAGCGGCGCGCTTTGGGGAGCGGGGAGCGGCAACGGCCTTGTGCGCTTGGGGCTGCGCACGCGTCCGCGAGGCCGCGGCGGCGGAGCACCTGCAGGGAGCGCCCGCGAGGCGATGGCAGCGGCGGAGCACCTCCAGGGAGCACCCGCGAGGCGAGGCCGCGGCGGCGGAGCAACTCCAGGGAGCGACCGCGGCAATCCTCCAGGGAGCACCTAGGCCAACGGGATTTGGTCTTGTGGGGGAGGGTTGCGTGATTGACGGAATCTTTCTATTTTCCATCGCACAAGCGACGTCTTCCCTTTTTTTTCACCAAAGTGGAGTCTTAGTTTTGTGTTTTATAATTGTAGGAGATATATAACAATGCAGTTCAAACCAGATTCTGAAATCTGAAAATAAAAACGATCAACAACAAGCTTAATCTGTGCTAACGCAGATGAGGTCTTTTCAGATATGCAACCATGATGCGTTCAGTTCAAGATGGTTTCAATGTCTGTATATTTGCGTATGGTCAAATAGGATTTGGGAAGACTTATACAATGGTAATAATTGTGCATAATTGACTCCTTACACGAGACGCTAGGATGTAGCTACAATGAGATTCTTACAAGGGAACGTATGCTATAGAAACCAGATTCCTATAAAAACTATAAAAACTCGCACGTATGCTATGTTCCCTTTTTACAAATGCTATGGATCATTGGATCTAAGGATGGGACTTTCTCCTGAGATCTATTTTATATAGCCTATTGGGGAAGGGACGTGGTGTTTTTCTTTTCTTATCAATAATTACTACGTGTGTAATTATGGTGTTTTATGACATTTTGGTATTTATCATATTACAGTGAGAGTGGCATGTCTTAAAGTCTTACCGGCCACGCCTTGATTTTTGCCTACTTACTTTAAATATACAGTGAACCACCATTTTGCGTATGGGATTTTTCCTGGAAAAAAATATTTTCCCTAGCTAGAATGAACGGGTAGGTATGTAATACTGGTATTTGTGAAATCACCATTTTGCATACGGGAATTTTCCTGGAAATTTTTTTTCCCTAGTTAGAATGAACGGGTAGGTAACACTAGTATTATATTTGTGAAATCATTAAAGACGTCAATTTTCTATTTGCTTCTCATTGTAATAATAACTTCCTAAAGTACACATGCATATAGCATATAAGTTAGGTACGACCTGATTTAGGCTGGCCAAGGTGAGAGGAAGGCAGAACTTCAACGTCAAAATGGTGGCTAACAACACCATATATATGAGCAGCTAATGCACGCACGGCCGTGCATTAGTCTTCCAGCACGCACACTCCAATTAAGGAAAGAATTCTTTTTTTTAGCAAGATATTAATTGAGAAGGACTTTTTTTTTGGCAAGATGCTAATAAACGTTGAATGTAGATGCACCACGCAGGAAAATAATTCCAGCCCTCGCATCTTGCACTGCCTAGGCCCATATAAGACCACGATTTTACATGAACAAGACAAATCAGCCCCGAAAACATGCTTTCAGGTACTGCATGTATATGTTAAAAAAGACTGTACTCAGGAAAAAAAAACACATTTGCATCAGCAGCCAAAAAAAGCATAACACTATATCATCTAGTCCCTAGGAAAAACACACATTTGCACATTCTTCTCTATACATGGTCCATATCTTGCTTCTTCTTCGTACGACTGTTCATGGCCTACAGGTTAAAAAATAACATGTGTCATAAGGTAAATGCCTACGTATCATGATATAGCAGCACACGTTGCATGCAAGGAATCATCTTAATGAGCTACCTCTAAATTTGCAACAAAAGAACCAAATTGCCTAATTAAAAGCACATTATTACCTAACAAGTCACACTTAAATTGCCTAAGCAAGTCAAATTTGAAGCAATTAAGACTATCAGGAAAAATTTCATGCTGCCATGCAACTGATATAATAAAGCAATAAAAATGCATCATCATAACAAACTTCCCCACCATGTGCGTATTTCAGTTATATAATTATTGCTGCCTGTGCGTATTTCAGTTATATAATTGCTGCCTGCAGGCTAATCTATTGGTTTGAACTGAGCAATTACACTAATTCACAATTTATGTATTCTGCAATCATCAAAAATTGCATCAAAGGTGACAACAATAATATAAAAATTACATCTAGGTCTGTGCAACACGGGAAGTGACATGTGATTTATGAATACACACAGCAACTTTTTTTCATGCGTGTGATATTACCAAAGGCTCAAGATAAAAAGGAAACTTTCCATCAAAACTAAGTTGCATCTACTATTTTGTTTCTGTTCGGAGCTCCAGTGGCCAAGCCCTGAGGAATTATTAAAAAATGGATAAGCCAAGCAATAATCAGGAAATAGATAAAAGTTAATAGTTCAGAGACTAAACACGTTCTTGAAAAACCATAACACTTTTGGACCAACAGAAGTCAATTATAGCACGCTCTACCACCTCATATTCAAAAACCTGTATCAAACTATCAAAATACTCTTTTTCACAAGGAAAAACAAGTACAACATGTTATCCGCCTCAACCTCAAATGAAACATTATACCATGACAACTAAAGGATAGCAGCAAAACCTTTTTCTCCAAGCAATTTAGGGCAGGCTCCGCCATGAACCCATGAACCGTGTGCTGCTAATATATGCATAAGTTGCTGCTAGTTTCTAAGCACACCACCAAAAGAAAAGGACAGAACTATAGCCACACCTACCTAAGTGTTCACAACCAGTAGACGCATACTGTCAGCATTCTCTGTGTTGTGCCCATTATTCTATTCAGTGATAAAAGGAATAACAGAACTCCTGATTCATGTACCAGATTGTCTAAAGTTGATAAGTTTTAGGGAGTTTAAGTGGGGTATTGTCAAATCAAACATAAAATCAATACATGATTAGAAAGTTAACTAAAAAAATAAATCAAGAAAAATGAAAAGAAAACACACCTGACTCAGTAATAAGGAATTCACAGGTTCTTATGGCAAGTTAGTTGGTATCATTCTAGTTAGTGGAAACAACACAGTAAGTCCTGCCCTAGTCATGCTAGCAAGTTTCATGTGGTCTTTTAAAGTCTTGTACTTAAAAGTATAAAAGTTTAGTGGTGCTGGTAGTTCCTATCGAGCGCTAGCTGGAGTTTTCATGTGGTATGATGTGGTGGAAAATAGGTGGAACTTTGTAATTTTGTTGTGATTTAGGAATAAAATTCAGGCATAACCACCTGTTTGATAGGAAATAGGAACTGATAGGTGATAGGTGACCATTTTTGCATTGAGAAACGAGATTGTAAGGCATTATTACAAAGAGAATTAGATCAGAAGTTTAAATTTGGGCATATGTAACTAATCCAAAACTACTTTCTTCAGAAATTAATTGAGAATGGCAATTCTTTTGTAAGCAGTCTAATGATTTTGCAATTTTAGTGAGTTATTCTATAAATCAGAATATCCAATGCTTTAAAGATAGTCATATGTTCCTATTCGTAAAGTTTATACAGTCTTCCACATGATAAATCTGTCACAGGTTAGTGGTGCTGGTTTGATTCAACAGGTAAACTATAGCAAACCATGAAGAATTAGACCAGTTGATTGTTTCACATGAGTATCTCACTAGCAATTCAACACAAAAGTTGGTCAAATACGTAATCTCAATGGAATTTAATTTAAGACATAGAATTATTTAATCAGGACTAATGTAACACCATGGGGATAAGACACCTTACACTCATGTGAGAAACAGTTAAACAGAAAATAGATGTACCAAACAGGTAGCCACAAGGATCATACCGTTTCCATTCTTCTCCAACTTTGAGCATGCTATGGTAAAGGCTTTTGATATATGATGCATAGCTCTACTCTGCAATATTACAAGCGCTATGAGCCTTCGACCAAAAATACACAATGACATTGTACATCCCAATTAAAATGCCAAAGAATGAAAGGTTAAACTAACCAAAAAATGTGAGAAGAACATTTTCATAGCAGCACAAAAGGCACCCTAGTTAATTTGTGGCAGCACCAAGCAGTAGCAACCATTGTTTAGTTGTATTCAAGTGATATCCATTCCTAAGAAAAATAGAAAAACAAGCAATATATTGTCATGAAACATGAAACCATTAAAAATAGTAGTGTGACCTCATTTGCTTTCAAGAGGACAGCTTGAATCATGATTAGTCATCCTAGTGGTAAGTAGAAAGGTAGCAAGTTCATAATTGTATATGTGCTTCTTTGCCTCGTTGTCACTATTAGCATGTCGTCCAACTAATCAGATGGCCTTTTTGACTAGTTAGAAAATACTAAATTACCTTTTCAAATGCATATTATTGCCTAACAAATAACACTTAAATTGTCTAAAAAAATATGAAGGTGCTAACATGGGATGCAAGGAAATAGGTGACACCAGATTGCTCACCTTTGTATGCTGTCATCCGCCTTTTCGCTTGACCATGGAGGTTGATGCTCGCTAGTGAAGATTGGCAAGCCACTAGCAGCCGCAGCTCGACTTGGAATGTGGCTCTGCCCAACTTAGCTTTGCCCGACATCTGGCGAGGAGGAGACACAGAGTACACTGATTAACTATTATGAACAGCTAGAGCGACAACGACCCAACTTCAACCGCAAGGGATGTGAAGCGGGGTGACGAGGCGGAGAAATCGAAGGCACTGTAGAGGGACAGGCGTCGTAGCTGTTGTGGCTTGCTTACATGGTGCTCCTAGGAAATAGGTGACATGGGATTCATGAAAGGCAAGGCTAGTGTGCATAGGTAACATCGTTAGCTAAGCTGAACTCTAGGTGAAAGGGTAAATCAGCATACTAAACAAAGAAGAGTATGCGCGAAAGAAACTACAGAACAAAAGGATGAAGTATAGAGTGAATCAAAATTTTATAATCAATTTTTAAGAAACCACGCAATGCGGAACTTTGAACCTAGTAAATAAGAAAGGCAAGGCATATTAACATTTGAGTCTTAATATATAAGATGTATGTAAATAAAATTACAGTGGGTCTGCCAACACAAAGTTAACACAAATAGCAATTTAATTGAAATTTGGTGTGCTAATCATAACACCTGTATTAGCAATTTGTGCATTCTAAAAAAGCAAAAAGTATAGTCTTCGTTTTCATTTGTTTATGCATCACATCTATGTTTGTAACGGGACAGAAATGTATTCAAGCAGAGCTAAGGTGTGCATGCTCTCTATTAGCAAATTTGGTTAGTAACTGCATGGTTGCAGTGAGTAGGCAATGTTGAGCGAAGTGGCGAAAGCAAAGAGACATGGATGCCTTAATTAATCACCTGTTGCAGGCCTAAGAGGGGCATGCAAGTTTCATTAATGAATTATTTTAGTCCTTCGTGGGTTCAAAGTGTACATTAGGGTTGATCTGTATCTTAGAACAGAGCAGATGCTCTAATAGAAATAATGATTCAAAGTTTTACTAGCTGGAATTATACTTATCTTTTGAACATGCTAGCTGAGAAATAGATTCACTCATTGGGCAATAATGGATTATTCGTTTGTATCTACTCCACAGTGCTTATGTTTATGCAGAGGTGCTGAAATACTCCTTAATTTTGATTATTGTCTCATTGATTAAATGTGTTCCTGCTGAAATGCTGTGATGCTCAAATAAATCAGAACAGGTTTCATGATGGCATGAGCACTCCTGTACACCCCATGGCGATTTTAGTTTGTTATTGTCAGTGACTCAAAGCGGCATGGCTTGATTGATTGACTTTTTCCATAATCAGTTCATGTACGTGAGATGGTGTGTCACTTCTTTCATATTGAATTTTAATAAACCTTATTAGGTATAAATTACAGAACTACATATACAACAACCACGGAAATCGTAAGAAAATTTAGAACTAAAATCACTCAATCACGGTTACTGAATATTCAAAAACAAAAAATAGAACAAAATTTATATCTCACATTCTCACCTTGCTGTCAATTTGTCACTGAGGAAAGCTTGGGACTGCTGGGAGCAGCCAATCCTGAGCAGGAAGGATCACAGGAGCCCAGAGGCAGCTGGTAGCAGGCACGAGAAGAAGCAGTGCAGAGCTGAAGGGCCTCCTGACCGGGCAGCCTCATCATTATGGCAGTCGCGCAGGCAGCCTTGGAAAGCCCTGTCCCTCCACAGTTGGCCTGGCAGGGGGCAACATCCGGTCACAACGTCGCAGACCCTGGGTCGCTATGAGGTGGGATGGACAGAAGCACGGATCTGAGCCACCAGATAGCAAATAGTTTAAGTTAGGGTTGGGGATCGGAGCTCGGTTTTTTGCAACAGGAAGGGTAAGGAAGTCAAGGACGAACGAACCTGGTTGGTGCTCGTCGCCGGCGAGAGGCCAAGGGCCTGACGAACACCTGATGCACAGTAGGGGCGGCGGCCACCGTCTCCGGCGGATCTGCCATGGCCGACGCGAGTGGAGGCAGGGAGGAGCTCGGCACGAGCGAGCACAGAGAGGCGGTGGGGTGCGGGCTGAGGAGGAAGTCACCCTACAGGAGCTCGCCAATCGCCGTTTCGTCTCCGGGGGGCGGGGAGGGGAGAGGAATGAAAGGTTGAAGACGACGCGTGAATGGATAAGAGGTCCCGTGTGTGGACTAGGCACTAGGCAGTGTGCGTGCGATGAGAATAAAAGACGGCCGGCTGACTTATAATATTTATATATATATATATATATTATAACTATAATATATCCCCCTACTTTTTATGGTGCATCTTCAATTCGCTATCATCATCGACATCTATTTAGTTAAATTAAATAACTAGTACTCCCTCCGTTCCATAATAGAAGTCGTTATGAAAATTGTGTCGGTCAACTTTTCTAAACTTTAACTAAGTTTATAAAAAATATGAAAAATATTTATACATCTAAATAAGTTTATTATAAAAGTATATTCAACGATATCTAATGATATTAATTATGTATTATAAATATTAATATTTTTTTATATATGATTAGTCAAAATTAAAAGACTTTGACTTCTCGGGAAGCGAGAATGACATCTATTTTGGGATGGAGAAATTATTGTTTAGTACACTCTCCATTTCAAATTATAACTCGTTTGACATTTTTTATCCTAAATTTAACCACTCGTTTTATTAAAAAATTGTGCAAACATAATCAAAATTTAAGTCATTTTTATAGATCATTTATTAAATAAGCAAGTCACAACAAAATAAGTGATATTTTACACAAAAAATTGAATAATAAGAATTGTCAAATTTGAGGTTAAAAAATTAAAAAGTCAAACAAATTATAATTTAAAAAAGAGGCAGTAGTAATCATTTATGTGGTGAACTCTTGTGCCCTAAATCCCATGAGGGAACAAAATTTAGCATATTATATTGTTTGGAGATATGAATAAATTGTCCACAAGCTCCGCTTTTACTAGGATTTTGTAGTTATGTTTTCTTTTTTTTAAAAAAAGGCCAAGTCAAATATAATTATGTTGAATGATGAAGCACGAATTGAGATCCTTAGTAGTAATACTAGGGTGGTGTTTGGTTCAACGTTGGGAGTGGCAACAGAAAACAGTGCTACTGGTTGCCATGCAATTGAAACCGCGTTTTGTTTGGTTGCTACACTAAGGGACTGTTTGGGACTGTTCCACGAACTCTGCTCCACAAACTCCACTATAAAGTAGCTCCACGAACTCCAGATTTTTGTGGAGCACCTCTTTAGATGCTCTCGTAACTTTACCTTTTTTCTGGAGTTGTGTGCATGAAGTTGAAACCGTTTGGCTAAAAATCGTGGAGCAGAGCTAAAAAATGTGGAGCGGAGCAGTAAGTACCTAGGAGTCGCTCCTGCGCGACGTAATCCGATAACGTCGGGAGTTGGGCGGTAACCCGGTTGCATGTGCCCGTAACTAATTCCTCCGTTAACCATTCTAGGAAAGTCCAACCAAACATGCAGGTAAAGCATTTCCGTGGAAATAACACTGAACCAAACAGCTCCTAGGTTCGGTAGGAATAATTAGGAAAACAAATTCGTATAAGCTACGCAATTATGGCTTAATTAACTATTCTACATGTCTCATGAATAAAAAAATGTGCAATTGATTTTTCAAGATGTTTTCTTTCAAATTTCTGACAGATGAACTTTCGGGGCCTTATTTGGAAGAGATCTCTTATCGGCACAGACGGGTCTGAACCCGGACCCACTTGCAGAGACGGTGGCGCGTCACGAGCTCAGTACGGCTGAGGACCATCCCAACGGTCGGGAAGGTTAAAAGTTGACTCTGTGGTTCCAACTTTTGACTTAAGCCCCTGACGATTCGTATAATTATTACGAGGTGATTGTGAATCTCCGCCACCGTCAGAGATTTTGATTCTCTTTCCTACAGCACATTAACACACTATAGGTAGCATATATAAAAAAAAAGAATGGCATCTTCCTTGCAGTAAGGCTGACGTGTCAATAGAGCCAGCTGATTCAAATTTTGTCCTTCAATTTGCAACACATTTTTTAATGAATATTTTCTAACACAACTAATTATTCAAGAGTAAGTACCGAGAGACAGTAAGTATTTGTATTGCGTCAAGATATGCAACATAAGCTAATCTCCCCACGTGGCCTGGAAATTTGTTTAATAGATTTGTATCTTTGATTTTGAGCACTTTGAATCAATATCAAATTATCAATTTTAGCTACATCTAGGGCATGTTTAGATCCAAAAACTTTATAAAATTTTGAACCGTAGTATTTCGTTTGTATTTGGTAATTATTATCCAACCATAGAGTAACTAGGCTCAAAAGATTCATCTCGTAAATTACAGATAAATTGTGCAATTAGTTATCTTTTTTACCTATATTTAATGTTTTATGCATACGTACAAACATTCAATGTGACAGAGAATCTTGTAAAGTTTTAGAATTTTAAAGCGATCTAAGCCCTCGTTTGAAATATAGTGTTTCGTTTGTATTTGATAATTATTGTCCGATTATGGAGTAACTAGACTCAAAAGATTCGTCCGCAAACTACATACAAATTGTATAATTAATTCTTTTTTACCTATATTTAATACTTCATGCATGCGTCCAAAGATTCGATGTGACATGAAATTTTGTAAAGTTTTGGAATTTACAAGAGAACTAAATAGGGCCTAAATAAGAGGCTATTAGAGTATTAGTGTATGTGTTCAACGAGCAAAAAGATTTTAGCCTATGTTATTTAGCTCCCCCTCTTGGTCCGTTTCTGAATCCGTCACTGCTACTACACAAATATTAACAAAGGCAGGTACTTCGTCCATCGAAAGGTCCCAGTTAATGAGACCTTAATAGAGGCAGTTGCTTTGTCCATCTCGATTAATGTATTAACGGAGAGCACCCACCTTGCTTAATCAATAAAAAATCATCGAGCCCACCAGTGAGTACGGGCAAACCCGTTCCTAGCCGGAATGCCTTATAATTTGGAATGAAGGGAGTATAACGTTAAGGAAGATTGCAGGTAGGAATTCATAACTACATTATAACACTAGCTGGAAACACTTTTTAGAGGTGGTACGGTTGAAATCGATTTGTAGAACCGCCTCTACTCGCCAATTTCAAGTAAAATGAACCAGCGGGCTATAAGCCAAATGAGTGTGGGAAGTAACAGTTGGAACACTTAGGTATTTCTATACTTGTATACTCTTGTATACAATAACTAAACAGAAAGATTTATGATGACGGCTTAATTAACATCTTAAATAATAAGAGAGACGTAGGGGGGGAGTAAAAAGATTCTATTTCAGGATTTCCATCCTAGTTCCACAGAACTTTATCATCCTGAATTCCTCATCAACAAGATACTGCCAGTCACCTTGAAATTACATTTTTTTTAGACATTGATAAGTTACAAGCCCACAACACCCTCATTAGTGTTCATGCATACAAAAAAGACTTTCATATTGTGCTAATGGTAAGTTCATATCTGCTACTAAAAAGAGTAACCAGCAGCTAAGAAAAATGTCCTTCCACCGCACATATTTCATCTTCCATTTATGCATATTTTTAAGCTATAGCATATTCCTATCTTTTATGCATTCTATATTTTTCAGATCATACTCTTGTAAGCAACCATCGGTGAGCTTGCATTATCATAGCCGGGGACCCACCACCTAGGGATGAAAACGGATCGGATACGAACGAATATCACTGATATTACATTTGTTTTCATATTTCTGTCCGGATTCGGATTCAAATACGAATAGTGTCAACCATGTCGAATAGGATATGATTTGATATCGACATCACTCCTATGAAATTTAAGTATTCGGATACGAATACGGTATCGGATATTGAATATCCAGACACGGATACAAACTGATCTAAACCCCTCTAAATGAATTCAGTCTCGAATACGATTGGAAAATATCCGCACCGTTCTCATCCGTACCCCCACCCCCCTGTGTTTTCGAGTTAGCATGCAATGATCAATCCACAAACTTGAGCAAGGCTGCTCTTGGTATCTTGGAGACCTGGTGCTGAAAGGCTGAAAATGTTTTGTTTCAGTCACTGTCAATTAGTATAATGGTTTCAGTTGGAAAGTTTAGAGTGATATATAAGAGTATGTTTCCACAGTCATTTAGTCCCTCTTTTTAGTGATTCACCTATGATCGTAGCCTGAGATCAAATCTGATGTATTCCATGTCTCTCTATTTTTATTAACAAACAAATCTAATGGGTCAGCTTCAGTAGTTTCGAGGTTGTTCAGTGTGTATGTAATTTCTAAACATTTATTAAGTCTGAAACTTCTATATAGGATTCTCTAAATGAATCAAAGAGTTTGTTTCAGCACCTACCCTCTAGTAAATGATATGTGCTTGTTTTACAATTTCTCTCTGTAGGGCCCCCATTTTCCTCTGCTGTTGCTGTGGCCATTCTGAAATCTGAATGGATATTTAGCTAGGTCTGAAATCCAAAATGTCTCCATGTTTTTGTTGGATATCGACTCCCTTATTTTCCCAATGCAAGCGGTTAAATAAATGGAGGGATGAAAGACCGACCATTTACCTGCAACAGGTCTTAACAGCTTGTAAAGTGGAGGTTCAACTTTGGCGACTCAGAATGCCAGTACCTTGAAGAGCCGTAGCTGATCTCTGGTGTCATGTGTTTGAACCCCCCCCCCCCCCCCCCCCCCCCCCCCCAGAACAAAAGTAACCAGCAGCTTAGAAAAATGCCCTTCCACCGCACATATTTCATCTTCCATTTATGCATATTTTTAAGCTATAGCATATTCAAATCCTATCTTTATTGCATTCTATATATTTCAGATCATACTGGTGTAGCGGTGTAAGCAACCATCAGTGAGCATGCAATGATCAATCCACAAACTTGAGCAAGGCTGCTCTTGGTATCTTGGAGACCTGGTGCTGAAAGCCTGAAAGTGTTTTGTTTCAGTCACTGTCAATTAGTATAACTGTAGCAGTTGGAAAGTTTATATATAAGAGTATGTTTCCACAGTCATTTAGTCCCTCTTTTTAATGACTCACCTATGATCGTAGCCTGAGATCAAATCTGATGTATTCCATGTCTTTCTCTTTTTATTAACAAACAAATCTAATGGGTCAGCTTCCGTAGTTTCGAGGTTGTTCAGTGTGTATGTAATTTGTCAACATTTATTAAGTCTGAAACTTCTATATAGAATTCTCTAAATCAATCATTTCAGCACCTGTCCTCTAGTAAGGATATCTGCTTGTTTTACATCTGCTTGTTTTACAATTTCTCTGTAGAGCCCCCATTTTCCTCTGCTGTTGTTGTGGCCATTCTGAAATCTGAATGGATCTTTAGCTAGGTCTGAAATCCAAAATGTCTCGAAGATGGATAGCGACTCCCTTATTTTCCCAATGCAAGCGGTTAAATAAATGGAGGGATGAAAGACTGACCATTTACCTGCAACAGGTCTTAGCAGCTTGTAAAGTGGAGGCTCAACTTTGGCGATCTTCAAGAGCCGTCGCTGATCTCTGGTGTCATGTGTTTGACCCCCCCCCCCCCAACCAAATATCCCGTGGCACAATGTTTTTGTGGCAGAGCAAATGTAATCTGTGCCTCGAAGCTCTTGAAATAAAAATTCAGGTGGGGGCGCAATCCCCACGGTGAAATTTCAAAAAAAAAAAAAAATCGACCATTTAGCCTTTTTGCTGCGTCCTCATTAACACTGAAGAGATATAGAGAATGCCCTCTGCCTGCTAACTCTCTCTAATTATAAATCAAAGCTAGGAAACGAGATCTTTCGGGGAAAAAAAAGAGAGCCTCAATCTGGTGAACTTGGCTACACAAAATTCTAGAGAAATCTCATTTTTCACCGATCCTGCTCCCATTGCATACAAATACAGTCCTTTTTGTTTTGCACCATACTACCTATTTGCAAGGAATATTAAACCAACCAATCACATGGCAAAAGTTGAAGAGGAAAATTTGCCACAATCATACACACTACGTCATACTTTCATACATAAGTCAATATATTGTTCTGATAATTAGATTGCAAACTCAAATCACCAAGCACAAAGTGAGTACAATCCTGATTCAGCTACCATCTTGCAGAAGAGCCCAAGACAGCATCAAACTAAGTAGTCCGCTACTGACTTCAGAGACAAATAGTACTACTAATTATTACCGATACCAGTGATCTAGAATACATTTAGGAGCGCAGCCCAGCAGCAAAGTCAAGTAAGATACATTGAACTGAAAACCATGATTCCGTTCTATTCATTTCCCTCTTGATTTAGAGGCCCTTGCACTTGTAATTTGAGCTTCTTAGGCACTTGACTTGACACATGCCAGCAGCTCCTGGCCCCTCATCTGCAGAGACCACAACACCAGCTCCTGCTCCCTCGTCTGTAGAGACTGCAATATCAGCTACTGGCATCTCAACTGAAGAAATGGCAACACCAGCTCCTGGTGCTGCATAAGAAACACAAATGCAAATTATGAGTAATTGATGGGAACATTGAGCATTCGGTCTACAGAAATCACACAGGAGCCATCAAGTTGGTTCCGATGGCTAACAAAACAGCACTGATTTATTATCCAGTAAATGGTCACATATCCACAACATCATAAAGAAGAACTCAAACTAGTCCAGATCTACAAACTTATCCGATTTATATTGCTATGGTGTTATCAAGTGACATTAGCATACAAGAGAAGATTGAGGAACATATAACATTAAAGATTGGCATGAGACCAATATTTGAACTTTAGAAGTTATGTATTTAGTTACAACCTATTATATGTAGGTAACACATATGTAGTAGACATAATCTGGATTTTAATTTTTACATGAGGTACAGATATCATACTTTGACAGAGACATTGTTTTTTTTCACCGGAAAAAGAAAAACACACATACACACACACAATATTGTTGAGCACATGTGCAATTGACTAGATTTTCATGCTGAACTAACTACTTGTGCAAATGGGCAGATTAGGAAGTGATCAAATGCATACCTGGTGTGCAGAAGCTCACGTAGGGAACAACATGACCCGAGGAGTACTCCCCAACCTTTTTGCAACTCCCAGACTTCAGATCGATGGTGAAAAACCCGACACGCGTCCATAAGAAAACGACACCAGCTCTAGTCTCTGCAAAGGCGGCCACCCAAGGTTCGGATAGGATGGCATCAGCTGGGAGAGTAGCATGTGAAGGTCAATGGATCTGCTTTCTTCCAATGTTTCATTCTCCATTAGCCACAGGCCAAGCGTTGAAATGCTTGCCATGGCAAATCCTAGCCTACCATCCTCTCCAACAATAAGCCTAGAGCTATGTCCTATGATGTCAGGTTCGACATCAGGTCCTAGTGTTATGGGAACATTACGCATTTGATGTGTCCGCAAGTCATATTTGAAGATTTCATTGCTAAATGCACACGTGGTGTAGAGGTCAGTGCCAATGAGGAGACAGTTCCCCGGGACAAAAGCGTTGTCGAACCCCTCCAAAGCAAAGACGGGAACACTCCAGCTACCAGCCTCGGATGAGTAGAAACAAGAGAAATTCCTGTCGTCACGATTTCCCACGAAGACTACCACGAAATGGCAGTGGAGATGGTCACAGCCGTCGTCACCTCCGGCACAGACGACGGCCGCGTCCCAGTTAGCCATGTTCAGGGCTCTGTTCGGCCGCAGTGGCACCACGGGCAGGTCCTGCTGCTCGCCCGTGATGGGGTGCCACACGGAGAGGAGGACATCCAGATCCTGCACGGGGGCACGAGGCGCAACCAGACCCTCCTCGAATAAACGATGGAGGAGCACGCGGCCATGGCTTGAGCTGACCGCTCGCACACAGCCGAGGTGTGCATGGGGCGGGCGAAATGACGACATAGGGACGAAGCGGATCGTGTCGGCGAGGTTGAGGATGTAGCCCAGCAGTGGTGTCGAGCGGTACAACTCACGGAATCTACGGCGGAAGGCGGGGCCGGTGACGACGCGGTACCACTGCCTGCTGACGAGGGCGGCGCGAGCGAGGAGCGCGGGATCCTCCGGTGGCAGGCGGAGGAGGAACTCCTCCACGAGCTCGTCCATCAGAACCGCCGGATCCGGCGGCGGCGGCGGCGCCGCCGCCGACATGGTCGTCGTCGGTGGCTAGGGTTTTGGGATGGCGGGCGATTTGGGGATGGGAAGGCGAGCGAGTGGAGTCGATCGAGTGGAGTGAAGTGAAGTGAAGTTTTTTTTCTTTGTTTTTTGAGAAAAGTGAAGTGAAGTGAAGTGGTCTACCTACTTCTACTGCGTCTGGTAATTGGGCTGACGGTGATGGGGCTCCAACGGATAATAATAATATAATAATAATAATATGGGCTCTGAATGAGGTGGGCTCAAACGCCATAAAAAGCAAAACAGATCAGATGAATGCTCCGAATTGGGCTGATGCTGATGTTAATTTCTGCTTTCTCACGTCAATTTCCCAATTATCACGGGAGCTCCCTCAATCCAAAAAAAAAAAAAAAGAAGGATGTTATGGAACGTGTGCAGTTCAAATTTTCTTAACTTTATCTAAATTTATAGGGACGTATAATATTTATATTTTCAATTAAATTATTTATAAAAATATATTCAACGATGTATCTAATGGTACTAATTATATATTATAAATATTAATATTTTTTATATATAATTGGTCAAAGTTTAAAAATATTAATTTCTCGGAATGAGAATGACCTCTATTTAGGAGAGAGGTAGTATTTTTTTATTGCTCACTACATTTTTTTTTCAATTTCAGCTCAATAATAAAACAAAATAATTCGGCCCTTCTCACTGGTCACCAGAATTGAAGGAGAAAAAAAATACAATGCCATGGCTTAGAGCATCTCCAAGAGATTAGCCAAACTGATTAACTAAATTTAGTGACTCTGTAAAACTAAAAGTTAGATAGCTAGTGAGGTAGACTATCTAATAGTAGAGAGCGAATTAGGTGAGATAGAAAATCACTAAATTTGGAGTCATTTAGATAGTCTGTTGGAGACGTTTTTTCTTTAGCAATAACCAAATTTAACTTTAGAGAAGAATTTAGCTAGTCTTTTGGAGATGCTCTTATGACTCCGCTTCAGTAAATAAGGTACCAGATGTGGTTGTAACTAAGGATGCAAATGGATACCCAGCAGGCCAATAGTATTTTGTACACCATCTAGTCTGGTACATTTCTGCTCCTTAACCAAAGGTGAATTATGTAAGGATCTATCATTGATTTCACTTGTCACGTAATAATTAAAGATAGGTATATGGAGCATCCGATCTATCGGTTGTAGCTCTGAATGGTAAACCGCTTTAGATTTTCTAGGCAACTTTTCTTATTCACCTAAGTATACGCGACATTTAGATATGTAGTAAAAATCATGTATCTATAAATTGCAAAAATCCATTTTCGATTTGCAATAGCGAGAGTACCATGTATCACTAGTACAAAACCAGCCTATACTTGCGGTTCTAAACCCATTTCTACAAGCGTTTTCTAGCGCCACCTGAGATGGGGGCTAGTAGAAATGGGGCGTTTCTACAGGCGATTGCTTGTGAACTGCTTGTAAAAACTCATTTTCACAGGCGGTTCTCTTAGTGAACCGTATGTGCAAATGATTTTCCAATTTGTATTTTTTGGTATTTATATATTGTATATATATATATATATTATATTATATATATATTTTTATATATATTGTTATTGAAACTAGTAAACCTTACTGGATGATGTTCAAATATAGCAACATATAATTTAAATATTTCATACATACATCTATCATTACTTCGAAGTTACATGCTCGTAATAAAGTTACAAGTGTATGGCACCCTATATACATAAGTCCCATGCTCACACACATAAACTTACAAGTGTATCACACACTATATACATCAATAGTTGGCACATGTCCTTTAAAAACCGCCCCGAGTAAGATTTAGGCTATAAACCTCTGTGATCGCTTGATACTCTGGCTTGGCTAATTCACTATCATGATCATGATATTTTCCAAAAGTTGAGATGACTTGTTTGATTAGGAAAAGGCTCACGTCCTCAACTATGTCGTACAACGTCTTTTCATTGATGGTCGTCGCCTTATCTTTCTTGGAAGGTTTCTTCATGTATCCTGACATGTCTCCTCTCATGTGCTCGCACACGTAGTATCCACAGAGGGCAGATCCTGGTGGTTGCTTGTGACACTATATACAAAATAGAAAAGTGGTTATTTATAGATGCTCGCACAGACGTGGATTTTATAAGAGTAAGTTTTCATACAACTTACCGGCTAGTCATATATAACTTTCAATGACTCCTTTTCTTTTTTCTTCGACGCAAGCTTTCCACCGCTGATTTTATAAAACCGTCATGCCCTACGAATACAATCACTGTCGGATACCTAGAAATAGGGTACCCAATTTACCGCACTCCACAAAAACAAAATCACCCTAGGGGGCTCCTTCGACTTGCCCGAGCCAAGGTGGCGTCATCCGAGACGTCGTCTACCCTCGGGGCTCCTTCCGCCTCGCCCGAGCCAAGGTGACGTTGTCCGTAACGTCGTCTACCCTCGGGGGCTCTTCCGCCTCGCCCGAGCCAAGGTGGCGTCATCCGTGACGTCGTCTACCCTCGGGGGCTCCTTCATCTCGTTCGAGCCCAGGAGACGTCATCCGTGATGTCATCCCCCCTTGGGGACTCTTCCGCCTCGTTCGAGCCAGGGAGGCGTCATCCGTGACGTTCCCTGCCCTCAAAGATGTTTCCACCACCGAGGGCCCGTGACGCCCTAGCCCTTATAGTCAAAAGGTCCACAACGCCCTCCATCCTTAGGGATGGGGTTCCAAGGCATGAGGCGCCATGCCTACCCATGTTTCCCCCTGCGGTACAAGGTCGTATGCTGCCTAACCGACGACTTGCGCGCACTACACCTGCGCCATACCTCCGACGGACACTCGAACAAGGATTAGGGTGTCATCGCCCTGTACGACGGAACGCGGGGGTGCCTGGCTCTGTGCAACCAACCCACGCCCATGCCTAGGTAAGGGAACAACGGAGTTCCCGGTCTCAAGGCGCATGGCTACAACACCACAAGGACGAACAGGACCCGGACATGTGTCTATTGGCGCAATCTTCCTTAGGAAGGAAGGCAGAATGAAGACAAATCTCTCCCTCGGCAGCAGCCCAAGTCGGGCCCACGTTCACTCGCTCTATCTCTACTCTACTCCTCCATCTCTCCCTACATATAAAGGGGGAGAATGGACCTCCAATCTCTCTCTCGACATCCCAACACTCATTCACACACACTCAAATTGCATACACGCGAGCACACACCAGAACCAAGAACCTCATACGCACGAGACCTAGGAATCGCCTTCCCTCTCTCACCAAAACTTGTAGCTCCCCTCTACGAGCTCTCCGCGCTTGGTAACACGACTCCGCAGCAAACTGGACGTAGGGCGTTTGTGTCCGAACCAGTATAAATCTCCGTGCTCTCCGAGCGTAAACATCCGAATTCCGACACGCTTAGAAATTTACTCGTTGGACGTCTAGACCTCGCCATTTTAGACACTGACAGTTGACGCGCCAGGTAGGGGACCTTTGCGTGTCACACGTATTTTCGAGTTTCAGATGGCTGATCGCCACGTTGATTTCGCTCCGGGCTCCATTGTTTGTTTTGGTAGTCTGGACTTCCAGTGCCATGGGCAGGGGGCCGACCTGGCTCTCCATCGCCCTACGGCATCCTCCGAGGTAGTCGTTGACGCCATCACCGCGTCCATGGCTCACCTCCACCTGTCTCCCTCCGGGAAACAAGTCGCTCGTGGGGGAGTCGTTCCGCAGGTTGACTACCCTCAGTTCGAGCACCGGCTCGACACGTTTATGGGACCCCAGCTGACTCAGGAGTCCCTGCACGAACTCTACTTCGCGTTCGCCAACGTGGCGGCGCAGGTCGCGGGAGGACAGCCGCTCTCTTCCAGGGTCAGCACGCCCGTACGCGAAACGGGAGCTCCGGCTCTCATGCCGCGGGGCGACCCGTGGTTCCCAGACCTCCAACGGCTGAACCTCGGGAGGCCCGGCGTCGCAGGGCGGCGACTCGAGAAAAGACAGCGACGGGCAGTCTGCGGGCTCCTCCCTGGTGTCATCGCGGCCTATACACCGGGCGGAGAGGCGATCGACACGACCTCCCATCCCAGCAAGGCAAGGAGCAGGCCGTAGTGCGGCTGCGACGACGCGGTCGCATCGGCAGATCGCGGGCCTCTTTTTTCTCCCCACGGTGGGAGGAAGGGAGGCGACTACAATGACATACTCACCAAGCCGTGCCCATACCACAGCGTGCCAGTTAGACACACTCTTCAGCAGTGTGACAAGATGGCTAGGTATCTCTCAATCGTCGAAAACGGGGGCAGAAATCGCAACGACCCTTCTCCCCTTGAGGACAAATGCCTCATGATTTTTGGCAATTCGAGGACCGGCGATCACAAGTGTCGCCAGGAGCAGGAGCGGCACGAGGTCTTCACGGCTGTCCCGACGGCCCATGTTTTCCTCGACTGGTCGGAGACCGACATCACGTTCGGGCAAGGCGACCACCCGAAGCGTATCACCCATCCGGGACGCTATCCACTCATCGTGGACCCAATCATAGGGGGCATACGCTTCACCAAGGTGTTGATGGACAGGGACAGTGACCTCAACATCATGTTTTACAATGCCTTCGAGGCCCTAAAGGTACCTCGGAAAAAACTTCGCATGAAGGGGGTTGCCTTCCATGGAATCGTCCCCGGGAAACCTTCCATACCCCTCGGGCAGGTTGACTTACCCATGATGTTTGGGGAGTCGGATAACTTCCGGACCGAGCTCCTCACCTTCGAGGTCGCTCACTACCGTGCGCCCTGCCACGCGGTGTTGGGTAGGCCGTGCTACGTGAATTTCATGGCCATTCTGAACTACACCTACCTCAAGCTCAAAATGCCAGGGCCTCGCGGGGTCATCACGGTCACCTCCGAGCTTGCGGAGGCGTACCAGTATGACGTGGACAGTTGCGAGAATGCAATGGCTGCGACACGATGCTCGGAACTAGCGGCGGTAGCCGAAGCCGCGGGTGACGAGAGAGTCGACTCGAAAGGCACGGGGAACTTCACCCCCTAGAGGCGGTAAAAGAAATTTCCCTCGACCCGTCCAAGACGGACGACCGAGTACTGCGCATCAGCGCCTCCCTAGATCCGGAGCAGGAATCGGTGCTGGTCGTCTTTCTCCGCGCGAACGGCGACATGTTCGCGTGGAGCCCTGCAGACGTTCCGGACATACCAAGGGACATGGCCGAGCACGCTTTGATGATCCAATACGGGGCCCAACCAGTGAAGCAACGCCTGCGCCGTTTTGACGAGGAGAAGCGGCGGGCCATCGGGGAGGAACTCCACAAACTTCAGACGGCTGGGTTCATCAAAGGGGGATTCCATCCCGAATGGTTATCTAACCCAGTATTAGTTAAAAAGAAGAGTGGAAAGTGGAGGATGTGCGTAGATTATACAAGCCTGAACAAGGCATGCGGCAAGGACCCGTACCCCCTGCCGCGTATCGATCAGATCATCGATTCCACCTCGGGGTGTGAAACGCTTTCGTTCCTCGACGCATACTCCGGTTACCATCAAATCTAGATGAAGGAGTCCGACCAGCTCGCGACATCCTTCATCATGCCGTTTGGCTCTTTTTGCTACGTCACTATGCCATTCGGACTCAGGAATGCGGGAATCACGTACCAGTGGTGCATGCGCTCGGTTTTTGGGAAACTCATCAGCACGACCGTCGAGGCATACGTGGACGACATCGTGGTGAAGTCCAAACAGACGGAAACCATGGTCACAGACCTCGAGACAGCGTTCGGGGCCATGACACTCAAGCGTGTCAAGCTCAATCCAGAGAAGTGCGTGTTCGAGGTGCCGCGCGGCATGCTCCTCGGCTTCATTGTCTTCGAGCGTGGCATCGAGGTCAATCCTGATAAAATCTCCGCCATCGCCGGTATGGGAGCAATCCGCAACGTGAAGGGGGTGTAGCGGGTCATGGGATGCCTCACGTCTTTGAGCCGTTTCATCTCGCGCCTCGGTGAACGAGGCCCCCTCCTTTACCGACTTCTCAAGAAGACCGAACACTTCACCTGGACCCCCGAGGCACAGGAGGCCCTGGACAAGCTCAAGGCGATCCTCACAAGCGCGCCCATCCTCGTTCCGCCAACGCTGCGTGAGGACCTTCTCCTATACATAGCCACCACCACCCAGGTGGTGAGCTCCGTCATCGTCGTCGAAAGGGAGGAGGAGGGCCATGCGCTAAATGTCCAGCGGCCGGTATACTTCATCAGCAAGGTACTATCCGAGACCAAGACCAGGTACCCTCAAATCCAGAAGCTCCTTTACGCGGTTCTCATCACACGGAGAAAGCTGGCCCACTACTTCGACGCCCACCACATCACGGTCGTGTCATCCTACCCCCGAGGGGAGGTGATACAGAGCCACAAGGCTACGGGGAGGGTGACGAAGTGGGGACTGGAGCTCATGGGGGAGTTTACCTCTTATGCACCACAGACGACCATCAAATCCCAGGTCCTCGTAGATTTCGTTGCCGAGTGGACCGAGATCCAGCTGCCACTGGCGGCGGAGAACCAGGAGTTCTGGGTCATGTATTTTGACGGATCACTGATGAAGACTGGCGCCGACGCCAGCCTGGTTTTCGTCTCCCCGCTCGAGGTCCAGCTCAAGTACATGATCTGTATGTTCTTCCTGATGTCTAACAACATTGCGGAATACGAGGCCCTGGTAAACGAGCTACACATAGCAACAAAGTTGGGCATCAAAAGGCTCGTCCTGCGAGGCGACTCCCAGCTCGTAGTCGAACAGGTTATGAAGGAGTCAAACTGCCACGGCCCAAAGATGACAGCATACTGCCAGGCGGTTCGCCGCCTGGAGGAAACATTTGACGGCCTGGAACTCAACCACGTCGCCAGAAGATACAATGAGGCGGCGGACGAGCTCGTGAAACTGGCTTCCAGTCGAGGTACGGTCCCACCCGGAGTCTTCGCCAGCTATCTTCACAAGTTGTCCGTCACCTGGCATGTGGAACCCGAGGCTGGGACTTCGGAAACTACCGCGGCGGAGGTCATGGACATCGAAGAGGTACAAGACGCCACGGACGACGCACCGACCGGCGACGACGACCCTCCCCCCGACTGGAGGGTTCCTATCCCGGATTGGCTGATTCGGGAGTGCCTCCCCGACGACAGGAACAAAGCACGCCGCATCGCGCGACGCGCCAAGTCCTTCGTCATTATCAACCAAGAGCTCTACAGGCGCAGCCCCGCGGGGATCCTGCAGCGTTGCATCCCCACGGAGCAGGGTGTGAGCCTGCTGGAGGATATACATGCAGGAGACTGCGGGCACCACGCAGCCCCCTGCACGATCGTCGGAAAGGCTTTCCGCCAAGGTTTCTACTGGCCAACGGCCGTAGCAAACACCACGGAGGTAGTGCGCGCCTATGAAGGGTGCCAGTTCTACGCTAATAAGACTCATCTGCCCGCGCAAGCACTACAGACCATCCCCCTCACATGGCCTTTCGCGGTCTGGGGTTTGAACCTAGTGCGGCTGCTATCCAGGGCGCCCGGGGGCTTCGACCACCTTCTCGTCGCAATCGAAAAATTCTCGAAGTGGATCGAGGCACGCCCCTCACCCGGATCAAGTCGGAACAGGCAGTCATGTTCTTCACAGACATAATATATCGATTCAGAGTGCCCAACATGATCATCACCAACAACGACACCCAATTCACCGGTAAAAAGTTCCTAGACTTCTACGACAGGAACCACATCCATGTGGACTGGGACACTGTCGCGCACCCCCAAACGAACGGGCAGGTCGAGCGCGCCAACGGGATGATCCTGCACGGGTTAAAACCGAGAATATTCAGCCGGCTTAAAAAGTTCGGAGGCCGTTGGGTCGCAGAATTGCCAGCCGTCCTCTGTAGCCTCAGAACGACTCAGAGCAGAGCCACCGACTGCTCCCCCTTCTTCATGCTCTACGGGGCGGAGGCCGTGCTCCCCACCGACCTGGAGTACGGCTCCCCACGGGTCAAGGCATATGACGAGGAAGGCAACCAAGCCAATATGTAGGACGCCATGGATCAGCTAGATGAAGCAAGGGACATCGCCCTCCTACACTCCGCAAAGTACCAGCAGGCCCTCCGGAGGTACCACGACCGCCGCGTCCGCAAGCTCGAGTTCAACATCGGCAAACTGGTGCTTCGGCTCCGGCAAAGCAACAAAGACAAGCACAAACTCACACCGCCGTGGGAAGGGCCATACGTCGTGGTGGAGGTCCTCCGCCCCGGAAGCTACAAGATCGCCAGCATGGGGCTCGACAGCCAAGTCTTCTCCAACGCCTGGAACATCTGGAACATCAAAAAGCTACGTCGTTTCTATCACATACACCCGCATGTACCTTTCTTTTAGAAGAGATTCGATATACGTGGCGCAGACGACGCGGCGCCCAAGCGCTAAGCAAGATGCGTGCCCAGCCTGTGGTCGCATATCTTGCTCGGGGGCTAGATAAGGGGGCTGGTTTCTACTTTTCCTCAATTTTTTCAATAAAATCTTGCCTGGACCCGATCTCCTCCCCGTGTTCGCCCACTCTCGCTCGAATTATGCTCCCACGCGTGGAAACATCTTTTCTGACATTCGCAGGGACACTAGGCTCGACGCCACGCTTACCCCCAAGCGCAAGCAGGGCTCGGCCCGACCCCCAACATGGTTCACCCGACGCATCCGGAGATCGGATGAACGCGTACACCAACATCAACGGGGACGGCCTCCGGGTCCACGTAAGACCAAGGGATAAGGGCTATAGATGCCCCGACAGCCTGCTACGGTCCAGAGATACGAAGGCCGACCCAGCGGGGTTCGAAACGATCGTCTGAGGTCGATAGAGCGAGGGGCAAATAGGAAATGGACACGCTAGCGGTCATTAGCCTGGCAATCGGATGCTAAGGTCATTTCCCGGTTTCATATTTGAGTCCATTCCCTACGAATGATTGGTTCATGGTATTCCACTGGAGGAAGGCACCGAGCCCCTAGGACCCGACGAACGGACCCGGGTACTAGATGAAACCGATTTGGGGTGAGCCACGACATGGGCCACTAGTCGGAACCCTATCGAATGGGAACCAACACCCCACTCAAATTTTCCCGATATCAACTCGGCGAGCATCCATGGTTCATCCGCCTCGAGGATATCATGGTTCGGCTCACATTCCCCTTCTCGCGGAGAGATGCGCGGGAACGCACAAAAGACGATACGGCTACGAGACGTTTTCTCTGCTCCGGGCAGAGACTCGGGGGCTGGCATCGCACATCACCATGGTTCTTGCAACCAGTTGAAAAAAGTCGGACGCCCGAGCCTCACGCGTCAGAGGTCCACACAGGTAAAAAACGACAAACAAACATCACATTCTTATACAATAATCCTTGCGAAGGTTACATACTTTTCAGGCGCCACAAGGGCCAGACCAAATCGTCAGACACCAAAACAAATACAAGATGGACTGAAGGGGATCCCGACCTAGGGCCAAAGGAAAGGGAAACATGGCAAGCTTCAAATGCCCTGCGCACACCGAAAACTTCGCTCCGAGGGCTGCCTATCAGGCGAGCGCCCAACGCGCCAACTGCTCCTGCTTCATCTCTCGGATGGAGCAGTGACTGCACCACCATCATCCAAGACCTGCGCGGTCGGCCGCGCTCCCAAAAAAAGGCATGACGAGCTGGTCAAGCATTTTTCTGGGTCACGCTTCGAACACCAGGCTGCGGAGCACCCATCGGTCTGGCGACACGCCCCGCCCTACTCCGGGAAGGCGTTCACCAGCACCGAGTGGCGTTCAGGACCACCCCCTCGAAGCCCAACTAGGCATGCAACACTAGTGTTTACACAGGTGCTATATGATCAAGGTGACCCCGTGCGCGGGTGAACGCTTCTTGATTCCTAGGGCTTCGGGGGCGGCACTGATACGTCCTCGCCTGGACGCAACCAGGCATGCCATCCCACAGGTCCACCGTCTCCCAACGGTGGCGTCGCCACCAGCAGGCCCAAGGAATGTTTGGCTTAGAAAAATTTACGGGCGGACCGCACTGTCTTTCCGCTAGACGCATCCTTGCCCCCCTGCTATTGGAGACGACGAGGGAGCACGACCGTCCCATGGGATGAGATGATGGGGAAGAACTGCGCATACCGCAAGACTCCCCCTGACATCTCTCGTCCGACTACACGAGACGGTGGCGCTCCCAACGCAGAACTTCCTCTGAATCCGGTTTTGCTCTCAAGGGGGCGCCCGCCAGGGCGGCTCAAGGGACTCTCCTACGAGACCTCGGAGGAAGAATCTAGGGCAAGCCATACTGTGGGGATGTGAATCTTCCAACAGGCGGCCGCCCCCATTTATAGCCCGCCAGGGCACTCACGTGGCAGCAGGCCCATGAGGCTACAACATTGCCTCCCAACGACATTGCATTGTACGTCAGTACCCACTTCAAGAGGGTGCGACAGGGCTATAAATGGCCAAGCAGACGGTAGGCTCAGGGCGCGTCGTTCGGAGTCTTGACCGCAGAGAGAGCGGTGCTCTGGCACCACTCCTCGAACGGGAGAGACACGGCACACCCACTTTTGGGCTACAGGGGGGAGAGACCCTGACAAACACATCTTCGACCAGTCAATCGACCATACAGGCCGAAAGACAGCACAGTGTAGGGCCGACTCGTCATTTCAAGATGTGTCAGCCCGAGGTCAACAGTTCAACCCGTGCCAGGGCTGGCGTGCAACCAGAGCTCTAGCTCTGACGTACGGAGCAGTCCACTCCCTCTCTGCCTCATGAGGGGAGCGAAGGGTCAAGCACTGTACGAGTCTTCCGGATAAGCCCTTAGGGGAAAAAATCTCCCTCCTAAGGCCTCGGGGGCTACACCCGGCGGGTGCGCTCGCGCGCACCCACCGGAATCCAAAAACTTAGCCAAACCACCATAAGTGCTCTCGTAAGCCTCCGGTGTAGTCCTTCACTACATCACAGGCTCGGGGGCTACTGTCAGATACCTAGAAATATGATACCCAATTTACCGCACTCCACAAAAACAAAATCACCCTCGGGGGCTCCTTCGACTCGCCCGAGCCAAGGTGGCGTCATCCGAGACGTCGTCTACCCTCGGGGGCTCCTTCTGCCTCGCCCGAGCCAAGGTGGCATCATCGGAGACGTCGTCTACCCTCGGGGGCTCCTTCCGCCTTGCCCGAGCCAACGTGACGTCGTCTACTTTCGGGGGCTCTTCCGCCTTGCCCGAGCCAAGGTGGCGTCATCCGTGACGTCGTCTACCCTTGGAGGCTCCTTCGTCTCATCCGAGCCCAGGAGACGTCATCCATGATGTCATCCCCCCTCGGGGACTCTTCCGCCTCATCAGAGCTAGGGAGGCATCATCCGTGACGTTCCCTACCCTCGGAGAGCTTTCCACCATCGGGGGTCCATGACACCCTAGCCCTTATAGTCAAAAGGTCGACAACGCCCTCCGTCCTCAGGGATGGGGTTCCAAGGCATGAGGCGCCATCCCTACCCCTGTTTCCCCCTGTGGTACAAGGTCCGATGCTGCCTAACCGAGACGACTTGCGCGCACTACACCTGCGCCATACCTCCGACGGATACTCGAACAGGGATTAGGGTGTCATCGCCTTGTACGACGGAACGCGGGGGGTGCCTGGCCCTGTGCAACCAACCCACGCCCATGCCTAGGTAAGGGAACAACGGAGTTCTCGGTCTCAAGGCGCATGGCTAGAACACCACAAGGACGAACAGGACCCGGACATGTGTCTACTGGCGCAATCTTCCTTAGGAAGGAAGGCAGAATGAAGACAAAGCTCTCCCTCGGCAGCAGCCCAAGCCGGGCCCATGTTCACTCGCTCTATCTCTACTCTACTCCTCCATCTCTCCCTACATATAAAGGGGAGAATGGACCTCCAATCTCTCTCTCGACATCCCAACACTCATTCACACACACTCAAATTGCATACACGCGAGCACACACCAGAACCAAGAACCTCATACGCACGAGACCTGGGAATCGCCTTTCCTCTCTCACCAAAACTTGTAGCTCCCCTCTACGAGCTCTCCGCGCTCGGTAACACGACTCCGCAGCAAACTGCACGTAGGGCGTTCGTGCCCGAACCAGTATAAATCTCTGTGTTCTCCGAACGTAACCATCCGAACTCCGACACGCTTAGAAATTTACTCGTTGGTCGTCTAGACCCCGCCATTTTAGACACCGACAATCACCATGTTAATTATTCTTAAAATCTTATAATGCAAAAGTATACGTGCATATATCTCGACTTACAGCTCTAAGTTCTCAATGAAACCTGCATAGTTTGCTGTCGGGTAATTTGCGGAGTCTAGTACCACCACCCTTCCTTTTCTAGGATAAATGATGACACAGATCCAGTGGTCCCTGCATGAATCAAATTCCTGATACATTTGTGCATTGAAAATATGTAGTTTTATCACCCAAAGTTATACAGTGTCACTGCCCCAACTCATACTTACCCAAAGTTGTACGGTGCCACATTCGATTCCCTATCTTAATACTTCTGCATACACTTTGAAATGTAGAAGGCATACTTGGAATCAAATTGAAACTTTAAACTTTTCTTTTTCGCGGCACGTGCTTCACCTACTAAGCCCCTTAAACCGTCGTTGTTTTCGCCGATTCTGAAGGTGTGCCTTTCTTCACATATATCAATTGGGTTTAGATAGACAACCCTTTGCTCGGCACAATAATCGAAATCCTAGCCGTAAGTCTGCTCCTCCTGATCATATAGCATTCTACAAGGCACATGCATGTAGAATATTGAATATTGATGCAACAACAATGGATGTGTAACTATGTAACACTTACAATGCAAACGTCGTCGTTATGATCTGTACGTCTAGCCTCTTGAAGTTCATCATCAACCAAAGGTCTTCAAAGCTAATCACACACGTTGATGGCATGAATGCCAGCAGAAGAGGCTCTCATGTACCAGTCATTCAACCTTTTTACATTGTTTGGCACCTTTTGGAGTTTATCCCAGTTCAGTAGAGGCTTTCCCACCGCATAGTTTTTAGGCACAGACTTGTAGTCTTAAGAAGTGGGCACCTTGAATGTGCAGGGAATTACCTCAGGCAACGGTTGCGCTGACTTCTTTAGCTTAGACAAGTTGTGGACTTCAATTTTGTGTTTTGTCCCCAGTCCTTTAAAAAATCTGGTCGTGCCAACTGTTTTCTTCTTTGGCTCGAAGGGGGAAATCAACTTGGGCACCGAAAACTTCTTCTTTGGCGGCGCTGGTGTTTGTTTATTAGGATCTTTGGGTTGTGGGGAAGGTGTGGATTTTTGTTGTGGAGGCGGAGGTGATGTTTGTGGTGCAGATGGTGCTAACTGTGGTGGAGTTGACCGAGGTGGCGGAGGTGATGACTGTGGCGGCGGCGATGGAGGTGGTGGGGGTGATGAAGGTGGCGGAGGTGATGAGTGTGGCGGAGGTGACCGAGGTGGGCTCCAATGAGAATGGATTGGTGATGGTGGTGTGTTCGGAAGAGGATCAGTCAGTCCCGATGACTCCTCAACTGATATCACTTGCGAGGACGATGCTGGTTCCGTCAGCTGGACGTCTCGCCGAGGCCAAAGAATGAAATTGTTTAGAGCCTGTCCGAGTTTCTCAATGTCCTCGGGACCGGGATGTCTAAAATCTCATCCTCATATCCTTGGACCACTGTCGATACTTCTACTCTGCAGTAGTCTTCAGGAATGTCAGCACCGTGGTACTTGCGTCCTGGGATCGCTTTGCGTGTGGCTACTTCCCTTGTACGGTGATTGTTAATGTCATATCTTATGACTAGGGAGCAAGCCACTGGAGTAACAATGTCATCAATCGGATATTAAACCTTATTCCCTGTAGACGCGACACTGCTTGGTATCTCAACAACGATCTGCTGGGACACCACTGGACTAGCTGCATCTGGGGTGTCTGAGTGCTCATTTGTTGATTTGACACTGCACTCGCTAGTTTCTGCATCAACTCAGCAGGAGGATCATCTACCAATTTCTGCATAAACTCTGTGAACTCTTTCTTAGCCTCCTCCTTCCAATAGCTAGCAATTTCTTCCTTGTATCGATCACGTTTCCTATACTCACCTTCCCACTGAGGGCCGGATCCCTCCTTCCATCCTTCTTTGGATGACATGCCTCGAACACGGCCAGGATGCTCAGGGTTACCCAGACCCTCGCTAAGGATGTCCCTCTCTCTTCATGGCTTGAATTTACCTTCCTGCTGCTTGGCTGCCACCGCAAACATGTTCTTTGCTACTTGTTCAACCTCAGGGTCATCAAAGGACAAACCGCTCTCGGTTTCCTTTGGTTTTCGAGCCCGAATCCAATTTGCGAACCTTTCACAAACTTGTTCGTACAGTGCCGGCAACCCTTTCGCCTTCCGCACAGCATCTTCTTGTTGCCATGTGGGAGCATGACGCTGACAACCACCTGAGCCTAGACGATGGTGTTACTTATTCTTCTTAGCGAGATCGGAGTTGGCTTCGCTCATAGATACGAAGTCTGTCTCTTTATTTTGCTCTAGAAAGACCGCCCACTGCCTTTAGAGATCTTGTACGTTGTTGTAGGGTCCAACCCTTTCTTGGCAAACTTGTTATTCAAATCGGACCTCTAGTTTCGGAAACTGGCCGCACACTGCTTCAATGTATAGTACTTTACCAATGCCTGTGGTACGGCTCGAGGAAATTGGAACCTCGTCTTCATTTTTTCCCAAATTCTTGTCTTGTCATACTCCGACACACTGGACCATTTCTTGATAGTGATGTCAAGAAAGTCCCTAACAGAGAAGCCAATTGCATTCTGGTACTTGGCTAGGGCCTCCAAAGGAGCCGTGGGCTGTCCGGTTAGACTGACTTCTAAGATGGCATATACGTCGTCTGGAAACTTGTTCAATTCTCTCTCACCTCGTTCGGCACCACTCCGCTTCCTCTTCATTGATCTCTCAGTAGTCATCGTCGCGGTCGGTTCGGTGCACCTTCGGCACGTTCCGCGGCATGTTGCGACATTAACTCTTGCATCTGAGTCAATGCCCTCTGAATATAGACATTGTGAGTTTAATGGTGATGATTTATAAATATCCTATCATATAATAATAGGCACAATATAATTACCTCCTCGACTTCTTGATCATAATCAGGGTCATGGCGTAATTCACGCTCAACTTGTTCTCGAGCCTTCCTCACTTTGGGATGTTCGAAGTCATCGCTCGAAGATGATTGGTTCCCTTCTTCTTCCTCCATGGGGTCGGACGACCCCAGGCCTTGCCCCGTTTCATGGGTATCTTGTACTTGCTTCGTGGGGTTGGACGACCCCACGACTTGCCCTGGTTTGGTGGGTATCTTGTAGTTTCTCCGTGGGGTCGGACCCTGGGGCTTGTTCTGTGTGAATGGGCCCTTGTGCTTGGTCCTTGTTGCTTGGATATGTCATCGCAGAAATCTAATAAAGGATAGAAATCTATATAAGCATACTTATAAGCATTTATAGATATAAGTATTGAAAAAGCATTTATATAAGCATTTATATATATATATATATATATATATATATATATATATAAAGAACCATTTATAGATATAAGTATTGGAAAAGCATTTATATATATATATATATATATATAAAGAACCATTTATAGATATAAGTATTGAAAAAGCATTTATATATATAAGGAACCATTTATAGATATAAGTATTGGAAAAGCATTTATATATATATATAAAGAACCATTTATAGATATAAGTATTGGAAAAGCATTTATATAAATATTTATATATATAGAACCATTTATAGAAAACAAAGCAAATAAAAAGAAAAAAAGAAGAAAAACCCCTCCCCTCTCTGCTTTCGGCCCGAAGGCCAGCTCAGCCTTCCCCCTCTCCCTTCCTTCTCTGTTGCGCGACCCAACCCCAAGGCCCAGCTCGGCCTCCCCCGCTCCCAGCATGTTCGGATAGCCGGACCTCTCCCCTTCTTCCCTCGCTGACGTGGTGGCCCCACACGTCAGCTGCGCCGGTGTTGTCTTCCCCGCTACCAACCCGACCCCACCACTCTTCTCCTTCCTCCAGACGGGAGTGCCGCCGCCCGTGCAACTGTCGCGCACACCTCCTCCTCCTATGCCACTGCGCGCCCCACCGCGCCACCGCGCACACTGCTGTTGCCGTCCTCCCGCGCCCGCGCAACCGCCGCCGGCCTCCTCCCACAGCCGCGCAACTACCGCGCGCACCTCCTTCTCCTGCGCCACCGCGCCACCACGCGCCCCACTGCGCCACCGCGCACCCGCGCAACTGCCGCCGCCGTCCTCCCGCGCCACCGCGCGCTGCCGAGCCACCACGCGCCGCCGAGCCACCGTGCCACAAACAGTGAGAAGAAGAGGGAGCGACCGACTCCTTACCTCGGCTGCGCGAAGAAGATGGAGCGCGATGGGGATGGCCGGCCGGTGAGCGGCGGGATTGGCGGCGACGAAGGTTGTGGGAAAATCGGGCAGCCTGACGGCGTGGTTTTGAATGAACTGGTGCCTTCGGGACTTAGAAAATTTTGGGGGCGGGCGCGGGATATAAATACTGACCCTATTTCTACTGGCGGTTGGCAATGCCAAGCGCCTGTAGAAATGAGCCTGTAGAAATGATTTCTATAGGCGGTTGGCATTCCAACCGCCAGTAGAAATCGTTTTGCAAAAATAATTCAAAAACAGTTTAAAAAAATCATATCTTGTGATTTATTGTTCCAAAAATTGTGAATTAAATTTTGTAGTGTTTGTCTTGACAAGATATTCATGTTAAAAATATGAAATGACAAGTTTGAGATACTTTTATATTGAACTAGAGTTTAACTAGGGTTTAGGGTTTACGGTTAAGTGTTTAGGGTTTAGGGGTTAAGGTTTAAGGGTTTAGGGTTTAGGGATATACATGTTCTAAATATGAAATAACATGTTTGAGATAGTTTTTATGTATCTATATTTATAATTACCCTAATTTAATATGTTCTCGATTAATACATATATATGTTTCATAATCTCGGGATTATAGGAATAGATTGCAAAACATGTGAAATAAACATAAGGTCTCACATGCAGAAACAAAAATAGGGTCTCCACATGTACAAACATAAAGGTAGCGATTACATGGCAAATAACAAAAACAATCTAGGCAACTATACTGTTCTTCCTTGTGCATCGTGGCGCACCCAAGGTAGCGTTTTCTGTGGGATGCTTCGCTCAACACTCCTTATTTTTAGTGGATGGTCATCTACAAAGAGACACATGTTGTTGAACTTATTAAATTCATCCAGGTCAGATACACCATCAACCCCTATAGCTTGTTGCTTTCCAGGAATAACTACATGCTTCGGCTTGTCGATACTTTTCTTCTCAGTAGGACAAAGGATCTGTTCAACATAGAAGACATGTGCAGCATGGTTAGCCATTATCCACGGATCATCTTTGTAGCCTACCTTACTTAGATCAAGAACTCTGACCCCATAGTTGTCCACTGTAACATGTTTGTCTTCAACCCATTGGCATCGAAACATAGGGACCTGAAATGTACCATAGTCTAGCTCCCATATGGCATCAGCGTAGCCAAAGAACATATTTTCATCCCTAGTTTCAGAGTCTAAGGCATCACATCGAACTCCACTGTTTTGTGCAATGCTCTTTTGGTCCTTGGACTTGGTATAGAATGTGAAGCCACTAATGTCATAGCTTTGCCATGTTGTGACCTGGCGTGACAGTCTAGAAGCCAACACCTTGATGGTGCGTTCCTCAATTGTTTCTCCCTCTCGAATGTCAAGCTCCTTTAGCCATGAGGTGAACTTCTTTTTGTGTTCCTTCATTAACTACTCATCTGTGTGCCCATGATTTTGTTTGCGAATCTCATCAATATGTTGCTCGATGAAAGGCTCCATTATTGAGAGTTGATGAAGTATGCTGTGATGTGCCTCGAGGACTGAATTGTAATCTTGCGGGACTAATGATTTCTTTCCCATCCTCCCTCTTCCATTGAGCCTACCATCATGTCTTGACGGAGGCAAACCTATTGCATCCTGGTCTTTTAGGACGCTGTTGCAGAATGGACCATCAGACTCAATTGCCTCTTCGGTTAAGTACCCCTCTACCATGGACGCCTCAGGACGAGCACGAGTTGATACGTAGCCATTAAGTGTTGACATGAAACGCTCATACGTCCACATCTCATGCAAATACATGGGACCCAGTGCCTCTATCTATGGAACCAAGTGCACCACCAGGTGAACCATAATATCAAAGAATTCTGGAGGAAAACACATCTCGAACTGTGAAATTGTCTCCGCTACAAATTCCTTAAGATGTCAACTCATCACGGTCGATCACCTTCTGTGAGATCCTGTTGAAGAAGTAGCACAACTGTGTGACTGCAACCTTTATCCACACTGGATTTATAGCCCTGATGGCAATAGGGAGGAAAGTAGTCAGCATGATATGACAATCATGTGAGTTGTAGTTGGTGAGTGTAAGGTCTTTCATTGACACAATACTTCGTATGTTAGAGCATAATCCAAATGGGACCTTCAGATTCTTCAACCACACACACATCGAATGTTTCTCATCATTGTTGAGGTTGTAGCTTGCTGCCGGGAGATGGTACTTCCCATTTTCTTGAAGAACAGGGTGGAGTTCTTTTTTTAATGTCTAACTATACCATGTCCAGACGTGACTTTAGTCCTTCCTTTGTCTTTCCCTTTATGTCTAGCAAGGTTCCAATTAGGCTTTCAAACACGTTCTTCTGAACGTGCATACCATCGATCGCATGACGTACGTCTAACTCAGGCCAGTATGAAAAATACTCGAAGAAAATAGATTTCTTCTTGAACGTAGCTAGTTGGTTTGACATTCTTTCTTGGTTTTCCGTCTGTTGTCTTCTTCTCGAAAACAAATTTAAGGTTCCTGACTAGGTTGAAAACTCTTATGCCTTTACTGTTGTCTAGTGGGGCAGTAGACTGGAGTTCAACGTTATTGTCAAAGTGCTTATCCATCTTCTTCTAGCGGTACCTGTGTCCTTTCGATAAGAAGCGTCTGTGCCTCATGTACACTATCTTCTTAGATGCAGTAAGGGACACGTGAGCGGTTTCATCTATGCATACCACACAACCAACCTTTCCGTTGAACTGCCCTGATAATGTGAAGAGAGCAGGGTAATCATTGATGGTAACAAAGATAATTGCTCTCAACGTGAATGATTCTTGGCGGTACTCGTCCCACATTTTAACACCTGTTTCCCACAATATCTTCATGTCTTCCATTAAGGGCTCCAAGAAAACATCCATGTCAACTCCAGGCTTCCCATTGTCTTTGATGTGCTCATTAGAAGCATGCCATCTCATAAGTTTGGAATCCTCTGGGTTAGAAAACAAACACCTCAATCGATCGACCACAGGCAGGTACCATATCACCAAAGCAGGAATCTTTTTCAGCGCATAATAGTCTACTTCTTCTTTTTCTTTGCTCGTGGATTTTGAACTCTGTTGGGTTTTCTTTCGCTTCTTTCCTTTACACACCACTAAGGCAACATAGTGTTCCTCTTTGTAGTCTTTATTCGTTTTATACCTACTTGCATTACACTTTGGACATCTCTCCATGTCCTTATATTCGGCATCTCGATATAGGATACAATGATTTCTACAAGCATGGATCTTCTCAACACCCATTGTGAGTGGACTGATTAGCTTCTTTGCATAGTACGTGTTAGCAGGCACTTTGTTTTCCTTAGGAAGCATGTCTGTGATAATACTCAAGAATGCATCAAAGTCAGCATCACAAATACCAAACCTAGCTTTGCATACCAACAACTTTAGCACCGAACGCAAGATCGTGAACTCTTTGGTGCAACCCTTAGACTCATCGTACAAAGGCTCTTTTGCTGCCTTCATCAGGGTCTTCATACCTTTCTTGAAGAACATTGATGGATCTTCTGCATGACGACGCAACATTGTCTCCAGGAATTCTGCATCTTCCGTAGCCATATTATTTTGCATCACATCAGTTCCGACGCCTTCAATTCCTCTAGCGAAACCGGACCATCGGTGACCTGTTGTTGTGTCTCGTGTACTAACTGAAACCCACCGTCAACAAGCATATCTGGACCATCGGCGTCGATATTTGCACGACTAACAGTTGTATAAGGCACAGAGCTCTCCTCTCCGTGCTTTGTCCAAATCAAGTAATCCTTCATAAATCCTCGTCGGACAAGATGAGAAAGGATTTGTTGATGGTCATCAGATACAACAACATTTCTGCAGTCCATGCATGGACAATGTATGTGCGTCTTCTTTGTTCTCGAAGCATGGTTCTTAGCGGCATCAATAAACTTATGAACCTCGGGTATGTATGCTGCATCTAGTCTTGATAACTTATACATCCAGAATGACCTCTCCATCGATCAATACCTGATTTTCAAAAGGGAGAGACGACAAATGTGGCTCAAATTCGCATCAACATGACATGAATAAACTAAGAAAACAACCTAGATATTCTTATCTCTCACTCATGGTAAAACCCTAGATAAAAAATGTGGCTCAAATTGAGCAAAAATGAGCTAAATGAGGCAATAGGGACATAAACTAACCTTTGTAACAACCTCCTTCCAGGAAATGAAATTCAAACCTCTCCCCTTGTATTTTGATAAATGTCCCCTTGTCACTATAAATAAAGATCAAAACCTCCCCCTTAGAGTTTATTAGCTAGGGTTTAGGTCCAGCCACTAAGTATCACAATTAAATTAATGAAACATAAGTGCATAAAGTGGATGAAATAAATTGAGAAATAAAAAAAGCATAATAAAAAACCTAAGTAGAATAATAAAAAAAACTAACAAAAAAGCTACACTTCCCTCTATATTTAATTCTATTTAACACAACATTGATTCATGAGAACAAGTAAATATATCTAGCATAAACTAAATTAAAAAGCAAACATGAAAATGGAGAGAGGAGAGATGTTATATAATCAATTTAATCAACCTCACATGAATAAAACAAAGATAATAGCCTAGGTATTCTTCTCTCTCACTCATGGTGAAACCCTAGACCCAAAATGTGGCTCCAATTGAGCAAAAATGAGCTAAATGAGGCAATAGGGACATAAACTAACCTTTTTAACCAATCTCCTTCCAAGAAATGAAGATAAAAACCTCCCCCCTTGTATTTTGAAAAATCTAGACCTCCAAAATCGCTTCTAATGGAAAGTGGCGGTTAGAACTGTAGCTTGTCGGGAGGAAGAAGAGAATTGGGGTCGGGAGGGTGCTATATATAGGCAGAGTGTACCAGCCAACCGCCTGTGGAGAGTTGGCGGTTGGCATAAGCCAACCGTCAGTGTAAATGGTGCTATTTAAACTGATGCCAACCGCCAATGGTAATTGATCACCACATGCGGTTGGAAATTCTGCGCGGGCCATTTCAAATAACAGGCGGTTGGCAGCCAAAACCGTCTGTGGTGTATTTTGGGGGGCGCCAGCAAAAAACTGTTTTTCTACTAGTGTATGTATGTCCTTAAAATTCGAAGGTTGATTTAGGCCTCGTTTGCTTGTAAGAAACGTTTCTGTTTCTCTCTTGAGAGTGTCATATTATGGAAGCAACTGTATATGATTCTTGTCAATCCTATGAGCTATCAAAGTATAATTTTCGCTCTCTTTAGGTTCGTGTTTTGTGATATTTTTAGGGATTTTCAATGGCATTCAAAAATGCCTACAATAGGAGAGTAAAGGCACTAGTATAAGATTCCCTTTAGGCGGCGGTGGAGTTTTTTGATTGGAGGCAGGCACCTCTTTCGCCCGCCTCTGTTATTCTCTGCCCTCGTGTGTTCCCCCGACATGAAATGTGCCCACCTCAGTTATTTCTTAATGGAGGCGAGCATTATAACTTCGCATGCCTCTATTTAGACTCTATTAACCGAGGTGGTCTCTATAAAAGCAACGACCTCATTAACGAAGGCGGGCCGATTATGCAGTGGCGGATCTAGGATTTCAATCGTGAGGGTACGAATTTAATTGATGTAATTATATAATGATATCTTATACTAGAATGACGATAAAATGGCTAGTGTACGGATCAAAGGATATACACCCTGTTTGTTTGGTTTATCAGCCACTGAAACAGTGTTTTTGTCTCACAGAAAAACAGCCAAAACAACATCAGCCGTGGCTTATCAGCCAAAAAACGGCTAAGCGAACAGGTCGATAATTTGTCAATATTCATCAGTGAGTACACAAAAATAGGTCTCGCTAAAGTCTTAATAGCGTATTAGTTTCTTGTTTCTTTGATATACTCTTAGATGAATTTTTTTTGTATTGAGCACTCCATAAAAAGGCTAGATAATTATTCTTCTTAATGTTATGACATTGTACACAGATCAAATTAACTTTTTTATTGACATATTTGCGAATGTTTTCTTTTCAAAAGTCGACTTATGGTTAAAAAACAAGACTCAAACTTCACAAATTGGAAACTACAATTATACTGTTTAAAAGGGAAAAAGGGTTGACTTTTATATTTTTACTTTTCCTAACTCATTTGGTTATTTTTTAATTATACTTGTGCACCGATTTATTTTGATCTCCAATACTTTAGAAGAAAGCATGTTAGTATGGAGTTATGGGTTATTTTTCCTCACAGATAAACATTTTTTCAAAGCTTGCTATTTGATAAGATGTTCTAATAAATATAAGTTGTATTATAGGTATATATATACTCAGTATTTGTACAAATTTTTTGGGGTACAGCTGTACCCCCATGCACCAATACTACATCCGCCACTGCGATTATGGTGCCCACCTCCATTAAGGTAGTAACGAAGGCGGGCGTTACAACCGCCTCGGTTATTACTCTGGAAGTGTTATTTTTGAAGTTTTTCATGAGTTTAAAATAGTTCAGATTGGAATCCAAAAGACCAGAGCCGAACAGGGTTTTTTAGGGACAATTGTATAACTACCCTTGTTTTGAGGTCTAAATGTACGTTTGCCCCTGGTTTTCGAAATTGAAGGCACCGTTTGCCCCTATTTTTCAACACCGTGAGATTGAGTTAAATAATAGACTGAAAAAATGTTGGAAAAAGAAAAAAAGGAAAAAGACTGAACTATCCCTTATCCAATTCACCTAAATCCTCTTCTCTCCATTCTGTTTCCTGGGATTAAGGGTCTGTCTGGGACAACTCCTGTTCTCAAAAATTGAATCTGGATTTGAGATTCACCGAGGAGTAGCTCCACTAGTGGATCTGAGATCCACTATGAATCTAAAATAGAAGTGTTTGGCTACATAACAACTCCAAATCTAGACAGGGCATTTTGATCGGAATAGACTGATTTACCCTTAGGATAGGGCCTATATGTCAGTGTCTACGAACCAGAGCTCGCGCTAGCGAGAACAGGGAAGCGGCCGGGGGTGCGGGCGGCTCGCGTGGGTCGCCGTGCAGGGGCGGGTCGCCGGGGGCGCGGGCACGGGGCGACTCGCCGGGGGAGCGGTGTTGGCTGGCTCGCAGGGGCCGGCTCGTCGGGGTGCGGGGTGAGGGCTGGCTCGTCGGGGGTGCGGTCATCGCGACAGCTCGCCGGCGGCGCGGGCAGGGGAGGCTCGCCTGGGGCGCAGTGCGGGCCGGCTCGGTAGGTGTGGGGCAGTGGTAATGAGTGGCAGTAGTGGGTAATTTTTCTCAACTCCACGAATTTCAGTTTGGTGGAGCGCCTTGAGGAGATCCACGAAAATAATGAATCTGGCCTTTAGATTCATCTTTTTGTTGAATCTGAATTTTGTGCATTTAGAGTGTTTGACAAACTTTTTATGGAGTGGAGCTATTTTTACTGGATCTGGAGTTGGTGGAGCCGGCGGATGCGGGGACGCAACGGCGGCCGGCGGGCGGGTGCGGGGACACGCCGGCGCGTGGCACGCGAGCGGGCGGCACGCTCCTGGCGGCGGGCCAGCCGCGGGGGGCCGGCGCAGGGCACGCGCGCGGCCGCTTCAGGTGGGCCAGCAGCGAGGCGCAGCCGCGCAGGGCACGCGTGCGGCCGACGCAGCGCGCGGGTCGCTTCAGGCGGGCCAGCAGCGAGACGCAGGTGTGGACAAGCTGAGGACATGCATCGTTTCGAATTTCGAGTTGCGAGTGGACAAGCACGAGGAGAACGTCCACCGAGCTCTGGAGCGGGCGTTCACGAGGCCGCTGGGCGCAGCGCTCTGCCTGTCACGGTGCTCGAGGAGGAGGTCGTCAATTCCGGCAAGGACTGTACCGGGAGGCTATCGTCACCTCCATGGCAAAGAACGCCTACTTCCCGACAGTGACCGGTGCACGCCGGCGCGGCACAGGCCGTCGTCGGCCCAATTGCAGAGTTCAGAGCTGTCCACCTCGGCTCGACGCGTCAAGGCTCCTCCAATCAAGATGCCGCTGATTGGACATCACTGAAGCGAGCCACCGACGTGAAGCAGACACCAGCAAGAAGGCCCGGCCGTTCCCTGTCCCGGGAAGGAGAACCAGTCGTTTGGCAGTGGCACTAACTCGTGCAGAGATTCTCGGCTGCCGCCTCCGTGCAGCTGTCGTATCCGAACCGTGACAGAACCATGGCAGCAGCATTCGATTCACTTTTGCAATGTTCAGTCTTCACAGTGTACAGATCGATTTATGCACCCACATTAAATAAACAATCATTTTAAGTTTTCTTGCATGTGTACAATGTCATATGCTCCCACAGTCTACCGCCTCATCTAATAATATATTTATAATTCTCCAACATTCGAACCATCTTTGGAGTTCGATTTCAGATTCTGACAGCAACGGTTCACTTGCTGCAGCGTGTAAGGTTCGGTTTTAGCTGCCCACGGTTCGTTTTTGCTCTACACTGGAGCTGCCCACACGTGCCTGGATGCAGGGTAGTACAAGAAGCAGAGACATGCGAAGGTAGTTTTCAGGTAAGATACGATGCTGTAACTTTGAGCAGGAATTGGCAATGAATTCGGCAGTCGGGCTAATGTTCACCTTCCGTTTTAGACAACCAGTACAATGGAAGGCCACAAATTAAAGCTACTGATGGAGGCAATGGCATTGATACAGACAAGGCCTCACCGGCAGCGAACAAAGTCTAAGAGGAGCTGCTGACGTGCCTGCTAGTCATCTTCTCGCAGAAGGGCACCTCCAGCAGCCAAGACGATGAGCGGGTGTCGCCGCCGTCAGTCTGCGGTTCCTGCGGGAGCAGCTCAGACCGGCGAGGGCACGTGCGCGGGCACTCCAAACGTTGGAGGCGGGCCAGCCGAGGGGCGCGGGCTGCCGGCGAGGGACATTTCTGTCTTTTCAGCGTGTATTTAACGGTGTTAACTCTCCTTCACTGAATAGGGACAACCGGAAGATTCAGGTTCAAAAAATAGGGGCAAATATGAAAAGTTAAAAAAATAGAGACAAACGTGAAGTTAGAGTTTAAAATAAGGGCAGTTATGTAATTGTCCCCTTTTTTTATGAGGTATACCAAAAATTCTAGCCTCGTTTAGAACATCTGGGGGTTTAGAACTTTTGGCCTTTGTCGGGACTTCCGACGTGGGGATAACCCCAGACACCTAAGCAGGTTTGTTCAAGCCTCTGACGCCTGCCGGAACTTTCGGAGGTCGGAACTTTCGACTTGGGTTAGAACTTTCGGCAAGCATCTTTCTGGATGCATAACTTCTTCGTCTAGACTCCAAATTGGACATTTTATATATGTTTTTTTAATCATCTCAACATGAGAAACATAGTGGTGAGGTCCGTTTCACATTTCGACAAGTAAAAAAAATTAGACAAATTTGATTTTCAACGCATGTACTAGTAGAGTCTTTATATATGAATGGAAAATTATGGGAGTTGTGTGGCTTGCAGCTTGTTAGCTTGTACCATTTTCTGTATGTATGTGTGTGGCTCTGTCCAACGTAACGTGAGTGCAGGAGGGACCTCGATCAACGGCAGCGAGTGCCAGACCTGCATCACCAGCTGCTACGCCAGGAGGCTCGCGGACATGTTTCACGATAACACGGGTGCCTCCATCTACCTCGTCCGGGTCGTTCCGCCCAATTCATCACCAGCGCCGCCACCTGCGGGTAAACATCTTCTCTTGCCCTGCCTGCCGCGCCTTCCGATCCTTGGGTTGCACGCACTACATGAAACCGGGCAGAAGCACTCGGCAACTAGTCTTTTGCACTCGACAACTAAGTTGCCGCGTCATCCGATCCTTAGGTTGCAGGCACTACATGAAACCGGGCAGAAGCACTCAGCAACTAGCCTTTTACATTCGACAACTAGCACTCGGCAGAAGCCGAGTCGGTAACTAATTTAGTTACCAAGTGCCAGATTTCGAGCACTTGGCAACTAAATTGCCGAGTGTTATTTTATTTGTCGAGTGCTGGATCCAGCACTCGGCAACTAAAATTGGACCGTCAACCTTGACGGACTAGATGCCGAGTGTCCGAAATTTGACACTCGGTAACTATTTTTTTTTTAATTTTTTCTGCCAAAATTTAGTTGCCGAGTGCCAACCCTAGGGCACTAGGCAACTAATTATTTAGTTGCCGAGTGCCTAGGAGCTGACACTCGGCAACTAATTTTTTTTATTAATAATTAGTTGCCCATTGCACTCGGCAACTCTAGGAAACTGACATTTTAGGCTCTCTGTTTCCAGAGTTGCCGAGTGCAATTGAAAAATTGCTATTTTTTTGTTTTTTTGATTTCCAACAAAATAGACACAAAAATAGACAGATATATATCACATTCACCATTCAAATCACATATACATCACATCCACCATTCAAATCACACATATATCGCATCCACCATTCAAATCACATACATATCCTCACATCCATCATTCACAATCCATCATACGCATATAACATCACAAACATTCATCACAAACGTCCATAAGTCCATAATACATCACATACACATATAGAGTCCATAGATCCATCACATAGAGTCCATAATCCATCACATAGCTACGAATGCCTCAAGTCTAAGTCGAACTCAAGTCTAAGTCTAATACAAGTTTGAGTGACATGAAAATAAATAAAGGACAAGTACCTACTGCCATCCTGACCAGCCGGGCCATGAAGTAGAGCCATCTGGCAACCCGGCTTGTGGAGGAGTGTCAGTTAGCCACCCCTGCTGTGGAGAGGGACCACCGCCTTGAACCGTCGGGTTCGAACTCATAGACACTTGCTGCACAAAGAAGAAGTCAATTAATGAGTATCTGCAGAAAATTAGCACAAGTGTTAGGAATAAACCACTAGACATACTTATCGGTGTCCCAAAAATATTAGGTTGTGGAGGAGGAGGGGCCACAGGCACAACTGGGCGGAGAAGCGACTCTGGCAGGACCACACCTGGAATTGCACTAAGGCTGGCCATGAAGCTGAACATGTCCTGCAGCCTCTGCTCCTCGGCCGCCCTCTGGGCTTGTATAGCCTCCCTCTCCAACCGTCTCTCCCTCTCATGTGCCTCCCTCTCCAACCGGGTTGCCTACAGCGCCGTCTCCTACGCCGCCTCCAACCTCCGCACGTTGGCCTGCAACAGGCCACCCGCAATGTTTAAACAATACAAATGCAAGGTAGATGCGCAAAAGCAATGAACGAGCACTAACCGCAAGATCCGAGATCTGCTGCTGTGAGCTCAGCTACCGAGGGCGTATGGGGAGGGACGAGCTCGTGCTCCTTGCCCGAAGGTCCGCAAGGTTGGGAACAGAGGCAGAGTCGAGAGCGCTGTTCGCCATCCAGTAGCGGCCGTGCTGCTTCCCTCCTCCTATCCTCATCACGATCTCTGCGTCCAGGGGCTTGGTGGCCGGATCGAAGGTCTCCCCATGCTAGAGTCGAGCCGCCGAGACGTACTCGGTAACCTTGCTGTGGGCGCTGGGGTTGGTGTACACCTCGGGCAGGTGCGCTAGGTTGTAGGTGTTGCCGGGGTCCGTGGCTTTGCCCTTGTGTGCCAGGCTGTACGCCATGAAGTCATTGCACTCCTGGCCTTGGTGCGTCCCGGACTGCGAGGAAAACATAAAGATGATTAGAAGTAATGATAATTGATAGTTGTAATAAAAAAATAAAGATGAAAACACAAAGAAAATTACCCAGTTCGAAGCGTACTGGGAGAGGCTCTGGTTGCCCTGGTGGTGTGCGGTCCCAGTCATCTGGAGGCGGCAGTCACGACAGATCGTACTCTTCTCAGCCCACTCGGGCGAGAGCCACCTGTCTACAATAGCGGCCCAGCAGAGGGGGTGCCAGGCGCACCAATCAGGACATCGCTGCACGTCATCAAGTTATTGATACGTCAGAATATACCAATTGTAGGGTGATATTATTGATGTTTCATACTTACCAACTCGTACTCCTCACTGGTAAGCGTCATGCCCCTGGCCTCGCTCTTCGACACTTTCTCGCCAAAGACGTCGGCGCGGTGGTTGATAATGCACTGGAGCCGCGTCTCGTGGTAGAGGTGTCCGAGTCGAGCCTTGCAGACCTTGTCCTGCACTTGCGCCGCCTTTTTCTCGTGCCCTGGCGCGCACGTGAAGAAGTCCTACATATAAACATCATGTATCATTTCATTATATCAAGAACGACCAATGAATACGTTTGGTTTGACAAATTTAGTGCGATGAAGACTCACCTAGAACTCGGCCTTGATCCGCCCCGCAACGGATCCGTGGTCGCTGTCCTCAGCGGCGGAGAAGTGGGCCCACGACCAGGGCGGCTGCATCACCCCGTTGAACTCGACCAGTCTAGGGTAGTGCTGCCGAATGAGAAGGCCAAAGATGCTATTGATGTGACAGCCCTTCTTTCCGGACACAATTACCCAGTTGCTGCAAGAGTCATTAAGAAAATATGTTAGTCTGTAGTTCGATTTTCAATACTTCATATGAAATAGTACTGAAATAATACTTACTCGTCGCCCAAGGGTCGAATCACCGGGCGGTGGGGAGGTAGGATCGGGCGCTGAGGGAGCCTCGCAGGCCCACGCAACCAGACTGTCGACGAGGAGGTAGAGCCCTCTCCTACCTCCTGCTGTGGGGCGTCACCGCCGCCTGTGTGGAGCTCAGCCGCCCGGTCGTCCTCGTCCATGGCCGGTGTGGGAGCCGACTCGGCCGCGAGGTCTCCACTGCGGGCGCCGCGGCCTCGGCGGCAGAAGTGGGCGGCGTCGCGTGGAGGTCGTTGAGTGAACGACGTGTAGCCCTTCCGCCAGGCATTTTGTCAAGTGCCTGCAATTTCAAAGAGTAAACCAATTAGCACAATTAATTACAAATACTTATAAAGAGATGCAAAATGAACCAACCATAATTACAATAATAATAATAATATAGTATTACATTAATTAGAAATATTCTTCATGATCGGTAGCTGCTGGATCATAGGTCTCGTCATCACTATCATATTGCACCTCTTCTACCTCTTTCTCATCTCCATCGTTGTCATCATTGCCAACGCCTAAGTTTAACCGCTCAAGCATTTCTAAGTCTTCCACATCTTGCACCTCTTCTCCCTCGTCCTCATCTCCATCGTCTCGATCAATGTCATTGTCAACTTCCATGCCCATGAGACCAAACATGTCTATGTCAAACCTCCCTTTTAGCCCCTCTGATTGATAGAACTCCTCTGCGTTTGGGTCAAAGTGGTAATCCTCATCGTTTGGGACAGACAGTGGCGGATGTAGTATTGGTGCATGGGGGTACAGCTGTACCCCCAAAAAATTTGTACAAATACTGAGTATATATATATATACCTATAATACAACTTATATTTATTAGAACATCTTATCAAATAGCAAGCTTTGAAAAAATGTTTATCTGTGAGGAAAAATAACCCATAACTCCATACTAACATGCTTTCTTCTAAAGTATTGGAGATCAAAATAAATCGGTGCACAAGTATAATTAAAAAATAACCAAATGAGTTAGGAAAAGTAAAAATATAAAGTCAACCCTTTTTCCCTTTTAAACAATATAATTGTAGTTTCCAATTTGTGAAGTTTGAGTCTTGTTTTTTAACCATAAGTCGACTTTTGAAAAGAAAACATCCGCAAATATGTCAATAAAAAAGTTAATTTGATCTGTGTACAATGTCATAACATTAAGAAGAATAATTATCTAGCCTTTTTATGGAGTGCTCAATACAAAAAAAATCATCTAAGAGTATATCAAAGAAACAAGAAACTAATACGCTATTAAGACTTTAGCGAGACCTATTTTTGTGTACTCACAGATGAATATTGGCAAATTATCGACGTGTTCGCTTAGCCGTTTTTTGGCTGATAAGCCACGATTGATGTTGTTTTGGCTGTTTTTCTGTGAGACAAAAACACTGTTTCAGTGGCTGATAATCCAAGCGAACAGGGTGTATATCCTTTGATCCATACACTAGCCATTTTATCGTCATTCTAGTATAAGATATCATTATATAATTACATCAATTAAATTCGTACCCTCACGATTGAAATCCTAGATCCGCCACTGAGGATAGGCAATTTACCGTGCGGCGATACCAACTGCACAATGTACCAACCCATAAGATTGGGGTTTTTTGGCACGCCCATGGGAGGTAATAGACTTGTGTGGCCTGTTGAGCCACAATATAGACATCCTCTCCTTGATAGATAGAATCTTGTCGAATTTCGACTTGTCCAATCTCAGGAGATGTTCTCGTGACATTAGGATCAAACCAATGGACTTTGAATACGACTGGATTAGGACATCTGCGACACTCAAAGGAGTGCTCGTATATGGCTTCTACTATGCCGTAGTAGTCGCGCTCATCGGTGTCGGGCGTACAAACTCCGGTATTTGTGGTTTTCCGATTGGGCCGACTCTCCTCATAGTTTCTTGTGTGAAATCGATAGCCATTCACATCATAAATGTTGAATGTCTTGACCTTATAGGCGAACCCTTTCGCGAGCCCTTTCAACTCAACATTCATGTCCCTATCTTTGCGAGCCTGCAAGGTGAGGCCGGATAGATAGTTACATTAGTCGCTCTTAGGAGCAAAGTAAGATGTCAAAGATTCAACCAGGTACCTTCGTATCAAACCAGTAAATGAAATCGGGTTTGCCATGTTTGAGAAGGTTATCTTCTTCTTAAGGGGAAGGAGCACTACTCCCTCTCCAGTATATATTTAGAAATTCCCTGAAAAAACAAGAGACAAGGAAGTTGGATACATGGAGGATAGTGACGACGTATGTAACAAGCTCATTGAGAATTTACTGAACATAAGGCTTCACTTCGTCAAGGTTCAACAACACGTAATGCATGATAATGCGCCACTCATCATTCCTTAAGGTCTTGGTGCCCGGTGCGCTTGCCTTGCCGAATTGCCCTTTGAAAAGGCTGAGGTTCGATGAACTCTCATCCGCGTTGTAACGAGGTGGGGGATTGTGCACACTAGGAAGGTTATCCTTATAGTATGTTGTTGTGAAGTTTGCCACCTCCTCCAAAATGAATGCCTCTGCCACGCTCGCCTCGATTTTGGCTTTATTTCTACACTTTTTTCGAAGAATCTTTAGACATCTCTCGATCATATAGCATCAATAGGCCTGCACGGGCCCCCACATTCGTGCCTCGTAAGGTAGGTGCAAAATCATATGCTGCATCGCCACAAATTAGCCGGGTGGAAAGATCTTCTCCAGCTTGCAGAGCAACACGAGTGCCACTTCCTCCAAGTCAGCAATGACGTCCCGAGACAACTCCTTGGCACAAAGCTAGCGGAAGAAATAGCTCAACTCTGCCAGCACACGCCACACATGCTCGGGCACGTATCCCCGGGTCATCGCAGGAAGGAGCCACTCAATCCATATGTGGTAGTCATGACTCTTCATCCCTAAGACCCGCATAGTGGACAAGTTCACTCCCCGACTCAAATTCGCCGCATACCCGTCCGGGAACATCAACGTCTGCATCCACATCAAGTCCTCCTTCCGTTGGTCCCTTTTCAAGACGAAATCGACCGGAGTCCTTCTCCATTTCTTACCGGGCCTAGGAGGCTTCATCACTTGCTTTGGCCTATCGCAAATCGTTTCCAAGTCCAATCTAGCCTTCACGTTGTCCTTTGACTTCTCTGTGTCCATGAGTGTTGCAAAAAGCGACTCGGCGATATTCTTTTCTGTGTGCATTACATCAATGTTGTGTGGAAGAAGAATGTCATCGAAATAAGGGAGCCTAGTCAAGCCCGATTTATGAGTCCACTGATGTTCCAAACCATATCCAATAAAACCACCTATATCTTTATCATCTTTGAGAGCCTCTATCTCAGCACGAACCTCGGCACCGGTCATCATGTGAGGTGGAGGGTCGGTGACTTGAACCTCTTTCCTGAAGTTCCTGACATCTCGTCTGAATGGATGGTCAAGAGGGAGGAATTGACGATGTAGGTCAAACAAAGAAAACCTGCCACCCTTCTTCAGATGATAGAACCGTACAACTGTCTTGCATAATGGGCATGGGAACTTCCCGTGAACAGACCACGCGCAGAATATGCCATACACCAGGAAGTCGTGTAGGGAGTACTGGTACCACACATGCATCGTGAAGTTCTTCTTTGTAGCTCGGTGGTATGTCAGTACCCCTTTTTCCCAAGCAAACATCAATTCATCAATGAGAGGCTCCATAACCACACCGATCTTGTTTCCCGGGTGTCCAGGAATTATCAGCGACATGAATACATTCTTGGGTTGAAACGAGATGCCCGGGGGGGGGGGGGGGGGGTGGGGGCGGAGATTGAGGGGGATCACGAACACGGGACAACAAGTATACGAGGCCTACATCATTCCATAGAGATTGAACCCATCTATTGCAAGCGCGACACATAGATTTCGAGCCTCCTCAACTTTACCACGATGCATGTCATCGAAATGTTTCCATGCATCGCCATTCGATGGGTGTACCATCTTGTCCGGGTTGTATATTTTGCCATGTTTGTGCCATGTCATCTATTTCGTGGACTCCTCTGTCACGAACAACCGTTGGATCCTCGGTAAGAAAGGAAGGTACCGTAGGACCTTCACGGGGATACCAAGCTGTGACTTATTGCCATCACTAGGGTCGACCAGATACCTAGAGGAGTTTCACTTTGGACAGTGTGTTGCTTTCTCGTGCAGTTTCCTAAATAGGACGCACCCCTTAGGACAAGCATGGATTTGCTCATATGGCATCTTAAGTGCACGAAGAAGTTTCTATGACTCATACAAGTTCTTCAGCAGACCGTGACAGTCCGGAAGCAGAGATCCAACAACTGCCAACAGGGCATCGAAGTTGTCTCGACTCATGCTACACTGCGACTTGAACGCCATCAGACGTCTCATGGCATCCAGTTGCGAAACCCATGTCTATTCGTGAAGGGGTTTTTGTGCCGAAGACAACATCTCGTAGTACGCCTTTAGGGATTCCTCTGGCTCATCCTCAAATCCTTCACCGAACCGTGCCTCTTGAAAGTCATCCATCCAGTCTGCGACCCCGGCATCTCCATCAAAAGCCTCTAGACGTGGTCTCACCACCTCCTCTCTAATACGATTGGCTTCAACATGGTTTATCCAGCAGGTATAGTTTGGCGTGAATCCATACAAGATAAGATCTTTCTCCACAACCACCTTTGTCTTTCTTACAACGTTGTCACATTTGACGTAGGGACACGACATCCAAATGGACCCATGAGCAACCTCGCCAAATGCATGCTCCATGAAAGCATTGGTCTTATTCATCCACTCTGGGGTCATACTAGGGTAGCCCGTGTACATCCAATCACGGTTCTCCATCCTCTAGCATATACATATGTAAGCGAGCAATATAACTAGCAAATGCATCTCCACAGCGTGCCTACGTTCTAATAGGTGAGGATAGGTCCTAATCCCACCCGCGGATGCGTAGATGATGTCAATTTCCATGCTCCGCTCCGATCCGAGACAGAATTTTGGCAGCACCTCCCCGCTGTTCTCCCGATACACGTCCCGAAAGGGAGGGTGTGCATCCGGAGAACAACAGGGAGGTGATGCCGAAATTCTATCTTAGACCAGAGCGAACCATGGAAACTAACATCATCTACGCATCAACGGGCTGTCCAAAATACATGGCCAATCCGAAACAGTTATGGTCACAGATATGCAAAGATTTTACATACCTCCGACCGTATCTGTTTCGAACGGGAGACGCCTAACTTGGTTACGTGATCATATAAAACATGCATGAAAAGGAGGAGGGGGCTATACCTAAGGTGCCGGTGAAGAAAGGTTGGCGAGGCAGTGGCGAGGCGGTGCGGTGGCGAGGCGACGCGGTGCAGGCGGACCAACAACGCCCCCGAGTCCCTCTCACGGGTCCTCCTGCAAGAAAAACAATTGGTCAGTGTCAAATGAAAATTTTGACAACACCTCCCCTGCACGGGGAGGTTACAAAACTTGCAAAAAACATTGGCACGAAGGCCAACAACCACATATGCACAAAATAGTGGCACGAAGGCCAACAACCACATATACACCAAACATATAGGCACCTCCACCAACCACATACTACTACTACTTACTAATTTCTACTAACACTACTAATTATTACTTACTAGCTATTACTATACTACTACTCTCCTGTTTCTTTATTCTAACTACTACTACTATACTACTAACCACTAGCTACTAACTACAAACTAATACTAGAAACTACTACTACTATTGTGTATACCTTTTCGGCGACGCCCGCAGCGGCGTGATGGTCGATGGGATGAGGCCGGCAAGTACTTCTCCTTCTCCTTCTCCTTCTTCTTGTCCTTCTCCTTCTCCTTCTCCTCCTTCTCTTCCTTCTTCTTCTCCCCTCCTCCTTCTTCTCCTCTCTACTGTTGGGTGGGGTGTGGGGGCCTCTGCTGGGTGGGTGGGGGGTTGCTGCTGGGTGGGGGGCGGGGGTGGGGCAGCGGCGCGGGGTGGGAGCGGCGTGGGGTGGGACGGCCGCGGCGCGGGGAGGGTGGGGCGGCGCGGCAGCGGACGACGGCCGGCGGCCAAGGGCGGCGGCGGCGGCGGCGGCGTGAGGATGAGGGAGAGAGTGTGTGAGATTGTGAGAGTGAGTGTGCTGGCCCAGTTTTTTTGAACTGAAGCACCTAGTTGCCGAGTGCCACCCCTCGGCACTCGGCAACTTAAACAACTTAATTAAGTTGCCGTGTGCCAACCCTAGGCACTCGGCAACTTAATTAATTTTTTTTTTGGCTCCCAATTTTTTGTGTGTGTTTAGCGAACTATTTTAAACAACATGTTCAAATTTGGAAGCCTTTCATTGCTTTTTGATATTTTTCCTTAGTTTATTTTGTTTTTTTTTCAATTTTCCCGCTGGATCTTCGTTTGAACTGCAGGTGCATGAAATAATAGATTTCTTTTGTTCTAAAAATGGTAGCCTTGTTTGGTAGTGCAAATGATGGCTAAATCCATGGTCTGTCTTGATAGTTCAATCAACGTGCTCACGGGGCAACGTCGTCAACTTCGGTGTTTGTAGTATTTTAATTATATTAAATACAAATAAATTTCGAAAATCACGAAACTTAAGCACGTGTCATGATCTCATGTGCGTATGTTGTAGTAAAAATTTAAAAAAGTTTCGAGCACGTCGTCTCACACGTCGTCACGCGTGATGAGATGGTCACCGTGATGGTCGTCGGACTCTGCAGGTGCGTGCACCCTCACCGGAGCCTGAGACCGTCCATCCGGCAGCCCGTCAGTGTGCTTCGGTCTCAAGTGCCACCGCCGAGGATGCCGGTGCCAACGTACATGTCACCACCTGACGCCTTTTACTACACATCTACCACTGCGACAGGTGTTAGCAGCTGCTGCACAGCAGCATCACACAATAGCAGCTAGCTGTCCTGCCTAATTAAAGCCATCAGATCGATCATATATACGTGCGCGACTCCAAATTAAAGACAACAAATTGAGCTCTTTGTGAAAGTAATAAGCTTATTAAAGCAAGCTTAGTAATTAATACATGGTCTATTTATCTATCCGACATAGTTTTTGGTTCTTGTGTCCAAGCTACCTGTAAGCTTACCTCTTTTCTTCCCTCTCTCCTCCACCTCAACATTTAGCCTTCTTGCAGCCCGCTATTATACTTGCTCTTAAGGGCCTGTTTGGATACTTACCTCTAAACTTTAGAGCTAAAGCTCCAAACAGGTGATCTAAAGTTAGCTCTAAAGTTTAGTTCACCTCACATTAAAGCTTTAGACATAAAAAAAAATTAATTAAAGTGCTATACAATTTAGAGGTAGGAATCCAAACAAGACCTAAGTAGTGTCGTAGGCCATCATGTTCTTTAACTACTAAGGTGGTATGATGACCCGTGTGCAAATGTTCTTTATAAACTTCATTTTTTTTCCGAGAGCGTGCTTAACACGTTGTTTTTCATTAAGAAGAAACAACAGTTTTACACAGACGCTAGGGCATTTAGCGAGGTACCAATGCACTAGCCAACCGACCCGAACAGAGCTGGATTACATAGCTGAAAACACGCGACTCAAACGAGGGCTCTGCTGGTCCACACGCGATGCGAAGACGACCATTGAGCGGAAACCGGCTCCGACCCAGGAGTGAGCCTCAGACTTGATCAGCAGCCCAAGTTCCCTGGCCGAGAGCAGCTCCGACTGAAAGACTCGGCGGTTCCTCTCCTTCCAGGTATTCCAAGCTACCAAGAGCACGATTGAGTCGAAACCCCTCCGATAGCGACGCGGCAGACTCGAGCGAGATAGGAACCACCAATCCACCAACGTGGCGCCCTGTGGTGGAGCTAGGTGTTGCAGGCCCAGACCCAGAAGTAGCTCAAACCAGAAAACGCAGGAGACGAGTAGATGATCGGCAGACTCCACCTCCTGATCGCAAAGAGCACACGTAGCTGTATCCTGCAACCCATGCCGCATGTGCTGAACGCTGAGTACAGGCCCAGATGAAGCGATCCGATGCAAGGTGGTCTAGCTGAATGTGCTGAACCGCTAACAACACCTGGATGTAATTGCAGAGGACGGGTGCCGTGGTCGCGCCGACGATGTCCCGGACCCAGCGCCGATCCAGAAGGGCCCACTCCGGCGTATGGCCTAATAATGTTGGTTGCTCAAGTCTGTTGGTGCCATTTTTGGCTCAAGTATGCATGTATTAGACGTAGCCTCAACATCCATAGACGCCTTAGCTTAAAGTCCTCCAAAAACATGGCAGCATCGCTAATGCCACTCTCACACACTATTATCGACCGTGCCATGAGCCCATGACCCACGTTTGTTTATGGAAGCTGTGATGATTGCTAGGGAAATGTATAAAATGTGCAACATTTTTGATAGAAACGAACCGAGTCAGGCCAGATGACTTTATAATTTTAAAAGTGTCTTCTTCAGTCTGTTAGATTTAAGCCTGATTTTAGGTTAACTTTTTTAGGTTAACTTTTTGTGACTGGTTAGATTCTTTTAGCTAAGCCTGATTTTAGGTCAGCTTTTTGTGACTGGTTAGATTCTTTTAGCTAATCTTCACTGTAAGTCACTACTATAGAACACACCTTTGACTGATTTCCAAAATCGGCTTTAGCCCCGGTGGAAATTGCGCCCGGGGCTAAAGGCACCTTTAGTCCCGGTTGATAACACCAACCGGGACTAAAAGTCCCCTCCCAACGACTCGTTGGTCAGACATTGTCAGGGGAGACTTTTCACTAGTTGTCAGGGGGGACTTTTCACTAGTACAAAACAGTACTATACAGGCGGTTCGGAAGCCATTTCTACTGGCGTTTTTCCGAACTGCCTGTGTGAAAGGCCAGTAAAAATGCACCATTTCTACAGACGGTTGCTTGTGAACCATCTGTAGAAATCGATTTCTACAGGCGGTTCTCTTAAGCAACCGCCTGTAGAAATATTTGTCCGAAAATCGATTTTTAAAAACAGAAAAAAAGATTTAAATCTTGGGAGGGGCTGAGAAGCCATCCGCCCGCATTTTTTCACGTCTAGATTCGAACCTCATACCTCAAGCCTCGCGCGGTACCTCCTCTACCACTCCACCCATGACTCACTTGTGTCTAGATTCCGTTTTACTTTCTCATATTCTATACTAAATCGAGTGTAAATTGATTGTTTGAGTCACTAAACGAATTCAAATGAAAAAGTTGTGAACTACAAAGTTTCATAACTTTTCGAGACCTACAACTTTCGTGTAGCAAATTTTTTCATCCGAGGTCGTTTACAAAATTTTGAATTTCAAATTTGACACCTTCGAACGTATTTTCCGATGACAAGATGATTTCAAATGAAAAAGTGGTGAACTACAAAGTTTCATAACTTTTCGAGATCTACAACTTTAATCTACAAGTTTTTTCATCCAAGGTCGTTTACAAAAATAAAAAAAATCTGTGTCCAGGCATTTTTAGTGGCGGTTTTCTTAAGGAACCGCCACTAAAAATCGATTTTTAGTGGCGGTTGCTTAAGAAAACCGCCACTAAAAATAATGTATTTTTACAGGCGGTTTTCCTAAGGAACCGCCACTAAAAATCAATTTTCAGTGGCGGTTCATAACGATTTTTGTTTCTATTTTTCTACTGGCGGTTGATAACTCAAACCGCCTGTGCTATTTTTCTGGGACGCAGGCAAAAATCATTTTTGTATTAGTGTTTAGTCCCGGTTGGTATTACCAACCGGGGTTAAACCTTTAGGCTCGGTTTAAGACACAAACCGAGGCTATTTCTAGGGCTTTAGTCCCGGCTGGTTCTATGGACCGGGACTAAAGGCCCCCCCTCCTATTTGAACTCTCTTCCTCCCCTGCCCGAGCCCGAGAGCTGATTTCTTTCTCTCTGTTCTTGCTTGTTCTTGGTGTGTTCTTCATTTCCTCTTCAGCCATTGCTTCATTTGATCACTTCTACGCCTCCATCGACTCGTTGAAAGGTTACTATCTTCAACCCCTCACTTCTACGCCTCCATAGAAACCGAGGCTATTTCTACGCCTTTAGTCCCGGCTGGTTCTATGGACCGGGACTAAAGGCCCCCCTCCTATTTGAACTCTCTTCCTCCCCTGCCCGAGCCCGAGAGCTGATTTCTTCCTCTTTGTTCTTGCTTGTTCTTGGTGTGTTCTTCATTTCCTCTTCAGCCATTGCTTCATTTGATCACTTCTACGCCTCCATCGACTCGTTGAAAGGTTACTATCTTCAACCCCTCACTTCTACGCCTCCATAGAAACCGAGGCTATTTCTACGCCTTTAGTCCCGGCTGGTTCTATGGACCGGGACTAAAGGCCCCCCTCCTATTTGAACTCTCTTCCTCCCCTGCCCGAGCCCGAGAGCTGATTTCTTCCTCTTTGTTCTTGCTTGTTCTTGGTGTGTTCTTCATTTCCTCTTCAGCCATTGCTTCATTTGATCACTTCTACGCCTCCATCGACTCGTTGAAAGGTTACTATCTTCAACCTTTCACTTCTACGCCTCCATAGAACTGGTCTATATGTGATTTTTCAATATGATTATTCCTCTTTTTTTTGCCATTTTAAGATTCATTCACTTGACATTGTTTGAATATTTTGAACAAGGCAAAATGATTCACTTTATGATTTTTCTTTATAGATTGTTAGGATATTATTAAATGATGAATTTATGGTGGATTGTTCTTGATTTATATATATGCCACTTGAGCTCAAAATAATTATATATTTAGATGAAGAAGGTAGCTACCTAGAATACTTTAGTTGTATACATGGCACATTTGATGATTTTAGAGAAATGTAAATTTTAGTTGTTTTATTTTCTTTGTTTAGAATATAAGGAATTTATAATATCTAGTTTGAAAAATGAGTATAGAGAGTAGATGACAACTACTTCGGGACACTCGGTCTCTGATCGGGTTCCAAAGCGACTAAGGCCAGACCTCCCTCTCATTACCTGTGGCAAGTGTATGCAAAAGACTGTGAAAGAGTACCGAGTGGGGAAGCCGGGTCCCAACAACGGTCGGATCTTCTATAAGTGTCCAGATCGCAATGTGAGTTATATATTTTGTCACATTTGATGGTTATGGTTAATTTGTACCTATATTTCCTAATGATTTTGATTCAAGTGTTGATTTTTTATTTCTATTTTCAGTGGGATGACACTGGATGCCGCGGCTGGTACTGGGAGGAAGAGTATGTTACACACGTCACGAAGGCTACGAAGGCTGATGAGGCAGTGAGCCGGCTCAAGAAGTCTGTCGATGCTGAGCAGACGAATGATGATTTGTCTGCTTTAGTTGGGATTGGTCGTGAGATCATTATGCTACTGAAGTGCATTTTAGGTTTTCTGTGTATTGTGCTAGTGGTCTTAGCATACGCTATGTCAAGGCTTTCATAGAGCATGCATTAGTATTTGTATGACTCGGAAATGACACATGATGGTGTTCCATCTCGATCATGTTATTTTAATGCACACCTTTCGTTCGGTATTTTATAATTTCATTTTTTGACCAAAATAAGAAATTTAATTATGTTTTGGGTCATATAATGCAGACGATGACACGCGATTGGATGTACAATGTAGATCGCCGCTCCAAAGAGTTTATTGATGGCGTGCATGATTTCTTAAGAGAGGCTGAGGCAAACAAGCGGGATGGTAATTTCATGTGTTGTCCATGCACCTTGTGCAAGAATTTGAAGGAATATTCTAGCTCAAGGACTCTTCACTCACACTTGTTGAAGTCGGGTTTCATGTTAAACTATATTTGTTGGACCAAGCATGGAGAAACCGGAATTATGATGGAAGAAGACGAAGAAGAGCAATTGGACCTTGACGACATTATTGCTCAATATGGTGACTTCAATGATACTGCAATGGTGGAAGCAGAAGAAGAGGCAGGGGCAGAGGACACACTCTCTGAATATGATGGTCTTGGTGAAGTCATTCGTGATGCACAAAGAGATTGTGAAAGTGAAAAAGAGAAAGCTAAGTTTGACCGCATGCTAGAGGATCACAATAAACTACTATACCCGAACTCCGAAGATTGGCAAAATAAGTTGGGTACAACACTGGAGTTGCTACAATGGAAGGCAAAAAATGGCATATCCAACAAGGCATTTGGGCAATTACTCAAGATCCAAAAAAGATGCTTCCGAAGCCTAACGAATTGCCTGCCACTACGTACGAAGCAAAACAGGTCGTGTGCCCTCTGGCATTAGAAATCCTGAAGATACATGCATGTCCTAATGACTGCATCCTGTACCGTGGCAAGGACTACGAGGATTTGGATGAATGCCCCGTATGTAAAGCGTCGCGGTATAAGATCAGACGAGATGACCCTAGCGATGTTGAGGGCGAAGAGCGTCCTAGGAAGAAAATCACTGCCAAAGTTATGTGGTATGCTCCTATAATACCACGCCTGAAACGTCTGTTCAGAAGACCGTAAGGCAGACAACATGTTGAGACACCCTGCTGATGGGTCCCAGTGGAGAGCAATTGACAGAGAATTCCCGGAGTTTGCAGAAGACGCAAGAAACTTAAGGTTTGGTTTGAGCACGGTTGGTATGAATCCTTTTGGGGAGCAGAGCAGTAGTCATAGCACTTGGCCTGTTACTCTATGTATCTACAACCTTCCTCCATGGTTATGCATGAAGCGGAAGTTCATTATGATGCCGATGCTGATCCAAGGCCCGAAGCAACCTGGCAACGACATTGATGTCTTCCTGAGGCCCTTAGTTGAGGAACTCCTGCTTTTATGGAGCAAACCAGGTGTACATGTGTGGGATGAGTACAAACAGGAACACTTTGACCTACGAGCATTGCTGTACGTAACAATCAATGATTGACCTGCCCTAAGTAATCTTTCAGGACAGACAAACAAGGGATATAATGCATGCACAGACTGTTTTGATGACCATGACTGTGTATTTCTAAAAAATGTCGAAAGGTTGTGTACCTTGGCCATCGTCGTTTTCTTCCTAAGAATCACCAATCCAGAAAGAAAGGCAAGCATTGTAAAGAAGAAGTGAAACGAACCAAGCCTCACAACCAAACTGGAGAGGATGTACTTGATATGGTCAAGGCATTGCAAGTAGTCTTTGGAAAGGGAGAAGGGGCCGTACGAGTTCCAAAAAATGCTGATGGACACGCACCTATGTGGAAGAAGAAGTCCATATTTTGGGAGCTACCCTATTGGCAGGTCCTAGAGGTCCGCCACGCGATCGACGTGATGCACTTGACAAAGAATCTTTGTGTGAACCTGCTAAGATTCATAGGTGTGTATGAAAAAGCCAAAGATACACTTGAAGCACAACAGGACTTGCAAGACATGAAAGAACGAGACAACCTGCATCCAGAGAAGATAGAAGATGGACGCCATTATTTAAAGCCTGCTAGCTACACTCTTAGCAAAGAAGAGAAGGAAAACATGTTTCAATGTCTAAGCAGGATCAAGGTCCCATCTGGATTTTCCTCCAATATAAATAATATAATAAATGTGTGAGAGAAGAAATTCCTAAACTTAAAGTCTCATGACTGCCACATGCTTATGACACAATTGCTTCCGGTTGTGTTAAGAGGAATTCTACCTCCACATTTATGTCTAGCCACTGTGAAGCTATGTGCATTCCTCAATGCAATTTCTCAGAAGGCAATCGATCCAATGGAACTAGCTGCTCTACAAAATGATGTGGTTCAGTGCCTTGTCAGGTTTGAGATGGTTTTCCCTCCATCCTTCTTTAATATCATGGAACACCTCCTAGTTCACCTGGTCAAGGAGATTAGTATTCTCGGTCCTGTGTTCCTACACAACATGTTCCCCTTTGAAAGGTTCATGGGAGTCCTGAAAAATATGTTCACCAACGTGCTCGCCCAGAAGGAAGCATCGCCAAGGGCTATGGGACAAAGGAAGTCATTGAGTTCTGTGTTGACTATATTCCCGACCTTGACCCGATTGGTGTTCCTGAATCAAGACATGAGGGGAGACTTAGTGGGAAAGGAACACTAGGGAAGAAAACATATATCAGTACGGGGGATGATTATTTCAACAAAGCACACTACACAGTTCTTCAAAACTCCTCCGTGGTGGAGCCGTATGTCGAGGTACACAAGAAGTTCCTACGATCCCAGTTTTCAGGGAAGAATGAAGCTTGGATTATGCGTGAACACATGAAAACTTTTGGCGATTGGTTGCGAAAAAAATTTCTTGGTGATGACAGTATTGATGACCAACTGTATTTGTTGGCTAGACAACCATCATGGCACATCCTCACGTACAAAGCCTACGAGATAAATGGAAATACATTTTACACGGTAGACCAAGATAAAAGGAGCACCAACCAGAATAGTGGTGTCCGCATAGATGCCATTGACCCAAATGGAAAAAGACAAACATATTATGGCCGCATAGTTGAGATTTGGGAACTATACTATGAACCTAATTTTAAAGTCCCTTTGTTTAAGTGCCAATGGGTGAAGATGACCGGAGCCGGGGTAACAATTGACAAGGATTATGGGATGACGACAGTGGACCTCGACACTATTGGGTACAAAGATGAACCATTCGTTCTGGCTACTGATGTGAATCAGGTGTTCTATTTAAAAGACATGTCTACAAAACCAAAGAAAGGAAAAAACGATGATAAATGAAGCATCAATGAGCCCAAGTGTCACATAGTTCTTCAGGGAAAAGAAATATTTTGGGAATTGAGAACAACTCAGACATGTCAAAACTTTACGAAAGGGATGACCGAATTGAGCCATTCAGTGTGACCAAAGACCCAAGCATCCTTCTAAATACCGAGGACACTCCATGGTTACGGCATGATCATGACCAAGGGACATATGTCAAGAAGAAGATCACTACTGTGCCCACTTGATGTAGCTAGCTGAGCAGTCATGTCGATCAAGTGACATGTGTATTGGTCATTTTGGTCAAATAAATAAAGATCTACATTTGTATTTGGTCAATTTTGCATTTAGTGACTAATTAATGTTTACTAATACTTCCTTTGTAGTCATTTAGTGACTAATGAAGATCTACATTTGTCACTGAATAACTTTAGTTATAAAATGAATGATCTTGATGAGTTATAAAACCTTTGTATTCATAAAGGGTCATTTAGTGTCTCATTAACAATTTTCTATTTAAGGTTACACTTATTTGTCGCATAATTGGATAATGAATGGTGAAACACAAATAGTTTAACGTTAAAATAATGCATAAACTAATTTCCTATTGGTAACCAAGCATTTTATTTTTTTTAATTGAACAATATACTTTTGCATTAACCAAATTCTAATGATTAGTTACATTTATATTTAATATTATAAAAAAGGTAAAAGATTTTATGTTATACATTTTTCTAGTGTATAATAAAGCAAAAGAAAATTTAATGGTTATTTTTTTAAAATTTTGTGGCATGTATTTAATTTATTATGCAATTAACATGAACCGGAACAATTTATAGATATATTAAACTATATACAATACCAAAACATATAAAAGATCCCACTGGAAATTTCGTTTGACGCCTAAACAGGCGTTTAGCCGCGGTTGGTATTACAAACCGCGCGGTTGGTATTACCAACCGGGGCTAAATGTCCTTTAGCCCCGGTTGGTAATACCAACCGCGGCTAAAGGGTGGCTTCCTATATAAGCCGTGGCTGCCTCTCTCCTTCCTCATCTGTCTAAGTGCCTTCTTCAATCCGACGTTGATCGAGCTCCATCTCCGCCGCCGCCAACCTCTGCGCCAGCGCCGGACGCCACCTGCGCCACCGCCGGCCACCACCTTCGCCTCCGCACCGGCCCCGCATGCCACCTGCGCCACCGCCGGCCGTCCTCGCCTCGGCTCGCTCCTGCACGTACGACGACACCCTCTTCCTCCATCGCCGCCGCCGCGCCGTACCCGGCCCTCTCGACTCTGCGCCACCGCCACCGTCAGCTCCCGTCACGCCCGAGCCCGCGCCACCGCGCCCGAGCCCGTGCCGCCGTGCCCGAGTCCGCGGCTATCGCCAATGAAGGCCGGAGAGAAAAAGAAGAAAGAAAGAAAGAAAGGGAAAAAGAAACAAGAAAGGAAGAAAGGAGGAAGGAAGAAAGGAGGAATGAAGAAGGAGAGAAAGAAAGAAGCAGAGAAAGAAAGAAGCTAGGGTATTATTCGATTTAATTTGTGCAAAAAAAATAAAGTGGTGATTGTTAATTATATTAGTAATATATTTTATTTTTAGGAATGAAATTGATCTATGTTAGTAATATATTTTAGTTTTAGGAAGTTGATTTAGTTTTAGTAATATATTTTAGTTTTAGGAAATTGATTTATGTTAGTAATGTATTTTAGTTTTAGGAAATTGATTTATGTTAGTAATGTATTTTAGTTTTAGGAAATTGATTTTGTTTGTATTTCAGTTGTAGGAAATTGATTTAGTTTTAGTAATGTATATTATGTGTGGACCACATTCATGCTTTTGATATATGTATTGTTAGAGAAATTGATCTATGTTTAGGGTTTACACACACATACACACACTTGTTTAGGGTTTACACACAAATCACACACACAAACTAAGTGTATACCCCAAGTGTGTGCCTAACTCTAAGTGTCTACTCTAGTGCCTACACTAAGTGTCTACCCTTTTGGTTACTCTAAGAAAGTTTTACAAACTTGTTTAGGGTCACACACACTAAGTGTATCTCTTCATTATATTACTAATAAAATATGTATAGAGCCCTCTTATTTGTTAGAGAAATAGATACCTTTCATTATTTGTAGTTAATTGTATAGATCTTTCATTTGTTAGAGTGCAAAACTCTAAGTGTCTACCCCAAACCCTAATTATATAGATCTTTGATTTGTTAGACCTTTCATTTGTTTAGGGTTTACACACTCTAAGTGTCTACCCTAAACCCTTTTATTATTCACACAAAGACTAAGTGTCTACCCCAAGTGTGCCTAACTATAAGTGTCTACCCGGCCTAAACCTTTTATTAGTCACACAAAGACTAATTGTCTACCCCAAGTGTGCCTAAACCCCTAAGTGTCTACCCCTAAGTGGTTACTCTAAGTGTTACACACTTAGCTTGTTTACGGTGTACACACACACTAAGTGTCTAAACCCTTTTACTATATATAGTTGCAGAAATGGACGACCCGAATGACATGGAGGAATTCTTGTTTTCAATGATCAACGATGGCACTGATCAAGTAGTAGATGGCACCAATCAAGTAGACGACGACACGGATCAAGTAGATGACGGAAGTCAGTACTTTGCGCAAGATGTTGAGCAAGAAAATATCGTGCAAGACAATGTTGCCGAGGTATATATATGTCTACCATCTCTTGTGTATACATGAAAATCAAAATAATTACACTAAGTTTTGTGTGTCTACATACATAGCCGTCTGCATCAACGACAACTACGGGGAAGAGTAAAAATGTATGAGGCCCGAAGAAGCCATTGGAGGGTCGGTACATTATCACGAATTCGATGAGGAAACAGGGGCAGTACTTGGACCAAATGCACATAAATTTTACAGCCACTGTGGTTACCTTGTAAGGGATAGGCTTCCGATCAGTGCTTGTGAATGGCGGCAAAGGTCAGGACAACCTAAAAATTAGTTTTGTCTCTGATCGTGACAAGGAACTAATTTGGCAAGTACTCCTTCAACATTTCTCGCTCGATACAGAAGATGAAGCTTTGAAGGGGAGAGTTAGGGACTGTGCTATGAAGAAGATGTCAACATATTTCCAGGCCTGGAAGAAGAAATTGCATACTGATTTAATCAAGAAGAACCTGACTCCAGATTTCAACAATAAGGCCTACGTCAAGTTGAAATCATTTTGGGATGACTTTGTAGCTTACAAGACATCCGAAGAGGGCGCATCACGAGCGATACTATCGGTGTCTAAAATGGCGGGTCTAGACGGCCAACGAGTAAATTTCTAAGCGTGTCAGAGTTCGGATGGTTACGCTCGGAGAACACAGAGGTTTATACTGGTTCAGGCACGAACGCCCTACGTCCAGTGTGTTGCGGGATTGTATTACTAAGCACGCAGAGCTCATAGAGGGGAGCTACAAGCTTTGGTGAGAGAGGGAAGGCGATTCCCAGGTCTCGTGCGTTTGAGGTTCTTGGTTCTGGTGTGTGCTCGCGTGCATGCGAGTTTAAGTGTGTGTGAATGAATGTCGGGATGTCGAGAGAGCGAGTTTGGAGGTCCATTCTCTCCCTTTATACGTAGGGAGAGATGGAGGAGTATAGTAGAGAGAGGGGGAGGTGAACGTGGGCCCGGCTTGGGCTACTACCGAGGGGAGCTTTGTCTTCATTCCGTCTTCCTTTCTGAGGAAGATTGCGCCACTAGACACATGTTCGGGTCCTGTTTGTCCTTGTTGTGTTGTAGCCATGCGTCTTGTGACCGGGAACTCTGCTGTTCCCTTACCTAGGCATGGGCTGGGGCTGGTCGCACAGGACCGGGCACCCCCGCGTTCCGTCATACAGGGCCGATGACGCCCTAATCCTTGTTGGAGTGTCCGTCGGAGGCATGACGCATATGTAGTGCGTAGAAGTCATCGGTTAGGCAGCACAGGACCCTGTACCGCAGGGTGAACAGAGGTTGGCATGGCGATTCATGCCTTGAACCCCATCCTTGAGGACGGAGGGTACTGTGGACCTTTTGACCATATGGACTAGGGCATCCCAGGCTGTTGATGGTGGCGAGATCTCCAACGGTGAGGGACGTCACAGATGATGTCTCCCAGGCTCGGGCGGGGTGGAAGAGCCCCCGTGGGTTGATGACGTCACGGATGGCGCCACCTTGGCTCAGGCGAGGCGGAAGCGCCTCCGAGGGTTGATGACGTCACGGATGGCACCACCTTGGCTCGGGCGAGGCGGAAGAGCCTCCGAGGGTTGATGACGTCACGGATGACGCCCCCTTGGCTCGGGCGAGGCGGAAGAGGCCCCGATGATGATTTTGTTTTTGTGGAGTCTGGTAAATTGGGTACCCTATTTCTAGGTATCCGACAGTAGCCCCCGAGCCTTCGATGTAGTGAAGGACTACACCGGAGGCTTCCAAGAGCGCTTGTGGTGGTTGGTTAGATTTTTGGATTCCGGTGGGTGCGTTCGAGTGCACCCGCTGGGTGTAGCCCCCGAATCCTTAGGAGGGAGATTTTTCCTCCTAAGGGCTTATTCGGAAGTCTTGCACAGTGCTTGACCCTTCTCTTCCCTCACGAGGCGGGGAGGGAGTGGACTGCTCCGTATGTCAGGGCCAGAGCTCTGGTCGCACGCCAGCCCTGGCACGGGCCGCACTATTGGCCTCGGGCTGACGCATCTTGAAATGATGAGTCGGCACTGCGCCGTGCTGTCTTTCGGCCTGTACGGTCGATTGACCGGTCGAAGACGTGTTTTTTGGATTTTGGGGTCTGACTACGCCCCCCTGCAGCCCAAAAGTGGGTATGCCATGTCTTTCCCGTTTGAGGAGCGGTGCTAGAGCACTGCTTGCCCTGTTGTTAAGACTCCGAACGATGCGCCCTGAGCCACCCGTCTGCTTGGCCATTTATAGCCTCGCTGCACTCTCTTGAAGTGGGTGCTGTCGCACAGTGCGATGTGGTTGGGAGGCGGTGCTGTAGCTTCACGGGCCAGCTGCCACATGAGTGCCCTAGCGGGCTATAAATAGGGGCGACCTCTTTTGGGAAGATTCACATCCTCACAGTTTGGCTTGCCCTAGATTCTTCCTCCGAGGTCCCGTCGGAGAGTCCCTTGAACCGCCCTGGCGAGGGGCCCTTTGAGAGCAAAACTGGATTCAACGGAAGTTCTGCGTTGGGGGTGGGTGTATTCCTCTTCGCCTAGTGGTAGGATTCAGAGGAAGCTCTGCGAGGTGTGCATAGCTTCTTCTTATCCTGACCTCCGGGCGGAAGAGGGGTGTCACCTCCCCTTGCATGAATCGCTCCTGTAGGGCGGAAGGTGTGGAGTCCATCCTTTTGGTTGGATCCTGCTTTCCGCCTCTGGGGGGCGACGACGTGCTTCCCCTCCTCAGGGGGCAATCAAGGATGTGTCCACTGGAAAAGTCATTGTAGTTTTTGCATGACTCCAGGAGTTGGCTCACCCTTGACTGCGGGTTGATGGTGATGCCGCCGTCAGCGAGACGGGTGGGCTCGGAGCTGCCGACGTACGGCGGGCTCGGAGCCGTTTGCCGACGGTGTCCTCGGTCATGGGGCAGCTCAGGCAACTTAGCGGCAACGTTCCCAATCGACTCCGGAGGAGGGGCGCGTCCTGGGGTTCCCTAAAGACGAGGCGGTTGCTGTTCTCCCATAGCTGCAGCACGTCCGGTCTAGGTGGCCCGTGGGTCGTAGCGCCATCGTCCGAGGCAACCACTTACCTCTAACAGACGCCTCCTGAGCCCCACGGCTGGGTTGTTTGACCTAGATACATAGGCGCGTCGGGCGGTGGCGAGTTTTTTAGCGCGGGTGCCGCTCAGGCACCTTTGGCTTTTGGCCGTTTGGCCTGTGATTTCCCTTCAGTCCACCTTGTAAAAGTTTTCGTGTTGTTTTGTGTCTGATGATTGGGCTTATCCCCCGCGGCTCTTAGAGAGTGTGTAAGCCCTGCAAGGATCAACATTCATGTATCTGAAATGAAAAGAGATGTTTTGTGTTTACCTGTGCGGACCTCTGACGAGCGAGGTATGGTGCGCCTTTTTCCGTCTCCGTTATCCAGTTGTTTGAACCGGTAGGAGGGGTGCGGCGAGAGCACCCGAGTCTCTACTCAGCGTAAAGAAATCATCTCGGGTCTGTGCCGTCTTTTCGTGCGTTCCCCGCACATCTCTCCGCGAGAAGGGGGAATATGAGCCGAACCATGCTATCCTCGAGTCGGATGAACCATGGATGCTCGTCGAGGTAATAACGGGCAAATCTGAGTGGGGTGCTCGTTTCCCGTTCGCTGGGGTCCCGGCTGGTGGCCCATGTCGTGGTCACCCCAAATCGGTTTCATCTAGTAGCCGGGTCCGTTCGATGGGTCCCGGGGGCTTGCTGCCTTCCTTCGGTAGGAATACCATGAACCAATCATCCGCAAAGACGGACTCAAATACGAAATCTGGGAATGACCTTGGCATCTGGTTGCCAGGCTAATGACCGCTAGCGTGTCCATTCCCCATTCACCCCTCGCTCTGTTGTCCTGAGATGGTCGTTTCGAACCCCGCTGGGTCGGCCTTCGTATCTCTGGACCGTAGTGGGCCGTTGGGGTGTCTATAGCCCATATCCCTTTGGCTTACCTGGGCCCGTAGGCCTTCGCCGTTGGTCGCGCCACGTGTGCGTCCCTCCGACCCTTGTGTTTGTTGGCCGAGCTCGGACGGGCCGGAGGTTTCGTTGCGGTGTACTGGGGACGCATACTGGAATGATGATAGGTACAGGATGCAGGATTCAGAGCGAGAGGAAAATCGGGTGGTGTTAGTTACCTACCGTCGCGCGCGGCTCCTGGTATTCCAACGTACAGTGGAGTAGACGTAACCGAGTGTCCGTATTTAATGCGACCTGAGTCGTGGGGTCGTGCGCGTGGGGGTCGTGGAGGCGTCTCTCCGCCTTCCGACCCCTTATAAATATCTGTACGCCGCATCACCCCCCATGAGCCTACACTGTTCGCCTCTTTCGCCGCTTCGTCTTGCTCGCGCCGAATCCTCCAAAGCTAGGGTTTGCGTCTCTGTGCGTCTGTCTTAGTCACACCTTGCCCCGCACCGCGCGCCGCTCCCTGGGAGAATTTCTAATGGCCAGAGTACCTCGGGAGAAGAGTTGGCCCCGATGTGAGGCTGAGTATGATCGAGCGCTCGTGCTGGTGGACGCGGGGATGCTGCGCCCGGAGCTCTTCGCCGACGTCCCCACCGACGTCGACAGGCCGAACCCGCCGAGCGGGTATGTGGTCTCCTTCCTGCCGTTCCACGACCGCGGGTTCGGGACGTCGCTGTCTCGCTTCTTTCATTGGATTCTTCATCATTATGGGATTGAGCTTCACAATCTCAATCCTAACTCCATCCTCCATCTTGCGGCCTTCGCGGCCATGTCAGTGGGGATGTTGGCGACGGAGCCGGACTACAACTTGTGGAGGTTCTTCTTCAAGGCGACGGTGTTCCTCCTTTATTTTGGAGGGGTGAGATGGGTGCCGTCGAGCGGAGGGTGCACCATCAGTCTCCGTTCTGCCAACTCTCATCTTTATATGCCGGCGCGAATGAGCTCGTCCAACCGGGGGTGGCACTCACAGTGGTTCTACATTCAGAACCACCCTGAGGCGCCACTCCCGGAGTACATGGGCCGGCGCTTTGCCGAAGAGCCCCCTAACTGGAATGACGACCTGACCCTGGAGGAGCTCGCGGGGATAGCGCCCTATCTCCGGAGCTTGAGGTGGATCCGTGACGCGGAGCTAAACCTCTCGGGGGTCGTCGCGCAATTCCTGCAGCGCCGGGTGCTCCCGCTTATGGCGCGGGTACGTGCGCTGAACGACATGGTGCTTGGGGCGTCGCGTGAGGGATCCTCCATGGCGGAGGTGGACCTGGAGCTAGAGGGCGCGGTCGATGTCACCCGGAGGCTGCTCGGAGACGCCCTGAATGAGGATGGTGTTTACCGTTGTCCGCCGATGCGCCCTGACCTCAACTTCGTCGAGCTAGTAAGTCGAGACCGTGTCGCAATTTCTTTTCCCCGTGCTTCTTTTATTTGGTGGTACTGATTCGTGCGCCGCTCGTCCTTTTTCTGCAGAGCCCCCTCTCGATGGCTCACCATGTGGCCGCGCCTCTTCCCGTTCAAAGCGTGGCGAACATGGGCTGGATCCCGCCACAATCGGCGGACGTGGACTAGGAGGTCATCAGGGAGGATGACAATGATGACGACGACAAGGACATGCGTCCTCTATCGGAGGTGGTCCCCGCGCTTCGAATGGTGGGGACAGTGCGTCGGCTGGCCACGACCGCGACCACGGTGGAGGTGCCGTCGGTGAGAGTGCTCGGCGCACACCTGGCCCCTGGTAGTTCTGGAGGCGGCGCTGCCGGCAGCACTCCGACCACTCCTTTTCCTGTCTTACCTGCGGAAGGCGGCGACGGCGAACGGAGTGGCGGTTCGGGGTCCTCGAGCCGTGGCGCGATGGAGACGATGCGGAAGCTGTGGTCGCGTCTTCTCCCCGCAGTAAGTCTACGTCGCGCGAAGTTCTTCTCCGTTTTATCAGTGGAATACGATTGTTCGTGGCGTGAGCGTGGGATGGACTTCGCAGGATCGCCGGGAACCCTAACCACGCGGGCTAGAAGAAACTGCGCCGGGAGGCGACTCTGGTTGGTCCGAGGCGGAGCGTCGCGGCCTTGGCCGCCGGTTCGACGGACGCCGCCGGGACCGGGACTAGCCCGACCCCGAACAGTGCCGCCGCGATTGGCGCAGCGTCGCAGGAGCCTGCTAACGCTGGCCCCGCGGCCGTCGTATCGTCCCCTCCCCTGTAGGTGGTGGTTGTCGACGGTTCTGGGGAGGAGGGTGGCCTAGACGTCGCCGTGGCAATGGACGTTGGGGAGATCCAGACAGATGCGACGCTTGGGGACGTGGCGGTGGCAACCGGCGCGGGTGAGGAAAGACGCCTGGGCTCCCCCTCCCCGCGGCGGGCTGCCTCGTGGCGTGTTAGTCCCCAGGTCGTTTACAGAGAAGGAGTTGGCATCCGCGCGTGCGTCGTAGGCCGTTCTCCCTCAGTCCGGCATGACTTCGCCGGGCGAGGCGGGCGGCGCCGGGGGAGGGACCACTCCTGGGACCCTACGTCGGCTTGGCGCCGACCATCACTCCTTCAGGGATGCTAACTCGGTCGCGTGGGTCAATCGGGAAAACCCGGGGGAGCTAGTGTTTGTGCTGGACGATCAGCGCGAACTCCAAAATTGGCAACGTGTTGCGGGCTCTCGCCGGGAACATGGCCGCCGCGTGGCACGTGCAGTGGAGGAGCTCCAGAGATCGGTCGCTTTGCTCAACGATGACCTCTCTCATCACGGTAATGTGAGAGACTGCTCGAACGCAAGTGTTGTTTCTTCTGCTTTGATCGACTTCTTGACATCCCTTTCACGCAGATCCTGATGGAGACGAGTGCTGAGAAGTCCGAGTTCCTTCACAGTGAGGTTGGGAGATGGGAGCCCGGGTCGTGGGCAGAAGACGGGGATACAGACGTGGCCGAGATCCTCTTGACCACTCGCAGCTGAGTGGTTGAGTTGGAGGAGCAGCTGAGGGCCTCGGCAACGAGGGAGGAAGACGCCCAGGCGTTAGCGCGCCGGAACACGACCGATGTCGAGCGGGTCAAACGAGAGCGGGACGTAGCCCGCGCCGGTGCAGAGGATATCCGCAAGATGCTGGAGGACGAGCGCGCGACGCATCAGGCCAAAGTTGAGCGTCTGATGACCGAGCGTGACGCCGAGGCGGAAGCACGGCGCCGGGCCGTCTCGGCGCTGAACTCCATGGAGGAGGAGCGCAACACCATGCGACGCCAGCGTGACGTCAACCGTCGGGAGCAAGACGACGCCGTGGCCCACTTCGAGGACCTGTCCACCCGGGCGCGCGAGCGCAATGCTGACGCCGGCTGGAGGATTCTGGAGTTCTCCACCCGGGTTGGTGAGTTGACGACGGTCGCCTCACAGCTCCGCGCAACGGTCAACGGTCTGGAGGGAGAGAACGCAGGTATGTTTCCTCCGTCTGCCCGTTTGCCTTTGGATCGTGTGTCGTTTGTTTAGAGGTCCCCGAGCGAGGTATGCTCTGGCACGTGCTGTCACACCCGGTTTTAAGGACCAAAACCAGATATACACTATATGTGAGCCCAGGAAGTCAAATCTCACATGTAGCCACAAATTAAAGAAGTATGAAAAGACAACACTTAAATATATAACATATAAGGTCAAAGGATAACCTTTACGCGGCAAACAACGGAAAGACGACTCCGAACTTCGGGTGAAGACTCTAATTCCACAGGGACCAACTGACTGGTTGATCATAAGCCTAACTCCTTTAACTCTTTCAATCTGATATTGTTGATAAGGCAAGGGTGAACACTTAAAGTACTCAGCAAGAATAACATTGGGTTATGAAGCTCAAAAAGGTTGACACTGGCTTAGTGCGGTTCCTTTTAACTTTGTTAGGTTTTACCAACAATTAGCTTTAAGTTATGCTTAACCCAGTTGATAACCACATGATCATTAATGGAACATTCTCTTATCTCATAACTCCAAACTTACCATCATAAGTAGTTATAACAACAGGAGTAACTAACACTGTGAGTTTTCCGAGCCGCTCGTGACCGTGAGCACGGCTATCATGATAGTTTTACACTCTACAGAGGTTACGCACTTTACCCACAAGCCATGTTGCCCTTTCGCCCGGGATCATGACTCCCATAACACTACTAAGGTGAGCGGGTAGGGTACACTACGAAGTCTTTCAAAAGTCCTTTCTAGCATGTAGCGGACCCTACGGACCCAATGCAAAGGGGTATGTAAAGCCCCTACTCGGTGGTACTCTCCCGGAGCAGTAACTACCCTAGGACATGCCCTACAACCAGCTCGGCAAATGTGCCTTTCACGAACCACAAGCATGCTAGTCCAAACTTCATACTTAACTAAAGCCAGAGCCATATAGCACTCATGGTTGCATTTAAGTCCCAGCTTTTGCCCTACAGTGGGGTCCTATTCCATGTTGCTATAAAAGTCAATTTTAATCATCGTTGCATATATCCATTAGTCAATATTCAATTCAAGATTCTTCATGTTCAGCATAGCAAAACTACCCATATGCATAGTAACCCATTGATGACAAGGTAAAATGGATAACAAAGCTATGATATAGATCTAATAGGAATCAAAATTAGACACATGCAATATGACTAGATTGATTAAGGTGAATAGGTAACAAGGACGGTCCCATGTTATACTTGCCTTAAACGCTTAAATCCTTTCTTCAACTGATTCTCAATCTTCTGATGACTTCTTCTTGATCTCCACGTAAATCTCACCAATAGGACATGATCATAAACACCACACAAGCAACTGAACAAACATGCATAACATACAATAGATATATTTAGAACAATACACCAATTAGTGAAAAGGGTTTAAAATAAATCTACGTATTGCTACGATCACGCAGACGTGAGAATCACGCTAATCGGATCTATAACGGAATAGAAACGTCTACAGAAAGATTAGCTTTTAAAAGAGAACTAGACTTTATTTATTTTATCTATATAAAATCATATACTGGATAATTCAGAGAATTACCCAAATTATATTAATTCACATTACATTTTATTTGAAAAACAAGATTAAACTAAATATATTTCATTTAAGAAAAACCGAGTTTAGTTTTAATTGGAAATCCATTGCTTATAGATTAATCAAATATCATTTTATTTCAAAGAAGAAAACATGTTTGACACTACTGATAACAGATAGATATTATCGATACGAAACCGATGCCACTAGTACGGAACAAAAAAAAATCTAAGATGAATTAGTTATGAATTAAACCGGATTTTCTATACAAGATTAATTCATTAAAAAGATTAATCTAAACTTTATTTTTGAAAAGTTATTAACATAGATTAAATATATACTACTGGATAGAGCATAAAGTTATGAAACTAACGCAATTGGAACAGATCAATTTGGATCTAAAACAAGAAAATTACGGGTATTTGAAATCAGTGGCAAACTTGTAAATATATTGAATTTTATTGAATTAAAATAAATCAAAAAAGGATCGGATAATGTATCAGACATCAGGACGGCGGGTTGATTAGTCAAGAGCCGAGGGGCTCTTTAACAAAACATCCCACGAAGGGGTATCGTCTAATCTGGACTGATGGATCAGGGATGGATGGATCAGATTAGATGGGGGAGAGAGGGTGGTGCTCCCGCCAGAGTAGAAGGCAGGGACGACGACGCCATGGCCGGACAGGGCCCGAGCTCGCCGGCGTAACTTGAACGGGGGCTATGGCGCTCGGTTTTTCGTTCCAAAAGCACCGGAAGAACGAGGGATAGATGAAGAACTCACCTGAGGCGAAAACGGAAGCCGAGGAGGGCTCTGGGGGATCAGACCACGGAGAAGGCGGGCTACGACTTCCTGTAAACGTGAACAAGCTCGGGTGAGCAGCGATTCGGAAGAAAAAGGGAGGGAGAAGGGTTCCGGTGGCTCCACAAGGCTGATGCGAAGCACGGCAGGTGCTCACGGTTGACAAATGGCGGAGGAGCAACCCGGAGCGACGGCTCGTCCACGGCAAGATGCGTCGCGAGCGCTGGAAGGCACCAAGCGAGGCGAGGCTTGATTGCTAGACGAAAAACGAGGCAGGGGACGGCGGCACTACTTATAGGGCGATAGGGAGGGGTATCCTGTGCGGATACGCCTGCACGCGAAGAAATCGTGGGACGGTTTGCTCTGCCGAGGCAGAGTCCGTCACGGTGAAGGGGAGGGAGGAGGAGCTGACAAGCGGGGCCGCTGCATCAGTCAAAGGAGAGGAGGAGGTGCGCCTGCGTAGGAGCTGGGCCGGCCTGCTGAAGCTGGGCCGCGCGGAGGGGGAGCCGGCTGGACTGGGCCAGCACGCTGACTGGGCCAAAAGGAGAAATAGAAGGAATAGAGAAGGGAAAAGAGTTTTCCATTTTATTTCTTTTGCAAAGATTTTCCAAACTGATTTCTAAAAGGGTTTTGAAATACCTTTTTGAGTTTTGTAAACCAAGCAATACAGAATAAATAATGCAGAGGCATGAAATGCACCACAAAGTTGCTAAACCCTAAGTTACTTTTAACTTGATAAAAAGTTTTTAGTTTCCTATATTTTTATGAGCACCAAAATTCAAAATTAAATCAATTTCAATCTATTTCAAAAAATCAAAATTTCGGGTGTTACACGTGCCGAGGGCGCACCTTTCTAAGTGGTTGGTCCGAGAGTTCCCACGTTTTTATTCCTCGAACTTTTTGCCTTAAGGGAGGTTACATGCGTATGTACATGGTGCTAGGTATACTAGATAATAATAGAAAGGGCGACATAGCAGTTGGTGCTGTGGGCGTCCGAGCTCTGCGCGTTCTAGGGGTCGACGTCCATCTTGTTAGCGGCTTCGATCGACGCCACCAGCTCCTCGCTGCGCACCTCGGCCATGGCGTTCTCGCAGCAGTCCACCTCGCACTGGTATGCCACCTTGACATCGGAAGTGACTGTAATGATGCCGCACGGCCCCGACATCTTGAGCTTGAGGTAAGTGTAGTTTGAGACGGCCATGAACTTCGCGTAGCACGGCCTTCCCAAAACAGCATGGTAAGTTCCACGGTAAGCCACGACCTCAAAGGTGAGATACTCGGTCCGGAAGTTGTCCGGCTCCCTGAACGTGACGGGCAGGTCGATCTGCCCTAGGGGTACCGTTTGTCTTCCGGGAATGATCCCCTAAAAAGGAGCCCCCGAGGATCAAAACTTTTCCCTACGTAGGCCGAGGGCCTCGAAGGCGTTATAGTACATGATGTTGAGGCTGCTGCCCCCGTCCATCAGCACTTTGGTGAAACGCACGCTCCCTATGATCGGGTCCACGACGAGTGGATAACGACCCGGGTGGGGAACGTGGATCGGATGGTCATCTCGACCGAACGTGATGTCGGGCTTCGACCAGTCAAGGAAACTGCGAATACCTCGCGGCGCTCCTTCTTCTGCCAGCGCTTGCAGCTATAGGCCTCTGGGCCTCTGAAGATCATGATGCACTTGTTGACGTGGGGGTAGGAGTCTTCGCGACCCCCATCCCTGTCCTGGCCTTCCGACTCCTTCGGTTCGTCCTTGTAAGGGGACGACCTTGAAGTACCTGGCCATCATGTCACACTGCTAGAGTGTGTGCTTGACCGGTCCGTTGTGGTACGAGCATGGTTTGGTGAGCATGTCATCGAACTTTCCCACCTTCTTCCCACCCTGGGGACCGGGAGGTTTGCGGTCTGCCGCTGTGACAACGTTGTCGCTGCCGCCACGCTATGGCTTGCCCTTCTTCTTGTTCCTATTCTGGGAGCGGTTCGAGCTGCCTTCGCCGGCGGTCTCAACTTCCTTGCCCTTTCCCTTGTCTGGGTGTAATATTGCACCGACCACCTCTTCTCCCGACGCGAAGCTCGTGGTGATGTCGAGGAGTCGTTCGGTGGTGCGAGGGTTGTTGTGGCCCAGCTCATGAACCAGCTTTTTGCAGGTGGTACCTGCTAGGAAAGCCCCAACCACGTCCGCGTCGGCCGCGGTCGGGAGCATTGTGGATTGCTGGGAGAAGCGACGGATGTACTCCCAGAGGGACTCGTCCGGCTTCTGCTTGCAGCTGCGGAGATCCCAGGGGTTCCCTGGATGCGTGTAGGTGCCTTGGAAGTTCCCGACAAAGGTCTGTCACAGGGACTCCCACCCATCAATGGTGTTGGGAGGCAGATGCTCGAGCCACGTGCGGGCCGAGTCCGAGAGATGGAGAGGCAAGTTGCGGATGATGAAATTGTCATCATCCGCGCCACCGGCCTGACATGCGAGGCGGTAGTCGTCGAGCCAGAGCCCGGGGTTCGTTTCCCCGGAGTACCGGATGACGTTGGTTGGCTATCGGAAAGGGTGCGGGAACGGCGCACGGCGGATGTGTCGAATGAACGCCAAGGGGCTCGGTGGCTCCGGCATGGGAGGCCGGTCTTCATCGCTATCATATCGGCCACCACGTTGGACGTGGTAGCCTCGGCTTACGTCATCCTGCTTGGCGTGCTTGCGCGCGTTGAGCGTGTCGCACACGTCGCGCTTTTCGCCTACTCTAGCGTGCACGGTCGGACGTTGATGTTCGGCCGGTGCGGGATCCGGATGGACCGACCCCTCGCGGTCGTTAGGAGCCACGTCGGTTGGGTGGCCGGCGCTGAGCCCGCGCCTCCGCGACGCGGAGCTCTCGGCCTGTTGTTCCGCGGCCCGCTCTAGAAGGGTCTTCAACTCGTCGTGAGCGAGCTTGCCATCGGGAGCATCTAGGATCGGAAGGTTGCCGAGCAATATCCCTGCTGGCGCGATGTTCTGGCTTGCCCGCGTGAATTGCGGCGTGCCATATTCGTCGTTTATGATGTGGTGGTGTACCGCCTGGGCCTCCCTGCGAGCGCGAGGCTCCGCGGGATCCCTGGCGGCTTCGCGCTCAAGCTTTTCGCGCTCGAATGTCACCTTTCGTTGGCGCTACGCGACCTGTTGCTCTACGTCGTGGAGGTCGCGAAGCTGCTGCTGCCAAGCCTCCGAAGACTGCGGATCGGGCCGTGGCTGAGGTACCAGAACACCTGTCTGGTACATGGGCGTGTGGTTGCCGTCGCCGTCGTCGTCCCCCTTGTTGACGAGGGTGGGGTCGACTATGACTGCGGGTGGAGGTGCGTCGCACATGAAGCACTCGCGGCCATGGTCCTCACTGGGATCGCTCGAGCCGGAGTCGAGCAGATAGTCGCTGTCCTGGAGGAAACCGTGAAGGGCCTCCTGGTCCCCAGACCGTCGAAGTCCAGGGGGTCCCAGGGATCAACGCTCCCACGACTTGAGTCGGTGTAAGACGTGATCTCGAAGCTCTTGAGGAGATCGGAGGCGGAGCGAGGGTGGTGGGACGCGAGCCCCATTCGTGTCCCTTCCGCGGGGTCAGCATGGAACCACGCGGAGCTTTGTCGTCATTCCGTCTTCCTTCCTGAGGAAGATTGCGCCAGTAGACATATGTCCGGGCCCTGTTCGTCCTTGTTGTGTTGTAGCCATGCGTCTTGTGATCGGGAACTCCGCTGTTCCCTTACCTAGGCATGGGCTGGGGCTGGTCGCACAAGACCGGGCACCCCCCTCGTTCCGTCATACAGGGCCGATGACGCCCTAATCCCTGTTGGAGTGTCCGTCGAAGGCATGGCGTGGATGTAGTGCGGCGAGATCTCTGACGGTGAGGGACATCATGGATGACGTCTCCCTGGCTCGGGCGGGGCGGAAGAGCCCCTGAGGGTTGATGACATCACGGATGGCGCCACCTTGGCTCGGGCGAGGCGGAAGAGCCTCCGAGGGTTGATGACGTCACAGATGGCGCCACCTTGGCTCGGGTGAGGCGGAAGAGCCTCCGAGGGTTGATGATGTCACGGATGACACCCCCTTGGCTCGGGCGAGGCGGAAGAGCCCCCAATGATGATTTTGTTTTTGTTGAGTCTGGTAAATTGGGTACCCTATTTCTAGGTATTCGACAGATACAGAACCAACAGAATGCCCGAGAAAAGCAATACCACCATCACTTGGGATCGGGTGGCTACATTACTGCCATTCCTAAGTGGGAAAAATCAGAAGAGGACCTTGAAGCTAGGGGAATCCAACCAGAATCAAGTAACTGGGGTGACCGCGGTAAGTGGTGGTTTTTTGGTCACGTGGGAGGCCTTGACCCTCAGACCAGGAGATTAACGTATACCGAAGGACTCACAGAAGCAGCAAGGAAACTGGTTTACGCTCAATCTATGAGGGAAAAAGGAGTATGGTCACCAGATAGAGATAGGGATGAGCTGACATATGCCCTGGGGACTGCGGAACACGGTGGGCGAACGAGAGGTTATGGCGCGGTGCCGTGGAAGCATGCCTTCCCTCAAGACAAAGATACATATAGAAGCCGCTAGAGAAAGAAGAAAGAGGAGGAAGCTATGAAACTTAGCATGTCACAAATGCTTAGTGAAGCACGCGAAGCAGCTATTCAAGCAAAAGAGCGAGAACAAAATCTTGAAGCGAGAATGAGCGAGGAAATAAAAAGGCAAGTGGAGTTAGCAATCAGCCGAATGCAAAGTACTTGATCAGTACCGGAAGTCAACATCAGCCCATCAGCTCAGTTGAAAAGTAGTTGTGCTTCCACGGAAGTGCCTCAACCTGGTGATGACATAAAGCTACACTTCCCCATGGATGACATCACAAAACTAAATACACCATGTGAGCTGCTCATTCCAGAGGGCGCTACTACCACAATCATGGTGGCTACCGGTATTGTATCTCCTATCGACCCTACGAAGACACCAGTATGCCATGGGTCAAAAATACCAGCTAGATATGCTCGCGTCTCGGTGGATAGAGTTCAAAAAGGTCATCACGATGTTAAGCTTGACATTGAAGGAGGTGATGGGGAGACGACTTTAGGACAAGCGGAGAAGACATTTATTTGTTGGCGCAAGCGCTATATCATTATTCCTGGGGCATCACCTCCTATTGTAGCGTCGCCACCTCCTCCTCCTCCTCCTAGGTGCGAATGAAAGTGAATCATACCTATCTCTTTTCACTAACTTTGTATTGGCTTAAATAGCGATACTTTATTCACACTCGTTGTTTTCACTATAGGACCTCACCTAGAGACCTAAGTCACCATTCATCACCTGCTGGTCATAGTGTTGCGAGGGATGATGATGATGAAATGCACGACACGACTTCCTCCCTAGAACCTCCAAGGCGCTCTCCATCTCCGAAACCGGCCCCATCGCCTCCACGACGTTCTCCAACGCCGAAACCGGCCCCATCGCCTCCACGACGGTCTCCAACGCCGACACCGGCCCCATCGCCTCCACGAAGGTCTCCAACGCCAACATCGGTCGCCCCATCGCCAAAGAAGAGGCCCGCCACAAAAGCAAAGTTGTCGGCCGCAAAACCGCAAGCAAAGAGGCAAGCTACAAGGAAAGTTAGGATTCCTCAGAAACTTCCGTATGAGAAGACTGACGAAGAAATAGACGCTTCAGTAAAGTCCAATGTGCAAGCACATTTCCAGAAAATGGAAGACGTCCGTAAAGCAAAGAAAGAATCTAAACAACCATTCTACTTACATCAATCATCTCTAAGGCAAGCGGTGGAAGCAAAGAAGAGAAAGCAACGTGATGCTCAAAAGCGTTCTCCAATATCGGACTATGACCGCACTCTCGAAAAGGCAATTAACGAGAAGAAAAGAGCAGGGAAGGGTGTCCCACAGCTCGGGGAACAATCGAAGCAATCAGTGCCCCCGCTAGTTGTTAGGAATGATTATGGTTCAAACATGAGCATGCTAGAAGACAATGTTCCACGGGTCAATTATGATGGATTGGAAGAGTTCTTGAAAGGAGCTGGTATAATCGCGACTCAATTTCTAGGAAATGCACTAGTCGCAAATGCCACTATAGTCGATGAGTGGAAGAGCACTTATGTACGTGGCAGAAGTATGCACAACCCATCGGCCCTCAGGGATCTTGGTACGCAAATGCGCAGGTTAAACTCGTGGTACATGGAGGCATGTACCAAAAACCCAGATGACGACTGCATTTGCGTCAGAATTAGACAAGAACATTACTTCCGAGCCGATGATCTTTTTATTTCCGTATAGTGAGCTCCACCAACTATACCACATGGACGCTCTAGACAAATTTTTGATGAGTTGCTACTGTTTGTAAGTGATCATTTCTTTTTAGTAATCGGACTATAGCATATGTATATGTATAGTAACTAACTATCCTCAAACATATATATGTAGATTCTTGATGTTATTGCTCAAACGTAAGGGAGACATGGAAATTGGTTTCATTGATGCATCAATCATATTCTCGGATCCAAACACTCCCCACGATCAATGGATACCTCAAAAGGAGAGGAATTTACGGAGGTTCTTGGTCAACCAAAAGACCAGACAATATATACTCTTCCCCTACAACTTTGGGTGAGTGTTGTTATCATTTGCACAATTTTTCTTACTTATTACTCAATTCAATATAAAGATATATATGTTGACTCTATAAACAAATGCAGTTTTCACTGGATACTCATAGTCATCGATTTGAGAAGAAGTCAATTGATAGTCTTTGACTCATTGAGAAAACTAGTGGGAGATTACCAAGATATGATAGACATTATCAAGGGGTAACTTTGATCTTTAAATATGAATTCCTGCTCTTTAACTACACTGCAAGAGTTAATTAACTAATGATCAAATTATTGAGCAGGGTTTGGGCTTGGTTCGTCCCGAAACACCGTCCGAAACAAGAAGAGGCACTAAACGGTCCTCGTATTGTTACCTTTAAGTTTTACTAGCTCTCATAATCTGTTACCTTATCATGCTTTAACATATGCGTATGATGACGATAGTAATCTTTCATATCTTACAGTGGTTTCTAAGGCAGCCACAAGACAACAATCTGTGTGGATACTACGTTTGCGAGTTCCTCACAGTGTATGCAAGAAGAAATCTTACAGAGAATCTAAGAGTATGTGATATGTATATATAATACATCTATTTATTTATTTGTTGCTATTAACTAAATCTTATGTATATTAACACTTGTTTCTTTATAATGCAAAATGAAGACGCTATGGTTGCAGCGACAAGTGTCACAAGAAGACCGCCTCAAAGGAATTCAAGAGACCTTTGCTGGATTTTTTCTTGACAAAGTTGTCAACCCTAAAGACGAGTACTATTACGACCTGGCCGAACCATTCAAGCTAAATGAAGACGAACATCTATATGATATTTAAGTGGCGAGAGCATTTGTATCTTAAGTCAAGTAACAATAGATAATGATGTAAATTTTATGTGCATATATATTATACTTATAGAGTTTCATAGTTTATTTGTATTTAATGCTTGAAACTAACTTATAAGTGCGTGAATACATGTATTAGCAGCGATTACATATATTAGAAGCGTAGAATGCACACATTTGAATACCTAATCTAATTGGAAAAACAAAATAAGAAATATCAAAATCAGAAAAAAAGGGTCTTTAGCTCTGGTTGGTAATACCAACCTGTGCCACCTGTCGCACCCTTTAGCGCAGGTTGGTATTACCAACCGGGGCTAAAGGTCGGGCTTTAGCCCCGGTTGTGCGAACAGGGGCTAAAGGGGGGACATTTAGTCCCGAATCCTTAGCCCCGGTTCAGACACCGGGGCTTAAGGCTCTTACCCACCGGGGCTAAAAGCCGGTTCTGTACTAGTGAGTTCTTTGACTCTCTTTTATAAAAAGGTTTTTTCCACCGTGGGATCTCCCCCACAATTTTTGCCTTACAAAAAAAAAAGGATAGACCCCCCTGCTCTTCCTCTGTCAGAACAAATTAAATCAGCAACTGTTTGGCATGAACCCAACATGCTCCTGCCGGCGTCGAACACAATGCCGGACCCCTGCTGCCAGATGTTGCCGAAGATGGAGACACCACTGTCGCTAATTACATGTGACGTGAGAAGGGAGCGAGGAGATTAAAAAGACTGCATCTGCTGAGTTGGTTCTTAATTGCAGTCCAATCCAACGATAGAGCATATGCATCGGATAGCACGGCGGCGGCTATGGCGGCGGCGGCTACAACACTACAACAGGGAAGCTAAGAGCCATGAAATACACTTGCTTAGCTTTAACATCATTTAACAACAATAACTATGATGTTAGATACTTACACTGAGAAAAAAATATACATCCCTTTTAACATGCATAAAAATTATAAAATTACGTACAAGTAAAATTATTTGTTGTGATATATGATTGTGGGGCTGAGGGAGGGGGGCATGGCCCCCCTACCTCCGCTTCTGGTACTATCACCTCAGCGTTGAGCCAGGCTACCCACGTGGGCTCTCCCTAACTAGCTAGGATGTAGGCAATCAATGACGACAACAGGAGCGTGTAGTGCATATTACTCCAGAGTCCGACTTCGACTCCGACCACCAACAACCAGGTGCCCGGGGCTGGGGATCGACTTCGCCACCGTGCACTCATTCCCGCCAGAGCAGTGGCTGCCCCGGCTTGGACACCCAGTCACAACTCACAGGCTCGTAGTCGTAGCTGCGGTTCCTGGGCACCCCTGGCGGCTCAACTAAGGCCCACATCGCCGACGTGCAAGCGGTACTACATGCAAAAGCCGCTGCTGGTGGCTGAGTACGGCGAGTCACGCCATGATACGAGCTATAGCGTCAACAAACATGATGCGGTGTTCGCCATGGTGTATGCCAAGGTCTACAACTCAGCGCACGCCAACGACCCCGCAGCGGGCGCGCTCTTCTGCCACCTCATGACGGAGGGCACATGGACTCCTACTGGGATGACTACGAGGTCGTCCGTCCTGCGGCAGGCGCCGTCCACCCGACGCCGTCCACCACCAGAGTAGGGGCGGAGGGAGGGGGCTGAGGGGTCCTGGCCTCCCCCAACCTCGTGCAAATTCGTTATTATGTACTTAAATTCTTAGGTATTTTTAGCACTTACCTAGGCTCTGCCCCCCTAATTCTAACCCCGCACCCCTATGCTGGATTCCTCGCTCCGCCCCTACCAGAGTCATCAGGACGCAAAGTTGGAGGATGTATCGGTTGAAGACAGTACACAAAAAAATATACTTATATGATTCGAAAACAGTATAGTACATGCATAATAAGCAATGTAAAGAAGGAAAGTCGACATACCTCTAAAGTTGCAAGAGAGGATAAAATGTAATGGTTATGCTCAAGTTTTTTTAGGAGATAATTTCTGGTATTTCTTCACCTCCATATATATCACCACCTCTAGGATACCAATCGAATTCCTTGACCTTTATTGATACATCACGTGGGCTATGGAGATACTTTAACGTCACCACATTTGTTGTGCTCGGACAATAAAGAAAACCTAGGGCTCGAAACATGAAAGCCTTGATGAATAAGACTGTAGGGGCGAATGCCCCTCCAGTTTCGTCGAAAAAAAGTCTTGATGAATGACTCCTTATATCCGTCTTTCCATTTATTTGACCCCATCGACGTCCCTATACTGAACACAGATTTTCAGGAACTTCTCAATACTATCAACATCAACATATATATCCAAAGTTCTGTGGTGCCATTTTCAACGTCTAATTAATATCTTGCAAACCAGAGGGTGATCAAATACAATCACCTTACCATCAAGACTGAACTCGCACAACATGCATTGTCGACTACCTATTTCAGAATTGAGACAGAGACAACAGAGAACCATGCACAACATCCTGTTACGGAGTAGTTTTTTTGGAGAACCAAAATGCATCACCACACATATAGTGAGAAAATTACAATCTCAGGTCTAAGGATCCATCGTGTATAACGGCCACTTGAGAACGTTTGGATGCACATATTAACATGGAAATCTCAGCAACGTCATATATGGACGGACCGCTCCGGGTCGCCCCCACGCGGGTGGCTCGGGCGGCCAACCCTACCGCCGGCCCTCTCCCTCCCCTCCACTCTCCAGTCGCGCCTCCGTCGGAGCGGGCCGCCGGCAAGGCCGCGCTGTTGTGAATGACGGCGGATATACGGCGAAGAACACAAGATCAAACCACAGCGAGACACAAGATTTAACGTGGAAAACCCCTCCAATGCGAAGGGGAAAAACCACGGGCGCCAGCCAGCAAACACTCCTCACTATTATCAAGAGTTGGTTACAACGCCGTGCGGCGGCTTACAAGAATAATGAATGACTTAATCACGGTGGAACCCTAGCGACGGGATTATGTACCGTAGCGCGGGGGTAGCCCCCCGCACCCCCCCAACTCAGTAGGGGCCCAAGCCAACAGGCGACGGGCCTCCGCTTCGCTCCGTCAGAAGTCCGGCCTATATCTTGGACTATTAATTTGGAACATATTCAACAAACTCCACCTTAAGACAAATTCACCTTGTAGCATAAATCAACATCTTCATCCTGATCATAACAAAGAAAAAAACCACTGGCGCCAAATAGCCTCTGGGGCTAATCCACTAAACCAACTAAGCTTGAGCATAGCTCAAACTTAGCAACAGGAACAAGTTTAGTCATCATATCAGCAAGATTATCATGAGTACTGATCTTGCGTACCTTTAACTTACCATCATCGATCACATCACGAACAAAATGATACTTGATGTCAATATGTTTAGTCCTCTCATGAAACATCTGATCTTTGGTAAGGTAAATGACACTTTGACTGTCACAGAATAAATTAATGCAGGAATCAACTCCACACAGTTCAGCGTACAAACTTTTCAGCCAAATTAATTCCTTGCACGCCTTAGTAACAACCATATATTCTGCTTCAGTAGAAGACTAACAACAGACTGCAATGTAGCCCTCCAACTCACAGCACAACTGCCAACTGTAAACACATAACCAGTAAGAGATCTTCGCCTGTCCAGATCAGCAGCATAGTCAGAATCCACATAACCAATAACTCCCTGTTCAGTTCTGCCAAACTTCAAACAAGAATCTGCTGTGCCTCTGAGGTACCTGAAAATCCACGGAACTGCCCTCCAATGTTCTTTACCAGGATTAGACATATATTTACTAACCAAACTCATAGCATATGACAAATCTGGACGAGAGCAAACCATGGCATACATCAAAGACCCAACTGCACTGGAATAAGGAACTCTTGACATGTATTCAATATCTGCATCTGTACTAGGACACTGTGTAGCTGAAAATTTAAAATGAGGTGCAATAGGAGTACTAACAGGCTTTGCATCATGCATGTTGAAACGCTGAAGAACTTTCTTAATATAATTTTACTGACTAAGAAATAGCAAACCAGATTTTCTGTCTCTAGTAATTTCCTTAGCAGCACCAAGATCTTTCATGTCAAACTCACTACTCAACAATTTCTTCAATTTAGTGATTTCAACCTTACTCTTGGCAGCAATCAACATATCATCAACATATAACAACAAGTATATAGGTGATCCATTAACATGCTTAATGTAAACACAACTATCATATTTTGACCTTTTAAAACTGTGCGACAGCATAAATGAATCAAACATTTTATTCCACTGACGAGGGGACTGCTTCAAACCATACAAGGACCTTTTCAGTTTGCAAACCAACTTCTCCTTGCCAGGCACAACGAACCCTTCCGGGTGGTCCATATATATATCCTCCTCAAGCACTCCATGCAAAAACGCAGTCTTCACATCTAACTCCTCCAGCTCAAGATCATGTGAAGCAACAATACTAAAAAATGTGCGAATAATACTGTGCTTTACAATTGGAGAGAACACATCATTGTAGTCAATACCGGAAATTTGACTGTAGCCTTTTGCTACTAACCTTGCCTTAAACTTTGGAAGCTCGCTTGGAGTTAAACCCTCCTTTTTTTTGAAGACCCATTTGCAGCGAATGGTCTTCTTCTCTTTAGGCAAAGGTACAACCTCCCATGTGTTGTTCTTCTCGAGAGACTGCATCTCATCATGCATAGCTGAGATCCACTTCTCATGTTCACCACAATCAATAGCTTCAATATAGGTTGCTGGCTCATGAATATTCTCCACCTGTTCAGCATAACTTAAAGCATAATAAGTCAATTTACATTCTTCAATAAGACGGACTGGAGGTCCACAACCCCTATTTAACCTACGATGAGCAATAGGTAAATCCTCCTCTGACTGCAAAATAGGAGGTGAGTTCTGCTGAACATCATCATGAGTATCAACATCAGCAACTTCATTATCATGAGTATCAACTGGCTCCACCTGCACCTGCCTCATCATCATCATGCTCCACCTGCACGCTGATATACTGCAACTCTTTTTCAGAATTCTCTGGAACATGATCTGAGGACAAAATTTCATTAAACATCACAGATTCATTGAAAACAACACTCCTACTCATGAAAGTCTTTCCTGTTTCGGGATTCCACAATTTATATCCTTTAACTTCCAAACCATAACCAAGAAAAAGACATTTAATAGCTCTAGGCTTTAATTTTCCATTATCAACATGAGCATAAGCAGTGCAGCCAAAAACTTTCAACTGTGAATAATCTGCAGGTGTACCGGACCATACCTCAATGGGAGTTTTCTTATTAAGTGGAATAGAAGGCGACATGTTTATCAAGTAACATGCGGTGTTAGCTGCTTCAGCCCAAAAACGCTTGCTCATCCTTGCATTGGATAGCATGCAACGAGCCTTTGAGATGATGGTTTTGTTCATACGCTCGGCCACACCATTCTGTTGCGGAGTGTACGGTATGGTGTGATGCCTAACAATGCTTTCTTGCCTGCAATAATCATTAAAAGCATCCGAACAAAACTCTCCACCATTATCAGTACGAAGCAATTTCACCTTTCTTTCAATTTGCCTTTATATCATAACTTTCCAATTCTTAAATGCAGCAAATGTATCATCTTTATGTTTCAGAAAATAAGGTCAAACTCTTCTAGAGTAATCATCAATAATTGTAAGCATGTAACGAGCACCACCAAGAGAAGGCTTACGGGAAGGTCCCCATAAATCAGCATGTACATAATCAAGAGTACCTTTGGTGGTATGAACCGAGGTGTTGAATTTTACCCTTTTATGCTTCCCAAAAATACAGTGCTCACAGAACTTCATGTTACTCGAAGTGCAGCCATCTAGCAAGTCTCTCTTCATCAATTCTGCCATACCAAGTTTACTCATATGTCCCAAACGCATATTCCAAAGGTTAGTCTTACTAGGTTCAGCATTAGTAACAGCAGCAGCAGCGGAAACAGAACCATGTAAAGTACTTCCTCTAAGGACATATAACTTTGCAGAATTAAGATCACCTTTCAAGCAAACAAGAGAACCTTTCGATACCTTCAGAACGCCATTTGAACCAGAGTAATGGAAATCTTCTGCATCGAGCATGCTGAGGGAGATGAGATTTCTGGATATCCCTGGTATGTACCTCACGTTCTTCAGCGTGCGTGTCATGCCATCATGTGCCTTGTTCTGAACAGAGCCGATCCCCATAATGTCACATAGGTTATCATCTCCCATGCGCACAACATCTCCTTTCTGCACAGGCTTATAGGAACTAAACCAATTTTCGTTAGTGCAGATATGAAATGAACAAGCGGAATCAAGTATTCATTCATCATGACCAGAAACACAACCAGCAAAAACTACCAGACAATCTCCAGAATCAGAATTTTCAGCACCAGAAACGACAGAAGCATTACCATCATGATTGCCTTTTCTCTTCTCCTTATTCTTAAGTTTCAGACAATCCTCAATAAAATGGTTAGTCTTCTTGCAATACTTACATAACTTCTTAGACGGTTTGGACTTTGAACGACCTCTTCCGTCATGGCTCTTGTCATGATTGTTGCCGTCATTGGAGGATCTATGCTCGGATCTGCCTCTCACATGCAACGCTTCGCCCTTGGAGGGCGACGACCCATTGGACTGCACCATGCCTTTCATCTTCTCCCTGGACTGGAGCGCCTCATAAACTTTCGCAAGGGTAGTTCATCACGGCTCAAAAGTATGGTGTCACGGAAATTAGCATACGAATTTGGCAGTGAACATAACAGTAAAAGACCTAAGTCCTCGTCATCATACTTCACCTCCATCGACACAAGGTCGGCAACAATCTCCTTGAACAAGGATATGTGAATCATCACCGACTCACCCTCCTTCATCTTGAGAGTGAACAACTTCAGCTTCATATGCATCTTACTGGTTAGATCCTTGGACATACAATGCAGCACTCTTTTGTTGCAACACCTCTTGCAAAATATCATTAGATAAGTGAAGTTGAATTAGGGACAGAGCCTTACGATCTTTCCGTTTTTCCTTAGGAGTCCAATCAGCCTTGGATTGCTTCCCGAAGCCTTCCAGCGCTTCATCATAGTCATCTTTCTGCGCTAGAACTGCCCGCATCTTGACTTGCCATAGCGAGAACCTCGTTTTGTAATCCAGCAGCGGTAGATCGAACTTCATCGACGTCGTCATGGAAACCTAATCTGCAACCACAGCTCTGGTACCACTTGTTGTGAATGACGGCGGATATACAGCGAAGAACACAATATCAAACCACAACGAGACACAAGATTTAACGTGGCAAACCCCTCCAATGCGAAGGGGAAAAACCATGAGCACCAGCCAGGAAACACTCCTCACTATTATCAAGAGTCGGTTACAACGCCGTGTGGCGGCTTACAAGAATAATGAATGACTTGATCACGGTGGAACCCTAGCGACGGGATTATGTACCATAGCGCGCACCCCCAACTCAGTAGGGGCCCAAGCCTACCGGCGACGGGCCTCCGCTTCGCTCCGCCAGAAGTCTGGCCTATAGCTTGGACTATTAATTTGGAACATATTCAACACGCCCTGCTGCCCCGGGATGGCGGCGGCAGGGCCCTCTCATCCGGTGGTGTGGCAGCGCAGGACGACGCGGCCACGGGGTGACTCGCCCCGCGTGGGGCTCGGCGAGGTCGCCGACCACGACCAAGGCCGGCCGGCTGGCCGGAAAGACGGCGGCGGGGCGCATGGCGGCGGGCTGGTCTCCCTCTCTTCTCTGAACGGGAACCGACAACGTTGGCGACTGATCCGGGGCCTGTGCGCCCGGATCCATGGCCTTGGTGGCCGGATCTAGCCTCGGCCGTCCGGAGGTCGACGACGCGGAGAGTTCTTCGGGTGGCAGCCATGCTCTGATGGGGGCGGCGCCCGGAGGCAGCGGATTGGAGGCGGTGCGGGCGACGCAACGGTGGAAGTGGTGCGTAGGGCACGTTGGATGAATTGGGCGGATCCGTATGCAGTGGCGGTGGTGAGCGACGCGGTCGCCGATCTACCGTCGTCGTGTACGGTTGTTGATCTGCGTGGGGCGGCGGCGGTGAGCGATGAGGTCGTCGATCCACTGTCGTCGAGGACAGATTGCAGGGGTTGGGCTGATCTGTGTGCGGGGCGGTGGTGAGCGACGTCGTCGCCGATCCACCGTCTTCGTGGACGGATGTGCCAGTGGTGGTGGCAGTCGATGCCGTTAGGCTGCTGTTGGCGGTGCAATGGTGGCGTTCATGCAGACGAGAGGGGGTGATATCGGCCCCTCCCACACGACTTTACCATCCACGTCGGTGGCAAGCAGCCTAGGCGGCTACGACGAAGGACAGGAGGAGGCGTACACTTTGGTGATGGTTTCATCGTCCGCATTGGGCAACCTTTTGGTGGAACTCGGTTATCCGGATTTGATGGTTTGATCCAGCGATGCTTCGCTGGTGTATGGCGTAACAGATCGCCTCGTGGAGGTAGTGGCAGTGCTACCATGTTTGGACGGCGGTGACGCTTGCGGGCGCCATTTTCCTCGCTGGAGGCGTCGTCTTGTCCTCCATGTGGATCTCCCAGGGTGAAAACCCAACACCGGTGTATCTGGTGGGTGATGATGGCGTCTTTGGAGGTCATATGCTCGTTGGAGACGTCGCTTTTGGATGATCCCATGGATTGTCGGCTTTGTTGCCGAATTGGTTTTGGTAGGTCCCTTGCATGTGCACCAAGAGCTTCGTTCCGTTGCCAGGTTGCAATATCCGGAATCTCCAATGGCGGTTGACGTCCTACGTTCTTTCAGTATCCTCTTGGTCTGCTAGACGTGTTTTGGTGTCGATTTGTGACTTGGTGGTTATACCAGTGCAAGTTAGGATTCCTTATTGGAGATGTAATTTTTTTTCATGAGTTTTGTTTTAGCTGATCCAGTGTACTCAGATGACGTAGGTCTTACCTGTTTCACTGGATGTCTCATGTAATAATGTGGCCTGATGTATCCTCGAGAGAGGATAACTGAAGCCGGAAATATAAATTTCCTTTATCTAAAAAAAGCAACGTCATATATTGGGTCAATCAATAGATGCATCTCTTATCTGATTTTTTGTAGCACTATAGGCCGTGTAGGGTTTGTCTATTTCAAAAAAAAAATCCTTATTTGTTTGTTGCTTTACTAACTCTGTTCGAAATTAGTTCATTTGACTTTTTTACCTCAATTTTGACCATTCATTTTATGAAAAAAATTATGCAAAATATCACTTTTTTTATGTCTTCCTGTAGTATTAAAAGTTCTTTAAGAATGACTTAAATTTAAATAAATTTGCACAATTTTTTTTAATAAGATTAGTGATCAAACTTGAGACCTAAAAGTCAAATGAACTATAATTTGGAACGGAGGAAGTGATTGCGTGTTTGTCAAAGCATTGGCTCTGGTTCAAAGCCGTCCACCACCGCAAAACAGAGACACACTAGGTACCCCAGAGTACCTAGTGTGCATAATAAGCAATGACTTAAATTGTCAAAGCATTGGCTTCTTTTTCTTTTGTCAATAACATGCTAGCTGTCAAACTCGTGTCGGGATCACTTTTGTTGCTTTGAGTTGCCGCTGCTGTATCGAGAACAAAGCCGATGTATTTTATCATGATGACTTGATCAATTTAGAGAATTAACTTGAGTTCAATTCTAGATGACCTCAATCTGCCTTAGTGGGGGAATTGACACACCAATCACCTAGATCATCCGTTCATGTAATCAACAGAAAAGGAATTCTTTTAGCACATTATATTTGGTTACTACCCATCCAAATTACAACACACTTGGGCATCAATGGACACGCCTGCACAATTGTCCAGAGGAACATAGGGCATGCCCACAGTAGCACGCCAGTGGTCTGGTCGCACAATCGAGCATACTTTGAAGACAGTGAACATAGATGCAACATGGCTCTTGACGGCCGGGGCAGAGAGAATTGTTGTGCAGGATGCCTTCCCTGTGCATGAAGAACAGAACAGACATCTGTACTATTCAGTAGTGGCCACCCCTGCCAACTTGCGTGGCTAGAGTCACGTCTATCAATGAGGTTTCTACAGGAATCACAATACTATAGACATCTTGCTTTGAGGTTCTTAGCTGGTTGCCGTTGCCCTTTCATTCTTGAGACCTCCCAATCCTATGAAAGGAACAAAATTCTATGTGGTCTACTCATCATCATCGCCATCTCACTTTGTCTCTCTACTACAAATTTATATATATGTGACTCAAATATACATCAGGCCTCGATAAATTGAACCTCTTGTAACAATGGTAGTTCATTTTATAGGCAATGAAGTACTGATTTTATATGACTGCATGCAGTATTACCACCATTATTAAAAAAGCAGGACATCATATGACTTTAAGAACATATTAAAAAGATAAATGAAATCAACATGCATGGATGCTCCTATTTATTAAAGGGTTCTTCGTTTTGAAGGGACACAAGGCTAGTGGTTGGATGCAAAGGGATGTAGATTTAAACATACATAGGCTCCAAAGTGTCTAAATGTTAAAATGTCATGACTTTTGGGACAAAATGAATAATGGCTATAGTAATTCAATAGTGTATAGTTATTACCATACCCTACAATAGCATCATAATTGATAAAATGGTCAGATCATCTATTTATTAAATTGTGTCTCCCTTCATCACCAACTACAACTATGAGGAGATAACGCCTAGTGACACGAATCCATTGGATACAAGAGTGTGTTTGGTTTGAGAATGAAGTGGTATGGATGGGTTCCATTCTAGTTTTTTCAGTTGGGATATGATCGTGTTTGGTTAAAATGAATAGAGTCATCCAAGTTCTATGTTTGGTGGTTAGATGAATGGGATGAAGAGAATACATTACTATTTTTTATCATTAGTCATCCGTTAAGTAGCACCCTATATCACTCTCTTCTGCAAAAGGATACAAGCGCCCTCTACAAACAAATGAGGATATAGAAAACAGAGAAACGAAACAAAGAAGTGGAAGAACACAGAAACATGATTGAAAATATATGTTTGGAACATAGGAATCCACATAACAGGAATAAAAACATTACAGGAATAAAAACATTACAGAAATGATGAACATCCTTGGTACTTAGTGATGTATTAATTCAAGTCAATCATAAATTATAGGAAGCATTTTATCATGGTGACATATACACGTGGATGCTAATGGCCATGGGCCTACAAAGCAACGCAAGTCATTCAGGGCCATGAGCTTGCAGAGCTCTATGAGAGGTCTAGCTACGCATACTACATGTTAATGTCAAAATTAAGTATGCGGCATTCGTTTTTAGACTTTGTGGAGGAAAAGAAACCAAAAGCAGAGACTCGGTTCCGGTTTTCATTTGAAATAGTATGCATGCGCTAGTATTCCACCACAGGAAAGGAATTGACAAATCCTTGGATCCAAAGTTATGTGCAGTTGTACACTCATGCGTAGGATCTGCAAGAAGGGCTGCACCAGGCTAATCACGAGCTACGTCACCTCCCCGTCCTTGACTTATTCCCTGTTGACTAGCTCTAGCACAAACTATACCATGCAGAGAGTTTAAAGCTAGGTTCAACGACATGAGTAACTGACCTATTGTAAACACAAGGTTCAAACATGCATAAGTGAACATGATTATGCTTCTACATATGACATTGTTGCCACTTAATTTGATTCTCGAGACCTCCCAGTCCTATCAACATTTTAGATCGTCTATTCATCAGCTCTCTCCCCATTCCGTATGTCTCTACTACCCCGATTTTACAACTCATGTCTCAAAAATAAGACCTGCCACATTGATAGTCCATTTTATAGCCGGGAAGTGTTCATTATTCACTATGTGGCCCATAAAGGTAACTGAACAATATATTTATTACAAGATTTTTACATACATCATTTGAAGAAAAAAAAGGGTCAGATAATCTATAAATTATAGCATGTCTCCCTTCATCACCAAAAATAGGACATTTTCAGGTACTTACCACTACGTCAAAATCGATTTTGCGCAGCGTTGCAAAAAAGCCTTCCACGGCGGACAGTTTCTTTGCCCGCTGCGAAAAACCCTATGCTTTTCCGTGACGTTCTTTTTTCAATTTACCGTTGCGGGCATTTTTGTCCGCTGCGGTAAATTGATTTACCGCAGCGGGCATTTTAAGACGTCCGCTGCGGTAAATAGGTATTAACCGCAGCGGACGTCTTAAGAAGTCCGCTGCGGTAAATAGATTTACCGCAACGGACATCAAATAAGGCCCGTCACGGTAAGTAACCAAAGGCCCAGCAGGTCCAACCAGGCCCGTTAGGCGTCTCCATATAAATAGGTGACTTAGGGTTTCATCCTCCCCAATCTTTTCTCCCACGCGCAGCAGCCAGAGGGCCGGCGGTTCTCTCTCCCTCGCATCTCCCTCCTCTCTCTGCATCTCCCTCCACTCTCTCCCTCGCATCTCCCGAGCTGCGGCGCGGCCATGGTGGACTGAGGGCGGGCGGCGCGGCCCCAGCGCCTCGCCGCGGCACGCAGAGGCGGCGGCCATGGCGGGCTCAGGGCGGGCGGCGCGGCTCCGGCGCCTCGCCGCGGCGCGCAGAGGCGGGCGCGGCCCCGGTGGCTCACAGCGGAGGGCACGGCCCCGACGGCTTGCCGCGGCGCGCAGAGGCGGGCGCGGGCCCGGCGCCTCGCAGTGGCGCACAGAGGCGGCGGCGTGCAGAGGAGGGGATGCGGCCCCGACGGCTCACGGCGGCGCGCAGAAGCGCGGACGCGGCCTCGGCGGCTCGCGGTGGCGCAGACGTGGCCTCGACGGCTCGCGGGGCGTGCGGGGCTTAGCAGGGCGGCGCGATGCGGACGACGAGGGCGGAGGGCGGCGCAGGAGGCGTTGCGGTGCTGCAGCTCTGGATCTGGATGGGCTCGGCGGGCTCCTAGATGGGCTTGTCGGGCCTGTCCAATTTGTTTTTGTTTTTTTGAAATTATTAACCGCAGCGGGCTTTCTAATGTGCCCGCTGCGGGAAATAGATTTACTGCAGTGGGCAAACGCGTCCGCCGCGAGAAGACCACTATTAACCGTGACCTTAGCATCGCAGCGGACACGTTTGCCCGCTGCGGGAAATAGATTTACTGCAGTGGGCAAACGCGTCCGCCGCGAGAAGACCACTATTAACAGTGACCTTAGCATCGCAGCGGACGCGTTTGCCCAAACTGTTTTTGCCTGCTGCGGAAGCTCTGTTTTGACGTAGCGTACTCTTTCTAATAACATGGTTATTAATTGAATACACTTATGATCATATCACTACTGGTAACAGGAATTGCCCTCGAGGGTGTTAATACAATGACACCTGGATCGTCCATCCCTCACACCTCCTTTTCTTCATCTCCCAGAAACTTTGGTTGCTAGCAATGACACCTGGATCGTCCATCACTCACACGGATCAAGGGTGCCTAACTAGCATCACAACTACTCCGTATGTGTCTAGCATGATAGCATCATAATATCTATTGACTCAAGTCACCTTGCAAACAAGTTTAAACATTGTTAGTATATTACTCTTGTTATTACAATCAGTGTATGTTATATCTGCACATTTTTAGATCTGATGTATGTTATATAATCCAGTAGTGCAGCAGATAAGTGTCACATGCCTAAAATGAATATACCTGCAGACTGCAGTCTTGATTCCTCACATTAGTGACCCCCGGCCTGATACGCAGCAGTATAATTTAATTGCAACATGCTGTGGTTTCCATTCGATGAGGGAGAAATAGTTTAGGTGCAGACACCATTCACCTATTTTTCTCTTGTTCGAGGTACAGTTGAGACTGTGAACAATATATAATATTAGAAGGATGATTCTACTTTTAAATTTTCAATCCAATTGAACAGATACCACAACTACAGTATGTGGAGAAGTAGCAAATGCCATGCGCCCTGCTGCATGCTGTGCGCCAGTGCTGCCAGACACCTGCACGATGTACATTCATGACCGAGGGCCAGAAGGGAACTGCCGATTGCCAAGCGCGTCAGTTCGGATGCATCATGCATACGTTCAATTAGTGTGATGGATCAATGCGCGTGGTGCTCCAGAAGTCAGTAGTTGGTATGCAGCGGCAGCGGCAAGATGGCGCGAGGGATGATTGAGGTTGATGTCCAAGTCGTGGTTGCCCAAGTCGTGAACAGCATATCAGGTGTCCTATTGGGCTTGACGTTTTGGACCAAAACTGTAGTGGTGAACAATATAGCAGGTCGCGACTAGCTTACAGCTGGACCCGCGGAAGATGATGTGCTCCTTCAAATCCTGATCCCTTCTAATCCTATGGAAGTAATAACTATATAATTTTTCAATCTCTCTCTCTCTCTCTCTCTCTCTCTCTCTCTCGCATTTGTATATATGTACATGCTCTAGCTCAAACGCTCTTGTTTTTTCTAGTGTTATTATATAGGGCTCATATGCTCTTATTTTTTTTTAGTTTTATTATGGCTTTGTGAGGCTTTTATAAAGGCCACCTGTAAATTGTTGGCAAGGGCTGGGAGAACAAGAAGAAACAGTGTATGATTAATAAATGGGAAGGACTTGCCAGTTGCCGGCAACTCAAAGACTTTGGTAGCACTTAATGCTGTCCTTCTCACGAAATAGAGAGACAGAGAGTTGAAAGTTGAGAGTACGTGTATCATGACACACAAAATATTTGACTGTGAAGTCCTCATTGCCAGAGCTTTCTCTGGGCTTCTTCATGCCAACGGCTTAATCAAAAGCCCGCCGGCTAAATGTGTGCATATGAGAATGTGGCTAATTATGAATCCAAAACTAAGCTAAAAACAGTGAAACCATAGCTCTTTTTTAGAAAGAAGCTGAAACCAGGGAGACATGGCTTCCATGGATTCGTTAAGTCAGTGAGGGCTTAACAGTACGTTCCAAGTCAATAATACAGGTGCTTCCAAGTTTTCGCAGGAACACGGGTGATGGAGACAAGACCATATTTCAGGAGGATGTATAACAAGGGGAGCCGTTGTTAAAAGCTATTTCCCAAACATTTTCAGAGTTGAAGCTAACCAACAAATGTGGGTGGCTGTGGCCAGTGGGAGAGTTTGGATGGTCCAGATTATAAGGAATTTTGTTGTGGCAGAGATGGCATAGTAGGAGGGAACTGCAACTATGATTCGAAGAAGTACACCCCGCTAATCACGTAGATCAAGTTTGTTGGAAATTGGACAAATCATGATTCTTTTCTACAATATCTTGTATAGATTCATCATGTCTAGTGGAATGATAGACCAAATGATGATTGATGTATTGAGGACAAAACTGCCCTGAAGTTATACACACTAATACATAATCGATGATCACTGATGATCCAAGAAGATCCATCACTGCCAGATTTATGAAATCACAGTAATAGACACGGGCATTCACTACCGGTGCTACAACCGGTAGGGATGGCCCTTTAAAAAACAAAAGAGAAAAATTAGCATCAGCCCGGCCGTGCTGCGGTATGTCACTCGCCTACCCCTGGTCAGGCAAGGTCATTGCAGTCGCCACAATTGACAGGAACTCAACACACAAAGAGAAAGTTGGCTAAACACATACATCACAGATCGATTCATCACCGAAAAGACGGGGGAAGATTCACACATGCATAATACACTGATTACATAACATAGAGAGAAATTCAAAACATCTCAAACGGATCGATTCATCACATTACCGGACAATTCAACAAAATATAGATTGATTCACGAATCAGAGAGAGAAGAGATCGATAGAGTTCAATACATCAGAGAGAAAAAGGGAGACTCAACACACATCATCGATTCATCACTCCACCTCACCATGCCCTTTGCGACCCTGTGGTCCATGGTCTGGCATGGGAGGCCAGCTCCCATGTCCCATGTGCAACAGCCAGGAAGGCAACCATCCCACACCCCTGTGCCGACTGGGTCACTAGCTAGGTAATCTGCATCAGGAGCAAGATAATGAAGATAAGGACGTCGACAAAAATGACATTTAGCCACCTTCTCTCTTGTTAGTGCTAGGAAAAACAATGAAATAATGGTTGTTGTGTTCTACACCAAATGGTCGTGATTTCACAATGGCACCAGATTAATCTTGCATTGTGTTCGATCTATACCCGGCAACGGAAGAGCTGTAGTTTGAGAAACCTTGTATGAACAGGACACAATGGGCCCTTTACATTACAGCTATAGACTCTTTCACTTTTTTTTTCCATTTTAACATGATAAACAAAGCATATAGTAGTAACGATAAGAGTTAACTCGCGTCGTAAATTTAATTTATATTAAAGACAACAATATTCAGACAAAACAGATCATAAAATGGTAAAAAAATTCTTAGTAGACTACCTCAAACAAGAGTAAAAATATGACGAAATAGCCATCTTAGTCCTCCAACTATTGCCGGAGGCTCACTTTGGTCCTACAACTTTCAAAACGTGCAGTTTAGTCCCTAAACTATTCATCTGCGACTCGATCTGGTCCATCCCCATCAAATAGTCGTCACGTATCCAGGCCTGAATGAAAAAAGACATTATTACCCTTGTCATCCTTTAGAAAGTTGCACAATCTTCACAACGTCATGTCTCAGTTTTCCCACCGTTCCTGATTTCGCCACCGGTAGCGCAGGGACCTCAGGTCTGTCATCTTTGTCATGTTCATAAACAAATTTAATATGTCTGTTATGTTTTATGTCTGATGTCCAAAAATAAATTTAACATAGCACCAATACCTCTTGTCTGATGCTTATGTTTTTAACAATACAAATTCTAGTGTTCACATAAATTAGCACCAATACCTCTTGTCTGATGCTCAAGATTTTAACCATACAAATTCTAGTGTTCACATAAATTAACACTAGAATTTGTATTGTTAAAAACTTTTTTTCTCGAACACTCAGGAGAACTACGTATCATTATATTAAGAAGAAAAAAGGAAGGGCTAGAGCCTTGTACATCCCTCCGCCCCCCCCCCCCCCCCCCCCCCACACACACTTTTTACATTATATGGTATATATCTCTCTCCTTTGTGAAGTGCTTGACCCAAGCCCAGTAACTAGAGAATTCACGCACTGGCTGGCTCTAGAGCAAAGAGATGGCTTCCCCGAGCTCCGGCCATACTCCAAAGGTGAAGTTCACCTCTTACTGAAATCAGGACCTCATTTAGATTCGGCTAGATCCCATAAAAAACACAACGATTCCGGTGATTCCAAATGGACCAAGCCCCTAGAATGATGATAGAGTTGAGACCCTTTCTAACTGGACCATCAATTCCATTTGGACAAGAAGTATTGGTGCTTAAATTTATTTTTGGACATCAGACATGAGCAAACATATTAAATTTGTTTATGAACATCACGAACATGGCAGGCCTGAGGTCCCTGCGCTGTGCTGTCGGTGGCGAAATCAGGAATGGTGGGAAAACAGAGACATGACGCCGTGAAAATTGCGCAGTTTTCTAAAGGATGGCAAGGGTAATAATGTCTTTTGTCATTCAGACCTGGACACGTGGCGACTATTTGATGGGGATGGACCAGATCGAGTCACAGATGAATAGTTTAGGGACTAAACTGGACGTTTTGAAAGATCCTCCGGCAATAGTTGGAGGACCAAGATGGCTATTTCGCCTAAAAATATTGTTCCAATGCTTTGTAAAGAAACATCTTCTGATGTTTTGATGCAAAATCTAGCATAGAAAATAATTGGCTGGAATTCAAAATTAATTAAGAACACTAACAACCGAAGCTGAACGTGCCAAGCAAATAAAATAGCCAAGGACGGAGAGGAGCAATCGCGTACGCTTGAGCCATGGGCATATATATATATATATATATATATATATATATATATATATATATATATATATATATATATATATATATATATTCTTCTGAGCCGAAAGTAGCGGGACTGCGGGTCGTCGGTGCAGTGTGGTGTGTGTTGCTTGCCTTTGATGTGCAATTGATCGCTTCAAAGCAAATAAGGGCCACGACGGCAGTCGGAAGCTAAGCTTCCTGCTGTTAGTGTGAACTGTGAAGGCTTTTGGGCCAGCAGTAATCCAACTGGAGTACACATGTATGGTACGTATATGCCCTAGCTTTGAGCCGAACATGTGAAAGAGCTTGCGCACCTTCAAATCCTGATCCCTTCTAATCCTATGAATGCATATGTAACTACATAATTTTTCAGTCTCTCTCTCGCGTTTGTATGTAAGTGCCCTGTCTCATATATATGCTCTGGTTTTTCTAGTTTTGTCAGGGCTTTGTGAGGCGCTTATAAACGCCTGTAAATTGTTGGCAGGTCTGGGGGAACAAGAAGAAATAGTGTATGAATAAATGGGAAGGAAGGACATACCTGAGTGTACCATACCGAAAAGACTTGGTGGTTTAGGTTTATTATTGCTACAGCTTTCGTTTGTCTTCTCCACTGGCTTAGTGAGAAACCCTGCCAAACGTGCACATATGAGAACACGTAGCTTATGAAACCAAAACTAAGCTACAAAACGTGAAGCCAAAGCTATTTTTTTTACGATAATTCTATACTGAAGACGTCCGTCCGATCGGACGCTCCTTGCTGAGCTGTAGACCGGCCCAATGAAAAGCTTCTCCCCTCCACCTTCGGTCCTTCACGTTTCTTAAAAAAAGAAGACTGACATTTTCATTCCCCATCGCCGCATGCATCCATCTGACTGCCGCAGGAACCTCCACCATGTCGTCCCCCACCGCTTACCTTCTCTAGCGCAGCTGCTTGCCACAGGCAGCGCACCCGCTTGCCGTGGCCTTCTCCAGCGTGCCGCTGCCACACCCAGTCCCCATCCCTAGGCTGCTTCACGACCCATCCATGGCTGCTCCGCCGTTGCACCCACTCCCCATCCCTACGTTGCTTCACGACTAATCCATGGCTGTTTCGCGCCCCCATCCATTGTTGCTCCACAGTCCGCACCACCATCCCATGCCGCACCACATCCACCTTGCCCATCGCAGAAGGGGAGGCCTGTGCCTGCTCCCCATCAACCTCATTTGTCGGCAGGAAGACGAGGATTGGGCTTGGGGTGTATGCTGGGCATTGACGTCCCTTGAGTAGCACATGTTGCAAACCTATGTTTGAAGTGTTGCGTATGTTTCAGAGGTACATTGGAAGTGGATCGTATGGATGTTGCAAAAGTAGACCGGGTTGTTGCATATGTTGCAATGGCTATAAACATATGTTACGACTTACGAGCACTGGTTCCAAATGTTTCATTTGTTTTTTGGATGTACGTTGAAAGTCTGTTTATTTGGATGTTGTATATGTGTCACACATATGTTGCTAATTGTTTTATTTCGATATGCTGCATATGTTTTACAATGACTTTTAAGTGTTTTAGGTGTTTTTGCAATTGTTTGAGATGCATGTTTTTAAGTGTTTCGTTTGTCTTCTTATGTATGTTACAAGTGTTTTATTTGGATGTTTTAAAAGTAGATTGAGTGTTGCATGTTGCTATGGCGTTGGTGGCTGGTGGACAGCGGCCTCCCTCAAGGCTTTGGTCCCTACTTTGTGCTTTCCTTTGTGTGGCCCCTCACCCTCTCCTCCCCCTCCCCTCCCTTCCCTCCATCTTCCCCTCCCTTCCCGCCATCTTGCCATGGTAGTTCGAGCTCGGCAAGAAATCACACGTGACGAGCATGCAGACGCCCAAGGAAGTGGTGGCCCCGTGTGGGCCGATGGCAGCGTGATGCCCGCGTGGTGGCCCCAGAGCAAACTGAGGTCCCGCTGTCCGCTCGCTAGGCACAACAAACAAGCAATCATGGGCGTCCGTCCGGACGTCTAGACGCTAGTAATGCCCTAGTTTTTAGCCAAAAACCAAAAGCCCCAAAAGATGGCTTTACTTGGATTCATTAATCCAAATAAGGATTAAGGGTATGCATGTTCCTGGTCAATAATAATACATGTGCTTCCTAATTTTGGCTGGACCTTCACATACGGGTGATGGTGGAGAGAAGACCAGATTTGGGGAAGATGTACGACAAGCGGAGGGGGCGTTGAAAACTATTTCCCAAACATTTTCAAAGTTGCAGCTAATAACCAACAAATGCCAGTGGCTGTGACCAGTAGGAGAGTTTGAATGGTCAAGATTAGAAGGAATTTTGGTGTGGTAGAGATGGCAGAATGGGAGGAAATGCAACTGGGATTGGAATAAGTACACCTCACAAATCATGTAGATCAAGTTTGTTGGAAATTGGACAAATCATTTTTTTCTACAAGATCATGTATAGATTCATCAAGTTTAGTGGAGTGATAGATCAAATGATGATTGATCTATGGATGAAAAAATCGCCCTGAAGTCATAGACACTACTACAGAATCAACATTTACTAATGATCCAAAAAGTCCATCACTCCCACATTTTTTAATTGATAGTAATAGACACTGGCTTTCACTGTCGGTGCCACAACCGGTAGTGATGGCCCTTTATAAAAAAAGAAAAACAAGCATCAGTCGGGCTAGGCTGTCATCTGTCGCTAGCCTTGGTGGTCAGGTGAGCCCACCTCAGTCACCGCCGTTGGCATGAAAACTCAGCACACAGAGAGAGATTATTTAGCACATCACAGATCTCTTCATCACAGAAAGAGGCCGAAGGTTGACACATCATAGATCGATTTATTACATCACCTATAGAGAGAGAAATTCAAAACATCTAATGGATCAATTCATCACATCACATGATGATTCGACATGACATAGATTGATTGGTCGGATCAGCGAGAGGAGAGAGAGAGAGAGTTCAATACATCAGAGAGTAAAGGGAGACTCAACACACATCAGTTCATCACTCCACCTCGCCATGCCCTAGAGCTATATGCTTGCAACCCCGCAGCCCGTGCTCTGGCACGCAGGGGAGGCTAGCGCCCATGCCCCTTGCGCAAAAGCCAGGTATGCAGCCCGCCCACACCCCCTGTGTCGACTGGGTCACCAGCTAAGAGATTGCATCAGGAGCAAGAGGATGAAGACAATGACAAAAATGACATTTTGCGACCTTCTATATCAAATGATTGTTGTGCTCTACACCAAATGATTTTGATTTCACAATCACTACTACAGAAACTGCAATCACTGTTGGCCCATCACTGCCGGTTTTGTTTGGGCCAGCAGTGATGCCTCTTCACTACCGGTTCTTCCTCTGATAGGCCCCCAATTATTGGGGGCAGGGGCTGAACCGGCAGTGAAACACCACATCACTGCCGGTTCGTGGCTTGAACCAGCAGTGATACCTCTCGGCCCTATCATTGCCGGTTCCAGCCACGTACCGGCAGTGAAACACCACATCACTGCCGGTACGTGGCTGGAACCGGCAGTGATGTTGTGTACAGTATAAAGATTCGATCTCCTCTCTCCCTCCTCTGCCCAACAGTACAGAACAGTGCGTGAGGAGCTCTCTCTCTCCATTGTTGTGGCTGGTGGATTTCTTGATCTCCATTTTTAGCTCCTCTTCACTCTTGGATCCTCATATCTTCTTGCTCTTGGTTAGTAACAAGCATAATTCTTTAGAATTGTTGGTTTACATTATTTTGTGTGTAAATCCATAGTTTAGAGCCATGCTAGTTTTCATGATCAAGAAGAGGGATGTTGCAATTTGTGTCAATTTTTTGTAGCTTTTAGATCCAAAATTATTTAGAAAAATTGTAGCACTTTGTTTTTATTGGGTAATTATTGTATAATCATTGAGTAGCTAGGCTTGAAAGATTCGTCTTGACAATTATGGATAAAAATTGTAATTACTTATATTTATTACTTACATTTAATACTCCATGAATGCATTAAAGATTTGATGGGATGTGGAATAGATTCGACATTTATTACTTACATTTAATACTCGCATTTAATACTTCCATTTAATACTCTATGCATCCATTGTTATCTATTTGTTGTCTCACTTTTTATAGCGCGACCAAATTCAAATTATATCGAAGAATATTGTTCAAAAATGCTCCTATTAATATGTTCTTATGTTTTCTCTACTCTGCCCATTTTATCAGTGCAGACATGGCTCGAGGGTGGATGTACGATCTGTCACGTACAGACCTACGGTACTTGACGTGCATCGACGATTTCATCAAGCGAGCTAGAGCCAATGCTGGGGACTCACATCTTGTATTCTGTCCATGCAAAGACTACAAGAATACAAGAAAATAGGGCGATGTGGAGCATATACGTTTGCACTTGATCACAAGAGGTTCATGAGAAACTACACGATTTGGACTTTGCATGGGGAGGTTGGTCAAAATGTTAATGATGATGTGCCCATGTCTAGTGTATCCCTGAATGCATTATTGTCTGTTCATGAGTACACAGAACATGTGCCTACTAATGATGATGTGTTTATGAATACATTAGCTGACGACACTGAGGAAAATGATGACATTTCACAGCTTCTACATGATGTGCATGGAGGATTCCTTAGTGCTTCACAGTTGAAAAAAATGGAGATGATGAGAAAGGATGCAAAAACATCATTGTATCCGGGCTGCCCAATAAGCAAACTGGAAGCCAACATCATGCTATTGGAGTTTAAATCAACGAATGGGTTGAGTGATAAAGACTTCGATAACTTGTTAGTTATACTACATAAACTGTTCCCGGAGGGTACCGAGTTAGCAGAAAAGACTTACCTTGCAAAGCAAATGATTTGCCCAATTGGCCTCGAGGTTGAGAAAATCCACGCGTGTTTCAACGACTGCATATTGTATCGTGGAGAGAAATACAAAGACTTGGATGCATGTCCCAAGTGTAAAACTCCCCGATACAAGCAAGGGCCATCAAATGATGGAAGCAAGACCAGAGGAGGGCCAGTAAAGTCCGTGTGGTATTTTCCTATAGCTCCACGAGTGCATAGGTTGTTTGCAAATGAGAAGTCAGCCAAGCTGTTGCGTTGGCACAGCGAAGAGCGAAAGAAAGATTCAATGATGAGACACCCCGCCGATGGGTCGGACTGGAGGACTATCAACACTATGTTCTATAAGAACATCGGTGGAGAGGTAAGACATCTGTGGTTAGCTTTGAGCACAGATGGGATGAACCCGTTTGACCAGGTGAGAACCAATCATAGCACTTGGCCAGTGACGCTATGTATATACAACCTTCCACCCTGGCTTTGTATGAAACGGTCATACGTCCAAATGCCATTACTAATCCAAGGACCAAGACAACCTGGTAATGATATTGATGTGCTTCTAGAACCAATGATCGATGAACTACTACAGATGTGGGAGACGGGTGTGAAGGATGTCTGGGATGAGTACAAAAAAGAACATGTCACGGTAAAGGTTGTACTTATCGCTACAATCACCGACCAACCAGGGCGAGGTTCCTTGTCTGGAGAGAAGACAAAAGGATACACTGAGTGTGTCGAGTGCTTGGACGAGACTGATGCTACTGAAAGACCTTGTTTGTTTTTGAGTAATTGATGAAACCTATAGACTAACCCTTGAACTAAGTGTATGATCAAGATAGGGTGGTTCACCATGAGACATGGAGCTAGATGAAAGATCATGATGGATCAAGTGCTCCATGGCTAAGGAAAAGCAGAAAGAGAAAAACAAAATGGTCCCAAGGCAAAGGTATATCTATAGGGTCATTTTTGGTTTAGTGATCAAGACACTATAGAGAGTGTGATCACATTTAGGATAGATAGCCGTACTATCAAGAAGGGAAAACTCGTGTCGATTCCGGTTATCATGTGCCACTAGGTCATTTGCATTGCATATATAAAATGAACCTAAGTGACACAAAGAACTAAAGTAAAATCCATGAACTATATTGCAAAGGATAACACAGGTGAACAAAAGTATGGATCATAAGGTGTTAGCACATGGAAGCTTGGAGAAGAAGAGGCGGCTCGGTTTGACACTCAGAAGGGCTCCGGACGCAGGGTCCAGACGCAAGTGAGGTACGGTCCGGACCAATGCGGTTGCGTCCGGATGCACACCCTAGCCCTCGGCCTCTCTGGATAGGAGGTTCGGATGCTAAAGATGGTCCGGACGATGACTCCGGTCGCGGGTCCGAAGCTCGGCGCTCTCTGTACTCCTCTGGGGTATTTATCCGGACGCTGAATCGAGTCCGGACCTTGGACACCGGACGCGGGTCCGGAGACTTGGAGCTCCCTGGACCCTCTCTGAGTTGAGTCCGGACGCAGAAGAATCAGAGTCTGGACGCCACTGTTCAGTGCGTCCAGAGGTGACACGTCGGCACCAGTCAGGGCGCCAACAGGCGATTTTAAAATGGCAGAGGGTCTGGATGCATGCACGATGGTCCGGACCCCCTATACAACTTGCGTCCGGAGTCACGCAGAAAAGAGAGGATGAGGAGCAAAACGGCTAGCTCGGTTTGGAAAGATATTTAAGTGGCTTGGCCGGCTCCTAGGGCTCACTCTTGCACTTTCCATTCACTTGAGACATTTGTGCTTGCTTGAGATAGCCCCCAACTCACTCTCTTCACTCTAATTGCATACTTGTGAGAGTTTGAGTGATCCAAGTGCTTTGATCATTGCATTGCATCTTAGTGGCACTTGGTCATCGTCGTCGCCGCGTGAGTTCTTGTTATTCTTGGTGTTTGCCAACACCTAGACGGATTGGCGATTATGGAGAAGCTTCGGCGCAATTGGTGATTGTTTACGGCCGGCTTTGGTGATTGTGAGAGGGATTGTACCCACCTCGGCGGAGCGCCAAAGGGTAACTCTAGTGGATTGCTCGTGTCATTGAGTTACTCTCATTTGGGTGGATTCTTGTGGCGCCCGAGTTGGTGGGCTAGGCTTGTCATTGCCTATTAGCCACCGAATCACCACTTGAGTAGTCGACACAACGGGGACTAGCTTGGTGGCAACCAAGTGAACCTCGGGAGAAAAATCAATTGTCAACATTGTCTCCTGGCTACTCATTGGTATTCTTGTGATTGGTTCTCTACATTGACATCCACACTTCACAAGGCATCGGTATAACAATCACCTCCTCTCCTGTACTTATCCTCATTAATATCTTGTCTAGTTAGCCTCTTTAGTAGTTGTTCTTGCTAGCTTGTGCTAAGTGCTTTAGGTTCTTGCTATTGTTTGATAAGCACTTAGCTAACTAGAATTACATTGGATAGGTGGCTTTGCACCCCAAGTAGAGCTAGAGCAAAAAGCTTCGCTTAAGTGTTATCTAACCTTTTGCTCTAGTGATTTGTAGAATTTTTATTAGGCTATTCACCCCCCTCTAGCCATCTAGGACCTTTCAGCTACACATCTACCAGAAAACAGGAAGATGGTCTACATGGGACACCGTAGGTTCCTACGTCGTGATCACCCTTACCGTAGGAATACAAAAGATTTTAATGGGACTACCGAGAAACGTGGACTTCCAAAGTATCGAGACGGGAAACAAATGCTTCAACAATTAAGCAAACTCACAAATGTTGTCCTTGGGAAGGGGGACAGGGCAGTAGCAGCGCCAACCAATAGTATCTGGAAGAAAAAATCAATCTTCTGGAAACTACCTTACTGGCCACTTTTGAGTGTACGTCACTATCTTGATCCAATGCACATAACTAAAAACGTGTGCGGTAACACACTTAACACATTGATGAACACCGGGGGAAGAAGCAAGGATTCTCTCGCGACACGCTTGGACATGCAACACCTGGGCCTCAGGAAGGAGTTGCACCCAGTAACTCTTGAGAATGGCCACTTGAAACTTCCGGTGGCATCATGGACACTGAAAAAGGAGGAAAAAGAAATGCTTATTTCTTTCTTAAACGATCTGAAAGTACCGAGTGGCTACTGTGGGAACCCAAAGAGGATAGTTAACATTAGAGAATTTAAGTTTAACTATGGTTCTATGAAGGCCCATGACTATCATGTCATAATGACTCAGCTGCTCCCAGTTGCCCTGCGAGGTATTCTCCCTGACAAGGTCCGCGCTCCAATCATAAAGTTGTGTTCGTTCTTCAACGCGATCTCTGAAAAGGTCATTGAAGTGGGCAGGCTAGACCGCCTGAAGCAGGAGATAGCCGAGATTATATGCAGGCTTGAGATGCATTTCCCACCGACTTACTTCGACATTTCAGTGCATCTACTTGTTCATCTTGTGGATCAAATAAAAGCCCTGACCCAATGGACCTACACTAGATGTTTCCTTTCGAGAGGCTGATCAAAGTTTTTAGGCGGTATGTTAGGAATAAATTCAGACCAGAAGGGAGCATGGTAGTGTAGGGTTATGAGGTTGCCACGCTAGCCAGAAAACAAAAATTTTCTACCCCATAAACCAGGAACTAGAGCTAGTTATAGATCACGGGATTACCACTAGACGTTCGCATCGTGGCAGTGTTGTGCAGTTGCATGAGTGTCCATCACGTCCGACCATGTGCGGTTCGTCCGAGCGAGTCCCCGACCAGCTCCAACCAGTTATCGATCACCTCTGACCAGCAGTCACGTACGATTCGTCCGAGCAAGTCCACGACCAGCTCTGACCTTGTTCGACCCGGTTCCGAGCTCCTCCGACCCGCTCCGACCTTGTGCCACTGATGCAACACCTCTGAGGTATCCCACACGTGCAGGGAGGAAGGGATACGCCTCTGGACTGCTAGGTCCGCGAGGAGTACTAGGCGCGAGCGTGGGGAGGGCGACGACGGCTGCCAAAAGGCATGGATTATCTCGCCCTGCGCCTCCCCTTGCTTATATAGGCGTCCTAATGAGCTCCCATGTTCGACGCTCATTAGTAACCCTAAACCTAGTCTAATTCGGGTCCAACCCGAATTAGGCTTCCAACCCCTTAAGCGTGCGACCCTATGGGATCACGCATACATAGACATGGCTCAAGTACTTTACTCGACCAATAGTTGATAGCGGCCTCTAGCAAGACGTGTCAACTCCTATGCATACGCTACGATCATATCAGACGAACCACCACAATACAATATACATGTTATTCCTTTGCCATACGATATTTGGTCCAACTCGTGGGTTAACACTTAACCCAAGCACGGTCATGCATTTCATGATCTAATCATTTGAGTGGTCCAGTGATATCTCTCTCATATGGAGAGTGGCAAATTCCGTCTGGATTGACTATGTCTCACAGCATATTTCCCGACAAACCCGAAAGCCACCTTTATAACTACTTAGTCACGGAGTAGTGTTTGGTAGTCTCTAAGTAGGTCGTTTCACATCTTGAGTACGTACAACAATCTCAGGTCTAAGGACATAATGTACATGATGTGTATAGAGACAATCTCATGTTGGGTCAGTCCAGCCCCATGTCATACATGTGCCCACATTATTAGCTTGACATCTCATGTCCATGACTTGTGAAACATAGTCATCAACTAATAATGTGCTGATCTAATATTCATGTGCATTCTTGCACGAATTCCGATCAGGGACAACTTTTATAATAACCATACAAGTAAAAGAGTTTCACAAGCAATTCACATAATTGCTAATCGATACAAGTTGTCTTTAATAGATATTCATAAAATGTCATGGATACAAGGAATACATCATCTCTATGATTACCTCTAGGGCATATTGCCAACAGTCTCCCACTTGCACTAGAGCTAATCTCGAAGATATCTAATACCCATAGCTTTCACGTGCGCCTCATGCTTGGGCTGTGGAAGAGCCTTTGTCAAAGGATCTACAACATTCAAATCCGTATGTATTTTGCACATCTTGAGCTCATCCCGACCAACGAACTCTCGAATGAGATGAAACTTCCGCAGTACATGTTTGTTCTTTTGGTGATTCCTATGCTCCTTAGCCTGCGCTATCGCCCCATTGTTGTCACAATGTAGATTCAATGGGCGAGACGCATTTGGAACCACACCAAGCTCGATGAGAAACCTCCTCATCCAAACACCTTCCTTTGCAGCGGCAAAAGCTGCAATGTACTCGACTTCTGTTGTAGAATCAGTCACCGTCTCCTGCTTGGAACTCTTCCAACTTACAGCACCACCATTAATTGTGAACACAAAACCTGATTGAGATTGTGAATCATCAATGTTAGTTTGGAAGCTGGCATCGGTGTAACCATTTACAACAAGCTCCTCCTCACCTCCATAGATTAGGAACACATCTTTAGTCCTTCTCAAGTACTTAAGGATGTTTTTAACAAGCGCCCAGTGACTCTCACCTGGATTAGCTTGGTACCTGCTCGCAATACTTAGAGCATATGAGACATCTGGGCAAGTACATATCATGGTGTACAAAATGGAACCAATGGCCGAAGCATATGGAACCTTACTCATGCGCTTTTGCTCATCAGCTATCGAAGGACACTGCTTCTCGCTAAAATGCATACCATGTGACATAGGCAAGAACCCTCTCTTGGATTGTTCTATGTTGAACCGTTTCAACACCTTGTCAATGTATGTATCTTGGTTTAATCCTATAAGCCTCTTTGATCTATCTCTATAGATCTTAATGCCCAAAATATATGTCGCTTCTCCTAAATCCTTCATAGAAAAACTATTATTCAGTGAAGTCTTTACAGATTGCAACATAGGAATGTCATTCCCAATCAATAGTATGTCATCTACATACAAGATTAGAAATACAACAGCGCTCCCACTTTCCTTCTTATAAACACAAGGTTCTTCTTCATTCTAACGAAAGCCAAACCCTTTGATCACTTCATCAAAACGAATGTTCCAACTCCGAGATGCTTGCTTCAACCCATAAATGGATTTCTGTAGCTTGCATATTTTTCCAGCATTATTAGGATCAACAAACCTTCGGGCTGTATCATATACACATCCTCTTCCAAATTTCCATTTAGAAAGACTGTTTTAACATCCATCTGCCAAATCTCATAATCGAAATAAGCAACAATTGCTAGAATGATCCGGATAGATTTAAGCATCGCTACCGGCGAGAATGTCTCGTCGTAGTCAACTCCTTGAACTTGTCGAAAACCCTTTGCAACAAGTTGAGCTTTATAGACATGAACGTTTCCATCCATATCCTTTTTCTTTTTATAGATCCATCTGCACTCAATAGGTTTAACCCCATCAGGCGGGTCAACCAAGTTCCAAACTTGATTGTCTCCCATGGAATCTATCTCGGATCTCATGACACTTTGCCATTCCTCGGAATCTGGGTCCATCATTGCTTCCGCGTATGTCGCAGGTTCATCATCGTCTAACAATAACACTTCCCCACGTGCCTCACGGATTCTTGCTGACCTTCGTGGTTGTGGTGGTGTGTCTCTTGCCACAGGTATCTCAACTTGTTCTGCTACATTAGCATCACTCGTAGAGTTATCCCCTATTGGCTCATCTTGAACTTCTTCAAGATACACCTTTTGTCCACTCTTGTCTTTATTGAGAAACTCTTTCTCTAAGAAGACACCGTTTTGAGCAACAAACACTTTGCCCTTTGATCGGTTGTAGAAGTAATATCCTAAAGTTTCCTTCGGATATCCCACGAAAAAGCATTTGTCCGACTTGGATGTTAGTTTATCCGACATAAGTCGTTTGATATAAACTTCACAACCCCAAATCTTTAGAAAAGACAAAATGGGACTCTTACCAGTCCATATCTCATATGGTGTCTTCACTACGGACTTAGACGATGCCCTATTCAATGTGAAAGCGGTTGTTTCTAGAGCATATCCCCAAAACGAGAGTGGTAGGTCTAACTGGCTCATCATAGACCGAACCATGTCCAACAAAGTCCGATTACGTCGCTCGGACACGCCGTTTCTCTGAGGCGTTCTAGGTGGCGTAAGCTGTGGAACAATTCCGCAACTCTTTAGATGATTGCTAAACTCATGGCTCAAATATTCGCCTCCACGATCAGATCGCAAGGCTTTAATTTTCTTGCCACATTGATTCTCTACTTCATTCTGAAATTCTTTGAACTTTTCAAATGTCTCAGACTTATGTTTCATTAAGTAGACATATCCATATCTACTAAAATCATCAGTGAAAGTTATGAAGTATTGAAATCCGCATCTAGCTGTCGTACTGATTGGTCCACATACATCAGTATATACAAGTTCCAACAAGTCTGCCGCCCTCTCAGGAAAAGATGTGAAAGGCGACTTGGTCATCTTTCCCATCAAGCAAGCCTCACATGTCTCATATGATTCAAAATGAAACGAAGTTAGAAGCCCATCAGAATGGAGCCTCTTTATGCGATTCTCACTTATATGACCTAAACGACAATGCCACATATAGGTAGGACTTAACTCATTAAGCCGAGGCTTTTTAGCATTAATATTACAGATAGGTTCATCATCAAGATTTAAAATAAACAGCCCATTCATAATGGATGAAAAAGCCACAAACATGTCATTCTTTGAGATCACACAACCATTGTCTTTACTCGCAAATGAATAACCATCCTTCATCAAACATGAAGGTGACACAACGTTTTGACTTAAACTAGGAACAAAATAACAATTATTCAATTCCATGATAAATCCTGACGGGAGGTGAAGTTGCATCGTCCCAACGTTCAACGCAGCAACTCTTGAATTATTGCCCACATGGAAATCAACTTCTCCTCTTTTCACGCTTCTACTTCTTATCATTCCCTGCATCGTATTGCAAATATGAGCAACCGATCCGGTATCAAATACCCAAGAATTCATATAAGAATCAGCGAGAAAATTTTCTGTAATATGAACAACAAGTGTACAAGCAGCAGGAGTACCTTTACTGCCGCCATCCTTCAAGGATTCCAAGTACAACTTGCAGTTCCTTTTCCAGTGACCTGTCCCCTTACAATGAAAGCATTTAGCTTCAGCAGGTCCAGTAGCCTTGGGCGCAGGAGGAGGGTTTGGCTTAGAGGTCTCATATTTAGCTTTCGCCTTCTTCCTTTTCCAAGCCCTCTTCTTAAAGTTAGGCTTGTTTTGGACCGCCATCACATGGCTACTGCCAGCAGCTTTCTTGATATCAGCCTCTGTTGTCTTAAGCATGCCGCACAATTCATTCAAGCCCTTCTCCGCCCCATGCATATGGTAGTTCGAAATGAAGTTTCCATAGCTAGGCGGAAGAGACGCAAGTATGAAATCAGTGGCCAACTCTGGGCCCATTGGGAAGCCTAGCTTCTCCAATCTCTGAGTGTGACCAACCATCTTGATCACATTTGGGCCAACTGCTGCGCCTTCTGCTAGCTTGGTTTCGACAAAAGCCTTGGACACATTGAACCTTTCAGTCCTGACTTGAGTCTGAAACATATCATTAAGTGCCATGATCATATCGTACGCTGCATGATTATTATCAAATTACATATGGAGATCAGGCTCCATGCAAGCGAGCATAAGGCAACCCACTTCAAGATCAGCATCACATGCTTTCTTGTAAGCGGTTTTCTCTGCAACAGGTGCATTATCAGCAGGCTCATCTGGTAATGGGGTGTCTAGAACATCTTCCTTTTTCTCAGCCCTAAGAACAACTCTTAGGTTGCGGATCCAATCCGTATAGTTTGTTCCATTCAACTTATCTTTCTCAAGAATTGAACGCAAAGTAAATGGTTGATTACTGGGAGCCATCTACAACAAAAGTAATGCAAAATACTAAGACAATATATCCAAGATAGAGTAAATAAAATATACTCCCACTAAAATCAATATCCCTCTATTGAAACTTAGTGATTCAAGACCCACAACTAACAAGTCGACTAGTGAGCTTTAGCATCACATATGACTCTTGTTGTTGGATGGCATCTTCATGCTTGTGTTACCAACAACTAATGCTCCAAGGTCCCTAACTGTTAGCATAACCTTGTTTAAGTAACCAAACCTTCTGCTTGTAAGTTCCGACACGAACCTGTCTAGTCAAGGAATACCAGTGGCACCCTAATTTCATAGACATACCACCGATCGTACAAGACACGTGACAGTGCAAGGTTTGGGGAAGCATTACAACTTAAACATTGCTGAGGGATCATTCTACTTCACTACTACATATGTAGACAAAAAACATTATCACACGTGAAAGTAGAACATGGTAAGAATGACATTAACACAGATTTGACTTGGTATAGCCCATTGTTTCTTTGAGATCTCCATCTCAGTCAATCTATTCATCATGATGATCGCCATCTCCATGATTCATGTATGCCATCCTCCGTGAAGAGTCCACCAAGACTATCTATCACTACCGTAACATAGTGAAAAGGAATTACATAGTCGTAGGATCATCACAGATTGGCACGCAGGCCATTACATATGAATGAACAATATCTGTGGCTCTAGCCATATTGTCTTAACCATGACATGCAAGCCATGAATTAATTACATACATGCATCATATACACATAAGGGCTATACCAACCACAAATACCTGCAAAACAGAGTTAACCGATTCCGACGTCTAAACTTAAAACGCCGAAAACTCAATTTTCTGGGCCGAATTTCGCAAATCTATTTTTTCTCGTTTCGAGGTTGTATGCAAAAGTTATGGCCGTTTTACTGAACAACACTTTTCTGCAAAATTCCCTCCGATGGCGGATCCAATCCGTCGCCGCCTCCGCATCTCATGCATTTGGAACTTGACCTAGGTCCGATTCGATCAATCTTATTGATCTCTAACTCACCGTAATTGGGTTTACATGTATCACTTAACTCAGATGGCGGAATCCCGACCGGTACGAGTAGATCGTTACAATACCAACGTGGCAAGATCATGAACCATGATCAGGGATTGATCCAAAACCATGCATATCACCATATGCACACACCCGAAACTATAACGAGGCATCTAACTGCTCCAATACCACTATAGGGTTATGAGGTTGCCACGCTAGCCAGAAAACAAAAATTTTCTACCCCATAAACCAGGTACTAGAGCTAGTTATAGATCACAGGATTACCACTAGACACGCAGGAGCAGCGGAAACAACTTGATGTAGTCGTTCGCGTCGTGGCAGTGTCGTGCAGTTGCGTGAGTGTCCGTCACGTCCGACCACGTGCGGTTCATCCGAGCGAGTCCCCGACCAGCTCCGACCAGTTGTCGATCACCTCCGACCAGCAGTCACGTACGATTCGTCCGAGCAAGTCAACGACCATCTCTGACCTTGTCTGACCCGGTTCTGAGCTCCTCCGACCCGCTCCGACCTTGTGTCGCAGATGCAACACCTCCGAGGTATCCCACACGTGTAGGGAGGAAGCGATACGCCTCCGTACTGCTAGGTCCACGAGGAGTACTAGGCGCGAGCGTGGGGAGGGCGACGACGGCTGCCAAAAGGCGTGGATGATCTCGTCCTGCGCCTCCCCTTGCTTATATAGGCGTCCTAATGAGCTCCCATGTTCGAGGCCCATTAGTAACCCTAAACCTAGTCTAATTCGGGTCCAACCCGAATTAGGCTTCCAACCCCTTAAGCGTGCGACCCTATGGGCTCACGCATACATAGACATGGATCAAGTACTTTACTCGACCAATAGTTGATAGCGGCCTCTAGCAAGACGTGTCAACTCCTATGCATACGCTACGATCATATCAGACGAACCGCCACAATACAATATACATGTTATTCCTTTGCCATATGATATTTGGTCCAACTCGTGGGTTAACACTTAACCCAAGCACGGTCATGCATTTCATGATCTAATCATTTGAGTGGTCCAGTGATATCTCTCTCATATGGAGAGTGGCAAATTCCGTCTTGATTGACTATGTCTCACAGCATGTTTCCCGACAAACCCGAAAGCCACCTTTATAACTACTTAGTCACGGAGTAGTGTTTGGTAGTCTCTAAGTAGGTCGTTTCACATCTTGAGTACGTACGACAATCTTAGGTCTAAGGAGATAATGTACATGATGTGTATAGAGACAATCTCATGTTGGGTCAGTCCAGCCCCATGTCATACATGTGCCCACATTATTAGTTTGACATCTCATGTCCATGACTTGTGAAACATAGTCATCAACTAATAATGTGCTGATCTAATATTCATGTGCATTCTTGCACGAATTCCGATTAGGGACAACTTTTATAATAACCATGCAAGTAAAAGAGTTTCACAAGCAATTCACATAATTGCTAATCGATACAAGTTGTCTTTAATGGATATTCATAACATGTCATGGATACAAGGAATACATCATCTCTATCATTACCTCTAGGGCATATTCCCAACAGGTAGAAGGATGGTCAACAGAGGAGGCTATTGAGTTCTCCACATATTATCTGTACATCAAGCAGGTCGGAGTTCCAGTATCTCATCGTGATGGAAGACTAGGGGGAAAGGAACAATAGGTGAAAAAGCTGTCAAAATAGACAAAGTGGTCTCCTTCAGACAAGCACACTTCGCTGTTCTCCAGCAGGCCGACGGTGTGATGGCATACATTGATGAGCACAAACAGTTACTGCAAAGGAAGCACATCGGTAGGTCACAGGCTTGGCTTGAGAAAAAACATAAGGAGGAATTCGGTGACTGGTTTCGACGCCAAAGGCTAGGAATGGTGATGGGATGTCAGCTAGATCTCTTAGCCCCCGGACCTTCGACTACGCTAATGATGTACCAAGGATATCAAATAAATGGTTTTACATTTTACACAAAAAAACAGGACGGAAAGAGCACCAACCAAAACAGTGGTGTTCGTTTCGACGCCCACGATGAGTACGACACGGTGGTGGCAACATACTATGGTTTCATAGATGAAATATGGGAGCTAGACTATGGACATCAGTTGAAAGTTGCTATTTTCCATTGTCTGTGGGTCTGGCTGAATGAAATCAACACCGACAAGGATGGGTTCACTACCGTTCACTACTGTTGATCTATCCATTCCGGATTGGGATGCTCAAGTATTAGCACTAGAGTGGAGCGGCGTTACGCCTCAGACTAGCGATTGGTAGCCCAGATCAGTGAACTACCTACTCGCAAGGGGGGCACGATACAATCCTGACGGGAGCCTTTCCGCCAGCGTTGAACCCATCACCGATCTCCTCCAGAAGATTTCCACGATCACTGAGGAAGTGCATAGAGGGGCCCATAGGTCGGATAGAGAAAATGACGTGCTCACGCAAGCACTTGGAACCAAGGAGCACCTTGGTCTCACTAGAGGAGCCGGGGTAATTCCTTGGGAGAAAGCATTTGAAGGTGAATCCGCTTCCTATAGGAGTCGGGTGAGGGCTAGAACGCAAAGAGAAAAGGAGTTCCAAAGGATGCAAGAGGAGCTAGAACAGAGCATGGAAGCACGGATAGCTGCTCAAGTGGTGAGCGCTATGCAAACCATGTGTTTGAGTCAAGGGCCGCATGCAATCCCGGCTTTGAATAGCCTAGTGCCCGGCAAGGGCCGTAGTTGCTGTGGCTCAACCCTTATGCCTGACGAAGAAGAGGTCAATGCTCCTCATCCGGTGGACGACATCACAGAACCTGTGAATGTCAGGTTGTACATCCGGCAGCAGTGTACATACGAGCGAAATGTCCGTTCCTCTGGAGCGTGGCTCTCTGCGGCGCACGCGGGCGATTTGGGGCGGCAGCGTGGTGGCTTGCGCGGGCTCGCGCGGGAAGGTTCCCGCGCTCGCTGTCCTCTGTGCGGGAAGCAGAATCTTCCTCCTATAAAGCTTGCGTATCCACCGTCGTCTCCCCTTCCCCTCTTTGCGCTTCCTCTTCCTCCTCGTGCGTGAGACACCGGCGGTAAAGGTAAGGGTTACGGTGCTTCGGCGTCTACCACCACCGGCGGCCCCGCTCCGGCTACTGCTGGGACTCCACGGTGTTTGTGTTCTTCTTCCTCTTCGTCTACATCCTCTACTTCCCAATCTGCTGGGACCCCGCCCGATCTGCGACGTGAACTTGCAGATCTGCAACCTCTACTTCCCGATCTGCATCCTCTAGTTCCAGATCCACCTCCTCTCCATTTGTGCGGTGCCGAGCCCTAGGTGAAATGGTTCCCCATCTCCTTTTTTTGATTTTGTTCTTATGGTTCTGTTCTTGATCTGTTATGGTTTAGGGTTCGTTTAAGCGATTTTGATCTGTTAGGGTTTCGTTCATGGTGTGTTACGGTTAGTTCACTGTTGGGTTTTGATTTGTTAGGGTTTCGAAGTACCTTATTCTCATCAGTATTACTGCTTAGTAGCAGCACGGTTACTGCATCTTGCTTATTTGTTGTGGATTTATCAGCTCTGATAATTATTTCCTGTTAGTACACCTTGATGTTATTTGTTTTGAGCACTGCTCTGAGTATTTTTTGTGTTCACTGGTCGATGATGTAGTCCAAACTCTGCACTGGGAGGCATCACATACAAGATGCAGCCGTGCTTGTGTGCCTTTTTCTCATTTGGCTAGCATGTTGATGCCTAGTAGAGTATAATGAACTGATTTCGTGTAAATTTTTGTTATGCATGTAGATGGATCCCTCTATGAGCCATGATATGCTTTGTAGGCAAGCTGCTGCCTTGACTGTTGTTATGGTATCCTTTTTTTCCACTAGGCTCAAAAGGAAAAGCCCTGAACCTGAAACACATCAGCCTGACCCTCTATCATTTGCATCTATTAGAGATTCAAATGAAAAGCACAGACATAGGACTCTCACAATGATTTATAACTCCACTGATTCTGAGTGTATTTCTATGATCAGGATGAAGAGAGCTCCTTTTTTGAGTTAGTAAAAACTTTTAGAGAGAGGAGTCTTGTAAGTGATAGGGAGGGAGTGTCAGTGGAGGAGCAGGTAGTTATGTTTTTGTATGTTGTAGGTCACAACCAAAGGTTTAGAGTTGTCCACCAGTCCTTTAGGAGGTCCATCCAAACTATACACAAACACTTTCATCAGGTTTTGTATGCTGTTGGTGAGCTTAGAAATGAAATGATCCAGCCAACTAGCACTGTCAACAACCCAAAGATTCTTGGAAGCCATAGATGGAATCCATACTTAAAGGTAAATATATACCTTGGGTTCATATGTTCAGTTTAACCTGCTCCAATCACTCACACATAGTTTTTAGGACTGCATTGGCTTCATAGATAGCACACATTTCCTTGCAAGGGTACCTAGACGAATGCAACAAGCCTTCAGGGGTAGGAAAAAGGACCCCACTCAAAATGTAATGGTAGCTGTCAATTGTGATCTCAAATTCACTTATGTCCTAGCTGGATGGGAGGGTTCTGCCCATGATGCAACTATATTGGTAGATGGAATTGACAGGGATGATGGGTTTAGTGTTCCAGAAGGTAATACAACATACACAGTGCAACCAATATCAATGAACTATTAAGTTGCACACCATCTCACAGTAGTTATCCCATGTAGATAAATTCTACTTGGTAGATGTTGGGTATGCATGCCGCAATGGCTTCCTACCTCCCTACAGGATGAGATTCTGATGTTGACCAACATGTCTGATACCTCCCATGGTGGGAAGAGGAATAGAGGAAACTTCTCTGAGGATGAGATTCTGATGTTGACCAACATGTCTGATGCTGTGAACAATGTGGCTAATGCTCTTAGAGAGACTGGACCAGCTCATGTTGATGGTAACCTTTACCTAGCTGTTCTTGAAATGCCTGGGTTCTCTGAGGATGAACTAATTATTGCCTACACCTACCTCCTGGACAACAAGGCCCAAGGCAGGGGCTTTGTTAACATGAGTGATGCCCATAGGACCATTTGTCTTAGGAACTTCCTATCCAAAAACAACATGTACATGAACTACATGTTGGTCCTAGGACAGGAGGGGGTTGGTTGTCGAGATGTATAGTTCCTCCACCCCCTCACCCACTCTCTCTTCTTTTGTGCAGTCTGAGTGACCTTTTGACAACAGAAGCTTTTGTGCAGTCTGAATGACCTCTTGACACCTGACCTTTATGGTGTAGTTTGCCTAGGAGAGGGTGGCTAACAATTTGAGCCCTTGGCTGTTGGGTTGAACTATTTATTGTAAGAACTTATTTGTGCCCTTTGTTGGGTAAGTACAAGTGAGGTTCCTATTTATTGTTCTTGTTCTTTGACTTTGTTATTTGTTGTTCTTTATCTTGGTTTTGAATTATTTGGCAACACTTTGGGAATACACAACCGGCCTATGATGCAAACACATACAAATGAGGTGGTTGTTTTTTTACCTGGTTCTTATAGAATGTTATTTGTTGTTTGTTGGCTGGGAGCTCAGTTGGCTGGTTCTCATGACCTTCATCTAATCTCCTGGAATCATACACTGTTAAGCAACTTTTTGGTGACCCCAAAATTGATGGCAACAGTGGGTGCTCTATGAGATTACATGGGTGTCATGTATCTTTTCTTGTTATTTCATTTCATTTCTTTGATGTTATATGTTGGCAGCCACCAATGACTATAGTACAGGTTCTCAGTGAGCAAAAAACTTTAATGCTGAGGCCAATATTTACTTTCTTTGTGGCCTATGATGTCAGATTAACTATTATGATCAGCTTCATACTGAACATAATAGTCGACTGAGGCATTTGAGTGGGTGAGGCAACTGTTTGCATCTTTTTGCCTATGATGACAGATATTATTATGTAGAGGTAGCTGCCTGTTATGTGTTATTTTCTCATGACATTCATCTAATCTGTTGGATTCATCCATTGTTAAGCAACTGTTGGGTTACACCCAACTCGATGGCAACAGTGGATGTTTGAGCAGATTACATGGGTGCCATGTATCTGCTTCATATATCAGTTGCAGGAAGCAATGACTATCTTCTACTGCTATTATCTGAGGCCCTTATGTCCTACTCCAAATTGTTTTGGCTTTCTGATTTGTTGTCTCAAACTGATAATTGGTTTCACTGTGTTTTTCAAAGTACAACATGGCTTGGTACGTTGTCTACCACGACAGAGTGCCTGGACTTTACAGTTCCTGGGCTATGCCCAGGTAAGTGGTTATCCAAATAACTATCACAAGAGTTTTGCAACAAGGGAGGAAGCTAAAACATCTTATTTGGAGTTCAGTGAGGGTGATGTCATGCCTCTTTTGGATAATGCTCCTCCTCTTTTGGTCGATGGTCAGCTAGTGCAGGTTAAGACAACATTTGTCTTAGATGTTGCATGTGTTCTAGTTTTTGTTATACTTCTGTTGCTTCTTATTTATATCCTCAGGTGAGTGATCCATCTTTTATGGCCGATGATGACACAAACCATGAATCAAGGAACTGGGTACATGTGCTTTTGCATTAGTTGGTTACATCTCTTCCTTTGCTATTTGTTTCTGTGGACTTCATCGTTTGTTGTTCTATGCCTCTTTGAATTGAATTTTGTAGACATCAGTGATATGCAGTAATGAATTCGAATTTGTCTGAGGCCAATTAATGTAATAAGCACTAATTGTATGTTTTAATTACCAACTTGTGCTGCAAACTGTGAATCTTTTTGCATTCATCCATGTGTGCTCTCGACTTTGCCTATGGGCCAGGCCGAACACATCCACTGCCAAACACGACCTGGTTGTGGCAGTTGGTGGAGGTTAGCCTTTGGCCGGGCTGCCTACTGCGTGACAACACAGACTCGGCTGGGCCGGGCTCGTTTCATACAACAATCAAGAACATGGTGCTTTGCAGCACTTGGGCCAGGCTTGGCCAGGCCTGGCCGAATCCGGCAGGCCAGGCTGCCTACGTACAGGGTCGCAAACGCGCCCTTAGTAGCGGTTTCGCAACCATCATCTGGGATCCAGAACTAACACAACCCTTCTAATAACCATATGAATCTAGGACTCGAACCCAGGCCAAGACCTTTTAGTCTGGGTTATTGGGGTTATTCGCTGGGACTAAAGGTGCTCTGACGTCCATCAAATTTGGTCCCGGAACTAATGTTAGTTCCGACCCCAATTCTAGTCGGGACTAATGTACTAAACCGAAGGTCTGTTGTTTACTAGTGTAGGCAAAGAATGACCTCACATAGCATGTCTGTTGGGACCACAACATTGTTGGTGTTCTTTAAGAGCAGCGACACCAAATAGAAATGATGATGACGGGTGAAAGATTGAGTTCAGAATGAGTGTGTTGTAGCCGTTCTAGCCAAGATTCAAGGAGGCATCTGTTAATGTTATTTAGATAGATGAGGTGTATTTGCTCCGTTAAGTCAAACCAGAGACTCAAGAGGCTATGATAACACACGGGTAATGTGCGAGCTTTGTATGTTTCTTAAAGTTGCTGTAACTGTGAACACACGCAAGCTCAAGGACATACCATCGACAAGAGGAACATTTGAAACTTTTACCATTTGGAGTTAAAAATACAGTGATCGATCGAGTTGCTCGCTCTGTTCCGTAAAACAATAACCTTATATGATTACAAGAGTGAGCAGCGGACCCTTATTGGGCGAGGAGTTCTGTTGACGCCGCTGCACAATGAGGTATTCTGTTGCATTGCGCTATATTGGAACTTGGAAGCTCAAAACCACGTGTTCTTCCCGGGGAATTGATGAGGTATATGCCACTGCACAATGAGGTATACTGCAAGACATGCCAATAGCTGGCCCCAGCTGCACAATCGAGCAATTGATGAATCTAATGATCTGAAATGCAGGGATCTCAACCAGACAATGGAGAAAGTTCCACATATATGGATTTCCATCCACATCGGTGGTCATATGACTAGAAGTCACATGGTCATTACTGGTGGCTGTCTCAATGAAGTTGCTAGAGGAATCCCCATTCCCTATAATTTCTTCTGAGATTTTTTACAATACTTGAGGAAATATTCGACGACTCACGTTGACCGATCCGACGGCTATAAAGGCTGGAGGAAATGAGAGGAAACGGGAGGAAATTCTGATGTGTATGACCAATGGGTCATATGCGCCAAATTTCCTCCCATGTGCGCCAAATTTCTTCTCATTTCCTTCAAAACTCAGATAATTAGGACTCCAAATAAAGGGGTGGTAATTCCGTTTCTGTATTTCTTTTTTCTAATCAAGGGTAATACGGTAATTTGATATTTGTGAAAATAATGATTGGAGTAATAGGAGGAAATTTTGTACATTTGATTTTTTATAATTTTCCTCATTCACGTTGCTTAGTTGAGCCACGACGTCGATCTAACATCGGTTGCAATACCTTTTTGCAACGACTGGCAACGAACGCAATTCGGTTGCAACATGTAGCTTTTGCAACCAAATTGGACTTATTGCAACAATTCCTCTTATTGCAACGTAAGGATTAGAATTTAGTAGTGCCTAAAATACCCTTTACGAATATAATTAGAAAAGACTTAGAATATTGTGAAGGAAATAAGGGGAAATTTCAAGCATAGTAAAAAGACTCCTTCTTCTTTGAGATCTTACTTGACAGCCCCTTTGATTCACAAGATCATCCAACCCTATGAAAGGAACAATACCTCTATGTTTCCCAAGGAATCCACGCGGGGAAATACCAAGAAATAAAACATTTATTTCCTTGATTTCTGATTCCCTCAGTCCTTGTACTCAGAGCCGAAGCACCAATCTTTTTTTTTTCGGAACAGAATATCCCACTTCCATTCTCGTCTGTTTGAATTGGCCTAGAAAAACAAATCAGAAGTTCTCCTACGTCCATTATGTAGGGTGCTCTTCAGATCCCAACATGGCACTAACCTGGGTGAGCACAGATCATGAAGCACTGTAGAAGCCCACCAGCTGCACGACATGTGAACGCTGCACGACAAGAGTTAGAGATGGATTGCAGGGCTACCATTTCTATCCATATCGTCGACTCACAATAGGCTAGTTTGATTCCCAGATTATGTGATGTATAGGCTTAAAAGCTTGGGAAATTAAAGAACATGGTTTCAAATTGAATCAGGACATTTAATTTTACTGATTTTTGGCTGTTCGTGTTTGAGCTCGAATTTGAAACCATAAACATCTTCAAACTTTCTATTGTTCACCTGGCAAAGTCAAGTTCGTAGTATAGTTACTACTTTTAGTTCAACGTATTCTTGGTCTAGTTCACATGAAAAAGCTCAAGAAAATATTGTGTCGGTGAAGGGGACTGTAAATCATGGTTTTCCCTCATTTACAGATTTTGACCAGGCACCGAGAGATGCCGATTTTTTGGCGGCATGGTGCTTTAAATTGATCGACACAATTTGAACACTTAACATGATCTAAACAAATCAAAGCTGGTTTAAACTACGGCAGCTTTTAGTTACAAACTTTTAGGTGATTATACGAAATAAAATAATTGGCCCAAGACTCAGCCTCACAGTAACAATGTATCCTTTTGAATTTGGATAGGGTTTCATTGCTAGGTGTTATGCTTTCTAGCTATAGATCGAGTTCGTCACGAACGAAAAGAAAGTCCCCATAACGGTACCGCTCTCGGAGTATAGGGTGAAACGGGCAATGAACCCATCACGTCGCCACCAACACCCCTCGTCCCTCCCTCCCTCTCTCACCTCACTGACACTTGAGCGGGTCACCTGTAGCAGAATTTGCACGCATCATATTAAGTATGCATTGAAATTCCACTAGATATTAATTCTCAATTGTTTCAGTCTTCAATATACTATATATGGTCATCAATCAGTAATGTTTGTCATTACTAGCTGCTTTGTGGAATCAAATACATAAAATCCTCTCCACCCAAAGGTTTTGTGAACACATAACTTACTAACTCCGTGACCATATTTTGAACATATGAACCCTTGGTGCGACCAGCCTGTGAACTACCAACCAAACCCATATCGCTTGCTCGTGGCATCAAGTCAAGGACAAGCACATGCCTTTACACTATGGAACATGCATGCTTCCTTCATCTGTTCGGTGCGTGTTTGGAACCACTGCACCTAGCAACGCCTCTGTAATCGACGCGGGAGGCAGAAGCACCAGTTTGGTCATCACTTCCCATGGTATCCCAACGTGTCTTTGGAACCCCTGCTGAAATACACTTCCCTGAGCAGGCTTTTCTAAGTATTCTGGCTTATAAGGACATCGTTGACACCTTTCCCAACATTCTCCTAGTGTTGTCGCCATAGCCAGAATGCTAGATGCCACTATTTCCTGGTGCCTACCACTCTCATGTGTAATGAACTTTGATGATTTTTGACGCCTCTTAAAGGCTTGCTTCTACCACTTCCAAGTTGATCACTACATGAGTTTGCTTGATCATTTATGACTCCTAGTTTATTAATTTCTAGCATATAATTAATATATAACAACTATATATGGGTGTTTAAATCGAGTGAAATGGGAGTATGAACGAAGACTCTCCAGGATCAATCCAATCCCTGACCACACATACCACATCAGTAAGGATGGGAATTACGGAATCTGAAACCTACACAACAGCTCAATGGGCAAGATCCAGTTACACCAACCCGATCCCGTGTAGATATCATAGAGGTTGTGCATGGGAAATGCAATCCAAGGATCGACCAGAAATATATTCCGATAGTAGTTGTGAGAAAAATGCAAGGTGAAGGCTTGGGGGAAAAGAAGAAGATGATTCAGTTGGGCAGATGGATGGCATATTATGAGTGATATGTTTGATACATAAAAACTTAAATTTCCCGGCTGTCTGTCTACTGGTCCTACATCTTATACATACAACTCGTTTCATACACAGGCTCGTGCCCCTGAGTGCGTCCAAGCACTTACAGCAACTCTCGAGTTCGAACCCATGAATTTTGTATTGGGTTTGCCTAAATGCCTAGTAGGATTATGAAAAGCAACAACACTCGAACGTACTTGCTTAACTACTTTGAGCTGCAGATACATTTTCCAGCACATCACTGTGCCCCCATTCACCAATCACCAGTGAAGCTGTCAGATGGGTTTGACTGAGATGGGCAGATCTCTGATGCAACGCATGGTTAATTAAGTAACTAATGAAACTATTTCTTCATTGACTAACTACAAATTACTCTTGATGATCTCGAGAATCCGACTGCAATATGACTCGTCCACTGCATGCCCTGATCCACCAACTGTGAGGAACAGCAACTTGGGAGAGGGGAAAGAATAGGAAGACAGTGTACTGCGGTAGGTAAATGCTTAGAATTAGAATACTGTCTTGTTACAATTCGTCCCCTCTCCCTCTCTCAGCTATTACATATATGTAGTCTAAGTCATCCGGCCTGGGCCGGTGAAATGAGGGTTTGGCTTCATCATTCTCTTAGGCCCAGCTGGAGCAGAACCGGTGGGCGAGCTGAGGGGTGAGCCCATTGTTGCTGTAGAGGCAGGCCCGGCTGGGGTCAGGCTGCTGACACCAACTCCGCTCCTGCATAAAAAGTGCCAGTCCATATGTTCCTTTCCTTTTATACTGTAGTTTCTAAATTCATAATTGCAAATCCATCTATTTGGGAAAAGCCTGCACAAATTGTACGTGAGCTGATCTTGTTTTCTTACATGAGTTGACCACAATTGCGAGTTTGTGAACTATCTAACAGATGTTCTATTTGGCAAAAAAACACCAATTCTCGTTGTATTACTCTGTACTATACCTCATTAGTCATTTATTAGTCACTTCATGTCTCATTAGTCATTTATTAGTCACTTCATGTTTCGATCACGAGTGCTTATTACACTAGGATCTCCAGTTTTATTTTGGCTCTAGGTCCACTAAGGGACGAGGCTGCTCGGCTCCAGGCACACCAAGGATGGGGTAGAATTGGTGTACAATGCGCTGCAGGCTGTCACCGCAATCTATAAGCCTCAAGCATGCAGCCAGATGTCAGGTTCGGCGGCCAGGTCTACATCTACTGGCGCACCATCTCACTGTGTTGATCAGGGTTGATGCCACTATGGATCATCTTCTAAAAATTTCTGTTGTAGAATGCCAAAATCTACTCATTAATAGTGGTATATTCGGAGCACCCCGTGGTCTCATTCCTGATGCCTACCACACCTATGCGCCATGCTTGTAACTTGGAGTGTTCTTAAATCCTTGCAGCTACCAGTTCCATGACGTACGATCTCTACCGCCTGCAGTTGCCTGTTTCTTTCTGACTCCGGCCTAGTTTATTTATACCATATAATTGGGTTGTTCAGTACAGCAGAAACAGTTGCTGCTCCTATGACGGTTATTGTGTCATCCATATACTATGCCAGCTGCGGCACCTTTGAGTGCAGTAGCTACTTCTCAGCTGCAGCAAAGATGTCAATCTTACTATTACTAATTGGAGGCCCCAAATAAACTCCACATTAATCCTCACCAGATGCGTTGAGGAAAAAAAGATAAATATTATTAATTAGAAACATCTAGCCATCCAATTGAAAGACTAGCCATCCATAACCATCGGATCTGTTTTCCTTTGAACCAGATAAAATCTAAATGACCTCCCTTACTGACGTTCGTTTAGTTAATAACATATATATTAGATGGTCTGAACTCCTGTATTGACGTTTAGTTGGTTAATCAAATATTAGATGGACTAACCTCCCGTATTGACGTTCAGTTGGTTAATAAAATATCAGATAGCCTACCAATCACTTTCGCTACCATTATAGACTCAAATGGATGCCTAAAATCTTTTTTTTTCTAAAAAAATATGGGCACATAAAAAAGGGTTGATGGCCTACCAATCACGTTCACTGCCATTATAGGATATTGTACATTATTACTTTTTGGCTTGTCCACAAAGCACTAGGTATGATGAAATTACCGTTATTGTGTATTTTTTTAGAAAAAATGATGAGGGATATTTATTTAATTTTTAATTATCTACTTTGGAGTAAAAATTGAAACAAAAACATGGGAAAGGAAAATATTCAAAAAGTACACCTCCGGTCCATAGAAATAGACGTACGTACGTGCGAACTGTACGTGCTTTGGGCCACGTTTGCGCTCTTGGGCCGCGGCCAAAATAATAGCACAGCGGCAGTATGTATTATGGCTAAAGTTGAGCATGCAGCCCGCGGGCTTTTGGTCCGGTCCGAAGCTCGGTTGAAAAGCACGGTCCGAGAACGGCACGGCCCGTGCCCCCACCGTGCCCGGGGCGGCCCGAAGCCCATAGCGGACCGGAC
>CM039129.1:33521129-33534246 GCA_022036555.1 Microstegium vimineum | reverse complement strand
CTTTTGCATGAGTCATTTATTTTCCTTTAAAGTAGCGTGTTTGTTTAGGGAAATAAATATTGTTATCTGGCTCCTGCGCGAGTCAGTTTCCTTAAAGTTAGGAGTTTGTTTTAGGAAGGGTACGAGTCGTGTCTTTGTACAACTTTCCATGCGGGAGTATAAATATGTGCCCGAGGGCTGCGAAAAAGATATAAATCCAATATCAAACAAACCAATTTTATTCTTATTCTACTTTTATCGCAATTTACCCTTTATTGCATTAGCTGTAGTTTATCAACGAGTTCTTCAAGCTTCGACGGGCTGCATCAACTTGATCTCCGTCAAAACCTTGCAAGTTCCGCGTGGGAGTACCTCTGAGCCTTGGCATCCGGGCGCATCGCTGTTGCCTCGTTCAGCTCTGCTCTAGTTATCTTTGATCAATCTGAGCTTTGACATTTGGGCGCATCGCCGTTGTCTCGTTCAGTTTTGTTCTAGTTATCATCTTTGTCGATTAACTGGTCAAATCGACTGGCACGCCTCCGGAATACCGAGCTTTGGGTAATAGCCCAAGGTGTTCGCAGATCCTGACGCTTTTTGTGTCAACACCTCTTTTGGCACGCTTGGTGGGACACAATTTTATAGATTTTTATATCTATCATGACTAACCCAAGGAGTGTCACTGAAGTCTCCACAGCAGATCTGACAAATCATTAGAAGCAGGCTATGGAGCAGGCAATGGAGGAGTACAAGCGGTTGTATCTCAGATCCTTCAGCCTAAACGGGATCGGTGAAACAGTACAGAAGCAAGATCCACCGTCGCCACGGCAGACTACTTTCTACGCCGATCCTGGTAAAGTACAAGAAACGGTTAATTATGCATTAAATGATGTATTAGTTAGCCAATCCAATGTGCTGTCTGATACCGTATGCAATGCTGTCAAGCAAGCTTTCAAGGGACAAACACCATATTATGTTGGTCCAGAGTATCATCAGCTCGGATTGGCATCTGTTGTGACTCCATCGGCGGTTCCAAGGGTGTTCGCACCAATTATGAGCCGATCTGCCGATGAGATCGCGCCACCAAGATCAAGCCCAACAAGCACTACTCAGGTGAACACAAATCTGGTGGCTTCTGCAATGTCTAGACTTGTGATCCAGAATCAGCCAATTTCAGCCAATTGGAGGGGATACGGTATGTCTCCAAGTCTATCTGCTGATTTTAGGTTGGTCCAAGATAACCATGCAGGGTGGAAGGTTCCCATGACATTGGCAATATCTGTACAACCGATGGTTCCAATGATACATTATGCCACATCTTCTCCAACAGTGCAGTTGCCAACAGGGAATTTGCAAATGGCAATACCCAGAGTGCCGTACGCCCAACTATCGGTAAGTCATTTACCGATACAACAAGGCCCAGCAGTTGCGAGTCAACCCGTGGCGGCAATGGTTCTTCAAACTGGAACACCTGCTAATCAAGGTAGCTATGCTGTCAATTATCTAGCGGCACAAGAACGACAGGCGTCAGCGGGCTATCAGTCATTGGCAACTTCTTGGCCGATGCAACAAGGCATGCCGATTGTCAACCAATCTGTGTCGGCAATAACTGCTCAAGTCACGGTACCCGTGAGTCCAAGCGATCATCCAGGGGTACAACAAGAACAAGCATCCGCCGGTTATCAATTATCGACAAATGTCTGGCCGATGCAACAAGACGTGCCAATCGCTAATCAGCCTATATCGGCAAATTCTTGGCCGATGCAACAAGGCATGTTGAGTGTCAGTCAGCCTGCATCGGCCGTGGTTGCTCAACCTACGGTGGCTACAAATCAAAGCTATTGTCCCAGGATACAAGAGTTGCAAGAGCCAGCTGGCTCTCAGCCATCGGCAGATTCTTGGCCGATGCGACAAGGCATGCCGATTGACAATCAGTCTGTATCGGCAATGACTGCTCAAATTGTGGTACCCGCAGGTCAAGGCGATCATTCATGGGTACAAGAACGACAGATGTCAGCTGGCTGTCAACCGATGGTAAATTCTTGGCCAATGCAAAGCGGGTCAAATGCCAGTCAGCCTGCATCGGCAATAGTTGCTCAGCCTGTGGTACTTGCAGATCAACGCTATCATCCGAAGGCACCAGGGTTGCAAGAGTCAGCTGGTTATCAGCCATCGGTAAGTCACGTGCCGATGACACCTAATGCAGGTTGGATCGGTCAATTACCGATTCAGCAGCAATATGTGCAGCCTGAGTACCAAGTGGCAGGGGCTCCGCGGCATCGTCCGGCTAGTCTTCAGAATGAGGTATCGGTATGTCAACCGATAAGTACTACATTGCAATACTCGCAAGAAGAAGTGTACAATGAGACATCGGTACAGCAACCGATGAATGTAATAAATATAATGCCACAACACAAGCTAGCAACTGTGCAAAATCACTCATCAGCAACACCGCCGACGCATGGTGTTATCATGACTGGTGTTGTGCACGCACCAATCATCTCAAGTGCTTCGACGTCAAGACCTGGAGAGGTAGATCAACCTACTCGGCCGACAGGCGTCCAGAATTGCTCATCGGTTAATCAGCCGATGCACAATATTTAGTTGATTGGTGCCACCGATGTGTCGGTTGCCCCGACTTGCTCGCCACAGGGATATCGACCTGCTCCACTAGCTAGCGAGTCTGTGCATCGGCAAGATCAAGACACAGAGGTGCCGTCGATCAAGAAGATAGAAGATTCAGATTCGGACGAAGGGCCAAGTATCAGTGTTGCTGAATTGGAGAAATTCACCTTTGATGTCGTAGAGGCCGATTGGGATGTTAAATCATTCGAGCCTAAGGAGATTTGGAGCGCAAGGGTGCTCCTCGTTGGACAAGGGGACTTTGAGTCGGATGAGGAGGTGAACATCGGTACTATTGAATGGGCAAAAGACGAGGATCCGATATCTCGTCTACTCGGCTAGAAAGAGACTAGGTTCACCTTCGATGTCGCGAAGGCCGATGGGATATTTGACCTATTGCTTCAGGAAGGGCGAGTTAAGCTAGCCCCTAATCAGGTAATTCCATCGGCCGAGGAACTCAAGAAAATCAGGTACTGCAAGTGGCACAATGCAACTTCTCATAGTACCGTTGACTGCAAAGTGTTCAGGCAGTAGTTGCAGTCAGAAATTGACTCTGGACGAATCAAATTTGAAAATTCTAAAGTCCAGGAACCGATGGAAATTGATCAGCGCCCGTTTCCAAATAATATGGTGGAAAGCAGTGGAAAGACTAAGATGCTGACATCGGATACTGCCAGAAAAAGTGCATCGGTAGATCCTGATCATCAAGTGGCTAAACGTGATGTAGAAAAGTTTGTCGATGACAGGAGAAGCAAGAGAGTTGCCGATGAAGGTAGCACTACCAATAGGGCTCCTGGCGTCGTAATCACTCACAAACAACCGAGGGAGTATCGGTAGTCTCAAAGGGAGCAACATCAACAGGAAGAGAAGGAGCAGGATTGGCTTCGGCAGAAGGATCACTGGAGGTGTCCCTTTTTCGTTTACTGTTGGGAAGAAGGCATCAAGCTGCCCACTGCCGATAACTGTCCAGAGTGCAATGGGTATTACGCTGCCGATCGGTTAGGTAAGAAACCTTGTTTTGATGATCGAGCATCCAGGTACACCAAGCCGCTCAGAGAGAAGAGATCGGTGCATAACCGACTGGGGGGCAAGCTTAGTGCCCATGACAGACTTGGTAGGCGTGTCGAACAAGGGGAGCTTGAGGAGACAGCCAATGCAAGAGCGCCTAATAAGGAAGTACTCTCCAGGGATTCAAACACTAGCAGTAGTGCCGATGCAAATGATGAGAGGCGGCACCAGCCCATCTGGAAGACCAAACTCCCTCAATGGTGCCCTAAGGGTCTGACAAAGACTTAGAAGAGAAGAATTCAGCGCGAGCGCTGAAACAATTTATATGATGATGAAAATCCTTCGAGGGAAAAGCAGTGAAGGCCAAAGCGCAAAGATGGAGGTCCATCGGCAGACGACAATATATTGCCGATGGTATAACCGGAGTCGATCTTGGACATTTTGGCTTGGGGGCCGCACTCGGCAAACTCTGGCAATTCCAATCATTACATTTGGGGGCACCGACCGACAGTTTGTACTGCCGGTGAATTTGTTAGTCGCCAGAGGAAAATGATTGTAAGAATGATTCTGCCGTGCGATGATTAAGTATGTGGTGCAAGCATTTTAGGGGAGGTTGCTCCTTGAACTCTTTGATAACCGGGCTGAATACCAGGCTCTGCTGAAAAGTTGGGACTACTCGAGGAAAATTTTAGCCGATTCGACAAGTCATGGTGTCGGTAATGGTTGCCGATAACTAGGTAAAAGAGCTTGCTGATGGTACTCTGGTATGAAAGTTGATTTTACCGATTGGGACTAAGTTCTAATCTTGGAAAATGATTTCTTAATTGGGAAGGTCCTTATCGGATAAGACAGTCTGCTCTCAGCACTGCTTACATTCTAGAAGCTCTCAAAGGAGTCAGCGTATAGCGTGCTCGTTTGAGTGCCGATGAAAAGAAAGTTATAATACATCGGTAAAAGCATATTGACATTATATTACAGAGCAAAACCAAGTATGAATATTACATGTGCCGATGTGACAGAATTTAACAGGTTACAATAGGGAGTGGATAACTGATATCGCACGCAGGCGAATTTGTTTTATCTCCTCTATCTCCCTAGTGTCCTCATCGGCAGAGCCTTCAACCGACTTGATCTTCTTCTTTAAAGCGATGGCTTGTCGGGCATTACTGTCCCTCTCTTGTCGCAGAGCCGTGATGGTGTCGGGAAGTTGGGCTCTCTTCTGGGCAACTGCATCCAAGGACTCTTCAACCTTTCTCAGCTCAGCTTGCAGTTCTTCCTTTTTTGCCGATAATTGGATGAATGCCTGTTCAAGCTCAGTGTCGGAAGCCTCCACTTGGCCGATGTTCTTGTGCTTATCATCGGCAATTTGCTTAAACTTAAGCATTTCTTCCGTGAGTTTGGATTGGGCGTTCCTGTTGGTGATGCGGCTTGAGGCCCGCTGGTATTGCCATCGGCGACTTTCAAGGAAGGCTGCTTGGATGAGGATCTCTTCTGCATCGGTAGGTAGCTGGCCTTGGATATCTTTGAAAATTGCCCTTGGTGCAGTCGAATCCTGGACAAGCTGGGATGTGTGTATCTGTAGCTGAGAGAGTAATGCCTCGAGCTTGGATTTCACTTCTGCCGATAGTGCTGGAGCAGAATTTTGCTCGTCTTCATCCTCATCGGAAATATTGATAGCGAAAGAGAACAGGTTGTCTGCTCCAGCGGGGACTCGGTGTTCATCTTCGTCCTGGAGGTTGAGGCCGAAGGAAAAGAGGCTGTCTGGAGAGTCTTGGGCCTGAAGGTGAAGAGGTCAAAATATGCTGATCATGGAGCTATACTATGAATTTTTGGGTGACCGACTTACCATCTTGAAGCAGATTTTTTGCCTGGGACTTGGCATGTTGGAAGGTCCAGCCGGATCTTGGAAATCGGCAGCGGTTGCCGATGAATGAGCTTCTGTTGCTGAAGCTGTTGGTGCTGGTGGTGTTGCTGTCGGCGTTGCTTCCGATGTAGTGGTTGGCTCCCTTGGTGGTGATACTGCTCTTTCATCGGAAATCTCGGCTGGTGAAAGCGCCGATGCCGATGTCGCCGCTGCTGCTGCGGCAAGTGGAGTCATCCCCTGGTTAGGACTTTCATCTGGTGTAAGCATTGGTGCCGATACCGATGTTGTTGGTTCCTGTGGTGGCGACGCCATGCTCTCATCAGGGATTTTGGCTGGCGCCGATGCCGATGCCGCCTCCGCCGCTGCAGCAGGTGGAGTTGTCTCCTGGTCAGGGACGTCGTCCAAAGGATTATCAGGAATTGGAGCCGTCGACGGTCCTGCCGATGGTGCAGTGGTAGCTGGTGGTGCAGTTGAAGCCGATGGCGAAGATGGGCTAGCCAGCCTCGAGCGCCTTTTATTTCTTGGCGCGGCAGCAGGAGATCCAGCCCATTTCGACGAAGACTGGGGGGCATCGGCAGCCGAACATGGTGGTGCTTGTCTGCTTGGGGCAGCTGCCGATGACCTCATAGCCTGAAAGTATTCAATGCAAGTTATACAAAATAGAATATTGCCGATGAGGCATTATGTAATCGGCGTGAGTGAAGATGGATTTACTGCAAACACCCGCGTCAGGGCAGCAGCAGCGGCCGATGTAGCCTTGGCTTTTGCAGGTGTCGGTGTAGGTACCTGTCGAGGGGTGAAGGCCGTTAACGTGGGGGCCTTGTTGCCGATGAGTGATACAGGACTCATCATTCGGAGTTTGAAGGGTTTGCCACTCCTGCTCATCGGAGGAATCGGATCGTCAACCTGCTAAGTGTGAAGGGTCAGATGCCGATGACAGGGGTAAAGTAATAAGGAATGCATCGGATAGAAGACTTACTGCATCATCGGGGATGATGTGATCGGCGTCAATCAGGTGCCGATAGTAGTGCGATGACTTGGCGAATAGTTGGCACCTCCATTCTTGCCACCAGGACTTGTACTCGTTCGTGATGAAGGAGGTTGGCGACCAGGAGGACAAGTCGATGTCTGCTATATCGGCATCGGGTGGGAGGTTGACAACCTTATTCCAGTCTAGAGCGCTAGAGATTGTCTGCCTTGGCTTCACCACCTTGGAGTAGCAGAGCTTAATCGGCAGTTGGCCAAAGGCTAGTTGTCTCGCCGCTGCCGATGGATAATAAAATTCAAACGATGGAGGGGCATTCTTCCCGGATCCGAAGATGTTGACTGAGATAGCACGGGGAACGATACTGGCCTTCATGATTGTTTGATTCTCAGGCACATTCCCATCGGTAAGATTGAATAGCAATAGGAATTGGTTGTCTTCGTCGGCATATGGCCACCAGAGTCGTTCTATGGCAGGAATTCCATTATAAAACTTCTGAAAGAATAAAACGGATTGCTTCGCATCGGCATTGGTCCCTGGAAGCACTATAATTGCCTCTCCAAAGTTGAGTGGAGGGCGAGTTGCCGATTCATCATCCCTACACTGATGGTCTTCCGATATGTCTCTCGGGAATCGTTGAGCGAACAAGTCGAATTGAAGCGCTTTCTGCATCTGTGCGTTCAGCAACATATTGATAAACCACCAGGGACCCCCAAGGTTGCCGATGTGCTCACCTAGCAGTAACTTCTGGGATACTTGATGGAGAAGGCGATATACCGATCCTAGAAGATATCTGCCTAGGGAAGTCTCGTCCCATCGGCAAGTAGCTCAGCTGCTGGAAGATGCACGGTAGTGGGTCCAACTGCTCTGCCACAGAAGATGAACTTTTCTAGCCACATATTCAGAAAAGTGGCGTGCTCTCTCTGGTTTACCGATCCTGTTTTCTGGCACTCGTGAATATAGCCTGTCCAGCCGTCGATGTTCCGAGTATTTACTTTGTACTCGGCTTTCCTGTTGAATAAGGTGAAGGTATCGGCAGAAGAGACGTCCAAGCCGGTCAACATATGGACATCGGCAAGGGTCGGGGTAGTTGGTCCGTGTCGGAAAAGGAAAGCGTTCATTGTGTCAGACTAGAAGTAGGAGGCAGCTATCAGCATGTTCTCATTTCTCTCCATATCGGCAATGGAAAGCCGGATGCATTGATCCAAATTGTGCTCTTGCCAATAAACTTGCTGCGCCCTAGCAACCCTGAGGTACCAGTTCTTCCACCCCTTGGTGGGCTTGGGCCATGACCGGAAAGCATCTTTCCATAATCCTAAGCCGAAGCACTCAGATCTGAAGGGTACCCGGTTGGTTTCCGCATTGATTATGAAGGTGGGATCCGGATTGCCCATGGGGCCTAAGCAGCTAAAGGTGGAACCAACAAGTGGGATCCCTACCTTGTTGTACAGTTCCTAGGAAAAATCAGAAAAGGAACGGGGATAAATCCAGATCTGTGCGAGAGAAGAACCAGTAGAAGGTTGGATTGGGAAGAAAATAGGTCTCACCTTGGGGATGTCGACTTGGATCGCCATTGGAGTCGAGGGAGTGCTTGCGATTCGTCCTTGGATTGCAGAGAGGGACTATTGCTCGAGTTCATGTTCTTCGGAGGCGCCAGAGGTTGAAGACGAAGGCAGGGAGTGTAAAAGTGAAAATGGACTCGGGTAAAAAGTAGTGTGGATCCCGGTAACTTTTATAATCCTGCTCAGGGGCGTTTTGGGGTTCCGTTTCACATTGTGCAGGAATGTGGAGAGGCCCGCGGTAGATACGCGCAGTGATCGAGGTGGTCTGCAACTGTTTGTGCTACAATCGAGGGATTTTACTATTAAATTGCGGTTCCGCGCGCGGGATCGAGGAAACTGTGCATTTATCTCGAACGTAACGGCTACAGCAACGGCTACAGTAGAGAGAATTTCGGCACGTAAAGTATTATACGCTCCGAAACTGGGGGGCATGTGTTGACACCATTTTTCAGCACGTGTCAAATGGGTTAAGGCTTGACTGGTCAGTGGCCGTTCTCCATCGGCATCGGGAAATCGTGAGCCAGCATTGCCGATGGGAATGTGCTACGGGAAAGCTAACTGTGTTGCCGATGGAGGCTGGATGTTCCTTGTTGATAAGGTCAATTGGTGAAGTCAAGTAGCCTGGGCTGTAAAGTTGCTGTTGCCGATTGCCGATGAGGAGATATTGCCGATTGCCGATGAAGAGCTGATGCCGAGTGCCGGTGGACTGGTTGCCGATTGCCGATAGACAGTTATCGGTACGAGATTGCTGATTGGGAAGTATTACCGATGCCGATAGGTATGGGGTGCCGATAAGGTGACTTAGTGTGTGATATCAGCAGAGGACTACAGGTGGCCAAAGAAGGAAGTCGCGGATTGGAGGGATCTGCCGATGGAAAGTTTCCATCGAGGAGAAGTATAAGGAAACTGGTGTTTTGTACCGGTATTATTATTATAGTAGTTTGAGTCCGGCTCTTGCATGAGTCATTTATTTTCCTTTAAAGTAGCGTGTTTGTTTAGGGAAATAAATATTGTTATCTGGCTCCTGCGCGAGTCAGTTTCCTTAAAGTTAGGAGTTTGTTTTAGGAAGGGTACGAGTCGTGTCTTTGTACAACTCTCCATGCGGGAGTATAAATATGTGCCCGAGGGCTGCGAAAAAGATATAAATCCAATATCAAACAAACCAATTTTATTCTTATTCTACTTTTATCGCAATTTACCCTTTATTGCATTAGCTGTAGTTTATCAACGAGTTCTTCAAGCTTCGACGGGCTGCATCAGCTTGATCTCCGTCAAAACCTTGCAAGTTCCGCGTGGGAGTACCTCTGAGCCTTGGCATCCGGGCGCATCGTTGTTGCCTCGTTCAGCTCTGCTCTAGTTATCTTTGATCAATCTGAGCTTTGACATCTGGGCGCATCGCCGTTGTCTCGTTCAGTTTTGTTCTAGTTATCATCCTTGTCGATTAACTGGTCAAATCGACTGGTACGCCTCCGGAATACCGAGCTTTGGGTAATAGCCCGAGGTGTTCGCAAATCCTAACGCTTTTTGTGTCAACAGAACTGTAGCTGGTCGGGAGGAAGAAGAGAGTGGGGGTCGGGAGGGTGCTATATATAGGCAGAAAGGACCACAGGAGAACGATTATCACAAGCGGTTGGCATAAAACCAACCGTCTGTGATAAGCCCTCTCCACATGCGGTTGGGGGCCAAAACACACCACATGCAGCGTGAAGCCCAAAACCGTATGTGGCGTGTTTTTGGGGGCGCCAGCAAAAACAGTTTTTTTACTAGTGCAATGCTTCAATGGCAGAAGAAAATTACTAACGTGTACCTGAATTCAGGAACATGATGGCCGGCAGCAGGCTGACTAAATAGCACTTTATAAGTTTGGATTTTCTTATATCCAACGTGATATTTACATTGTTTAAAGAGATTTTTTACAATACTTGAGCAAATATTCGACGTCTCACGTCGACCGATCCGACGGCTATAAAGGTTGGAGGAAATGAGAGGAAATTCTAGAGAGGAAACGAGAGAAAATTCTGATATGTATGACCAATGGGCCATATGCGCCAAATTTTCTCCCATGTGCGCCAAGTTTCTTCTCATTTCCTTCAAAACTCAGATAATTAGGACTCCAAATAAAGGGGTGGTAATTCCGTTTTTGTATTTTTTTTCTAATCAAGGGTAATACGGTAATTTGATATTTGTGAAAATAATTATTGGAGTAATAGGAGGAAATTTTGTACATTTGATTTTCTATAATTTCCCTCATTCACGTTGCTTAGTTGGGCCACGACGTCGATCTAACATCGGTTGCAATACCTTTTTGCAATGACGGGCAACGAACGCAATTCAGTGGCAATATATAGCTTTTGCAACCAAATTGGATTTATTGCAATGTTTTCTTGTCGTTGTGTAAGGATTAGAATTTAGTAGTGCCTAAAATACCCTTTACGAATATAATTAGAAAAGACTTAGAATATTGTGGAGAAAATAGGAGGAAATGGGAGGAAATTTCAAGCATAGTAAAAAGACTCTTGTTTAAAAATAGAATTATAATTTAATAAATATAAGAAAGTTTTATATTTGTACAACTAAAAAATAAGTTAAGTTAATCGTTAATCAATCATGACGGCGGCACCCCAACTATAGACCCGTGGCTGTTCTTTTTTTTTTAACCCCGTCTCCGTGGCCAGTTTTTTCAACGTTTTTACCTACCTGCTTTATTGTCATGAGTACATTTGTAGACTTCTTATAAACGGATCAGAACTTCAACAAATCTTGCAATGGTGACCGCGTCCTGGTTGTGTCAGCAGCATAGGAGCTGTTGATGAATGTGAAGGAGGGGGCGCCGCTGCTGCTGAAACACGGAAGATGTTGTCAGAGCCGTCCTATGATAGAGACGTGTGGTGCTCCGGGTCAGAACGTGCGTGCGCGTGTGTGTCAAGTTGAGTCCGCGACGGAACACCTGTATGAGCTCGTGTTGGAGTCCCTTGCCTAGGTCTAGGTCTGGTCAGTCCTTGGCGCATGTGTGTGCAGCGTCGATCGGGTGCTAGGTAAGTGTCTGCCCAAGTCAGAGATGGTTGGCGGCATCATCGGAGAACGCCCACGTAAAGACCAGGGACGTGAACCCCTGGCCACTGCACCATCGTGATGTATAAAGCCATCCTGTAGATTGATGTGTGTACGTGTGTGTGTCCCGCGTCATGTTTGATTTATAGTAGCCAAGATACAGCCGTTCGTCGTCGAGAAATTTGCTTGTCTGCTGTTTATCTTCTACCTCCATCCGGCGTGAACTAGAGTGATTCGGTTCCAACAGTGCCTGCTGTGGAAAAAAAAAGGCGGCAAACAAATGGGGAGGGTGAGCAGTGGGAGAGTGCATTAAGCACACTATCGGGGGTGGCCAATGCAATGTAGATCAGCCAGCACTCAATGCCGGTATCATTTTGTGGGTTTGGTCAGTATAGTTAAGTGTGTTAGCCTGTTTTCATCCTTATGAAACTCTAATATATCCTCTTTTTTAATTAACCAAAAAATATCCAAAATGTTGATGTGGCATAGTAATAAATGAAAATGAAATTCTATCGATATCTGCAATGAGGATAGTCTTATGGTCCAGGTTTTGGTGCTCAACCAGGAAGGAGAGAGAGAAGTATGCTCCAATGTGCAGTAGTACAAAATGACGATGACTCCTATCCAAGACAGTGGCGTGGCCAACCTTGCTAGCCACCATTGCTAGTCATATAACTATGGCATGGTGAGCGCGCTGATCCCGTGAAGGGGGAGCATTACTCAGCCCTATATGTTGGCAGATCTATGGTGGAGGAGTCGCCACAGGAAGGCTCCACGATCCCCAACCTTGACGAGGTGATTAGATTGGTGGCTGATGCAGGAGGCTGCACGATTTGCTTGATACAAGGGTGGCCAGGCATGTCGGATCTGCACAAATGGTGTGTTCCGCGGCGGCCACCATATTCTAGGCTCAATTTCTTTTGTGTACGTGTTTTGTTGCTCCAAAAGTTATTAGTTCACATTGGAAATGTAAATTAGCTACTGGTAAAAAAAAATCAGTTACTGGTAAATGTTTCTATGCACAACAGTTACAAAGATATAAAACAAGGGCCAGTATATCTTTAATACGTACGCCGGCAGATGGTAGTGGAGCAGCTCTTACTGACGGCAAGATATTAGTTGTTGTTTTGGGGCTATGGTATAGCGCAAGTTCCGGAATGTATACCAGCTATGCTATCTTTAATTACACTTCCCAAGGGGGTGGACTCCCACTGTCTGCTCCCGTTAGCATAGTATCCTAGTATGATGATCTATAAGCCATTCAAATAATTAATATCATTCACTGAAAAATATTCACTAAAAAAGATTTTCGTTGAGAAATCAGGAGGGAGCACCTACTTAATCTGAACTAAAAAGTCATAAAAGTTACAAATGAGACCGAATCCGTAAATCTGAATAAGGGAATATCAGTCATTTTTGCTCTATGGAGCAACATGAGCAGGTCAGAAACCGAGCGATCTTTTACAATCTTCTACCATTGTTAACTACTATGTCAAGCAAGTACAAAAATGTAAATGAGTTAGTGGTTGTACATGGTTTATCAGTTATCAGGTGCACATGTTCAAGCAAGCACTTTCTTGTTTGTCAAACATACCGTACCTGCTGTGATGAAAATTATTTACCCTCTTATCCGAAAACGAAATTTACTGACGATAAATTCACCAGAACTTTGTAGTACACACAGAGTCAAGAGCCAATGAGAAAGGATATTAATGATTATTTATTTGTTAAGAAATTGAAAGCCACAAACAGTTGGAGGCTGGAGCAGCAACACATGACAAGACTTTAATTAAGGTACCGTGTAGAACAAACAGAACCTCGCTCTAGCAGTTACCCAGGACATCATTGATACTTCAATGAACACATATGCCTGTATTAAGGGCAGCACGGTCTGCAGCGAACGCACATCGCCGATGTAGACTGAGTACGAGCACAGTGGACGCACCATTGAATGGCGCACGGTGGGCATTGCTGCGGAAGCCGGAGTACTCCCTGCTGGCTGGCCGCATACCCTGAAGCCGCTGCTGAGGGCGCCGACATGATCATCAG